>JACWNB010000041.1:0-363387 GCA_016165855.1 Pseudocercospora ulei | reverse complement strand
CCCCTATCTAGCATTGACATATAGGGCAACCGAATCGAAGCGAATCGCTACGATAAGACAGCATTAACAGCTGCAGCGACCCCGCTCTTCGTCAATGCGGTGGTAAGTGATACACGGAAACAGCTATTATTCTTCTAATCACTGTCCACCCCCTCGACGGATCGAGCAAACCCCTCCAGCTAAAAGCTTTATATCGACACCGGAGCTCTTATTAGCGCGGCGATCCACCACCGACTAGTCCAGAAGGCTAACGAATGGATACGGTTATCCATTGGAACTAGCGTCGCCGACGAAGATTTCGGCATACAACGGACAAGACACAGAAAGCGTTATGCACTACGTGCCGCTAAAGACTACCCTAGCTGGTCACACTACAGAAGCGACGTTCCGAATTATGGATATCGGAAGGTTTGACATTATTATAGGGCAGAAATAGATAAAGAACCAGGGAGCGATTATTAACGTAGGAGAAGGCACACTCGGATTCAGAAAACCGATTAGCGGCTTTTGAGCTGCTGTTACATTAGCCACCGAATCGGTCACGGCGGCCGACGCTAAAACCGAACGTTACGACGATCGAAGCGGCTCCGTCCGATCGTTCTGAACCCCCCGTTACTATCAGAATAATAAGTTCAGAAGCAACGACGACTCTCGCAAAGTCACCAGACAACGAGGTTTACGCTATCTTAATAAAAGACATCGAAGACCACTAGAAGATAATGGCGGAAGAAGAAGTGGATCCACTGGAGGTGCTGCCAAGCGAGCTCTACGATTACGCTAACGTGTTTCTTAAAAGCCGACTCTAACCTATTGCCGCTCTATCGACCGGAATATAACAACAAGATCCGACTGAAGGAGGGGGCTACGCTGCCAAGAACCGAGCCCCTAAGACGACTGTCGCCGGCGGAACTGGACTAGGTAGAGGTGTTCGTTTTGCGAAAACCTAGCGAAGAAGTTTATTACGCCGAGTTCTGCCGAATATGCGTTACCGATTCTTTCGTAAGGAACTAGGGGGTAGTCTGCGACTCTGCGTAGACTATCGAGGCCTCAACGAGGTCACTAAGAGAGACGTATATACCCGCTGCCGCTGATCGACGAGACCATACAGCGCGTAGCGAAGGCTAAGTAGTTCAGCAAGCTGGACATCTGCCAAGCGTTCTATCGACTGAGGAACGAAGAAGGGCAGACAGAAGACCTTACGACGTTCGCGACGCGAATAGGCAATTTCAAGTAGCTAGTGATGCCTTTCGGACTTACCAACGCGCCGGCGGTGTAGCAACGCTTTATAAACCACACCTTTATAGACATGTTGGAACGGTTCGTGTCTATCTACCTAGACGACATCCTTATCTATACAGATAGAACGAGAGAGCAGCACATACGGACTACATCGAAAAGGTGTTGACCAGGCTCTGTAAGGTCGGACTGAACGCGGACACGAAAAAGAGCGAGTTCTACCAAACCGAGGTTAAATATCTCGGTCTCATCGTCGGAAGAGATGGAATTCGGATGGACTCATTAAAGGTCGCCGCCGTCGCGGAATGGAAGCAGCCGAAATCAGGAAACACTACGCAGATCAGAGCGTTCCTCGGCTTCTGCAGCTATTATCGACGGTTTATTAAGGACTTTAGCAAGATAGTGAGACCCCTGAACGAGGCGCTGAAGAAAGAGGCCGCCGGCCTATAGAATAAGAGGTATACGGAAGCCTTTAACCGGCTAAAAGAAGCAGTGGCCTCGGCGCCGGTTCTGGCGCACTTCCGACCGGAAAAAACAATCTACGTAGAAACGGACGCTTCCGATACAGTAACGGCAGGGGTCCTTTCTCAATACGGATACGATAAAACCCTTTATCCAGTAGCTTTCTTTAGCAAGTCCATAACGGAGGCCGAACGGAACTACGCTATCTACGATAAGGAGCTGCTAGCGATTATCTAGGCTTTCGAGGAGTGGAAACCGGAGCTTATAGCTGGAAAGAGCACGGTCCAGGTCCTTACAGACCACCAGTCGCTGACCTACTTTATAAAGACGCAGAAGCTCTTACGGCGTTAAGCACAGTAGGCCGCCTACTTATTAGGGTTCGATTTCAAGATTACTTATCGACTAGGGGCTTAAAACGGAAAAGCTAACGCGCTAACGCGAAGAGAAGGGAAGACGAGCCGCGCGAAGGAAGATCCGAACATGTTTCAGAAGGTGCTGACCGAACAGATAGTAGACGCCGAGGTGTTAAAGGAAGCGGGGATCTACGCGGCGGAACTGCAGACCGAACCGGAACCGATGGAACTGGGGCCGCCGATTAAAGAAGAGACGCTCTACGAGAAGGTAAAGCAGCTTAACCAGCAACAGAAACTCGGCAAAACCAGTTTAGGGAAGCTAATAGTTCCAGAGGAACTGATTACAGAGGTTATCCAGCTGGTCTATAGCTCGAAGGGACGTTAGTTACGCAGGCTCGAAGAAGACGATAGAAGCCGTAAGGACGATCTACTGGTTTCCGCGGATCTACGAACGGATCCACCGATTTATCGCCAATTGCTACGTATGCAGAGCCGCGAAGCCACGTTACGGCCTTCCGGCAGGCTTATTGAAGCCACTGTCGATCCCCGAGAAACCATGGCAGCACATTACGATAGATTTCGTAACCGGCCTACCGGAATCAGATAGATATAACGCTACGCTGAACGTAGTAGATCGACTGAGCAAAGAGCGCCATTTCATTCCCTGCCGAGCTAAGGATAAAGAAACTACTGCGGAAGAGACTGCGCGGATGCTGATTAGACACGTATAGAAGCACTATAGCCTGCCGGACACTATCACTACGGATAGGGGTCCTCAATTTACTGCCGACGTATAGAAGGCTATCAATCAAGCTCTCGGAATTAGTGGAAAGCTCAGCACAGCCGCTTACCTGCAGACCGACGGTCAATCAGAAGTGGCCAACTGTAAGATAGAGAAATATCTACGGATCTTCTGCGGCCACTATTTAGAAAAGTGGGTAGAGGTGCTGCTAATAGCCGAATTCTGCGCCAATTCAGCATGGTCAGAAGCGACGTCGCTAGCGCCGTTCGAGATAACACACGGTTATCTTCCGAGGTTAAGCTTCCATCTGCTAAGTGACGCCGGCTCGCCGGAGCCATCCACCGCCACGTCGTCAAAGAGAGTCGCCGCCGCGGCGGCGGAAGCGCTCCGATCTTAGATAGAAGAAGCGATCAAAGTAGCGAAAGACGCGATAGAATCAGCTTAGAAGAAGATAGTAACTCGAGCTAATAAGAAGCGATTACCGACGGAATTCGAGGAAGGTTAAAAGGTCTGGCTTAATACGCAGAACCTGAAGCTAAAAGGGAACGCCAAGCTCAATCTGTGCTACGTAGGTCCGTTTACGATAGTAGAAAAGAGGTCGCCGGTGACTTATCGGCTCCAGCTACCGAAATCGTTCCGGATCTACGATGTCTTTTTATATTCGGATCTGCTAAGCTTGGACCCTAAGAACGGCCTGCCGGAAACAGGGGTTCGCCGAACCCCTGCCTATCGAGATGGACGGTAAGGAAGAAGAGTAGGAGGTAGAAGACGTAATGGACGTAAAGAAGATAAGGGGGTCCGTTAAAGCGAGGATCTCGTAGAAGGGGTAGCCGGAAGATTATAAATAGTATCCGATCGAGAATCTCCGGAATTCGGCGGAGCTGCTAAGAGATTTTTACGCGAGGAACCCGAAGAAGCCGAAGCCGGAATAGCTCTGAAGCCGACCCTTCCGGAAGAAAACAAAGAAAGCCACGTCCGCTCCACCGGCGCGGAAGCTAATAAAAACGATCGTAAGGTTTCTTCAGGAAGTGATTGTGCTCCACCACCACTGCGTCGGCCGGTAGCTCGCGCACGCTGTAGCGTGCCAGCGCCGCCGACCGCGTAGTAGGTAAAGGCTTTGGTAGAAGGGAAAAAGAAGAAGAAAAACGGCGCCGCAGAAGAGATCTATATAGACCTCCGCGCCAGCGCACAGACTATCTACGCCGCAGCTCAGATAACCTACGGCTTAGATCAGATAGCACGGATCAAACGCACCGATCACATAAACGCTAAGTGAAGGACTTCAGATGCCGACGACGTAAGAAGTTGAAAAAGAGATAAAGAGGACGTTGTTTTTAATGGAAAACGGAAGAGGTAACATCACCGTCGGAGGGAATTTTCGAGAAGGAGACGACAAAAAAAAAGCGGAGATTTTCGGATAGATAGGGTAACTAAGCGGTCGAGGGCGACCGCTGGTAAGGGAGGGGGGGTAGTGTTGCGGCGGTGGAAAGAGGTGGGACAGATTGATAGGGTGGACCCTGGAATTTCGGCTCGGCCCGTCCGGGCCGAGCCGGGCCTTGGCACCACTACCACGAAAGCCCTCTACCACTACTACGAAAGCCCTCCACTACCACTACATAGATTCCTTTCCCTCCTCAGTTCGAGATATAGTTATTAAAAAGGCCGTATTGAATTATATCTGCGTGCCCGGATCAGTCCCTACCTGCTACGCGTACGGAAAGCCGGGCTATATCGCTACGAGATGCTAAGCGACGGCTTAACAGAAGCAGGAATATCGTACTGCAAAGCCGCAGCCGCCAAGAAAGACTATCCAAGCTATCGAGCCGGCTCCGAACGACACCGACAGTGTAGATAGTAGAGTGCCTCTACGAATCTTAGGAAAAGACCAGCTGGACGGATAGGCCCCCTATCTAGTATAGACAATAGGGCACTGCTACGAACTACGTTACTAGAAGAAGGAAGTATTAATAGTTGTAGCGATCCGCTCTTAGCAGCGGTGGAAGTAAACACAGAGACTGCTATTATCCTTCTAATTACGGTCTACCCCCTCGGAGGCTTGCACCGACCACTCTAATTAAAGGCTTTTATCGACGCAGGAGCTCTTATCAGAGCTGCGATTCACTATTGTTAGGGGGCGCCGCCCAGCCCAGGTCCTGGACCTAAGCCAGCCGTCGCCCTAAGGACTGTAACTTAGCGGCACCAGCACGACCCTACCCTCTGTACGGAATCACCGACAGGACCCTACTCCTATACAGAGGGAGAACCCTACGGCCCTATATAGAGAGGAATTGCCGCCCCTCTAAACGGAGGGAAAACTTTATACTACTGTATAGAGGGAGAACTCCCGATCCTCTGTATAGAGTGTAAACCTTGTATCCCTGCATAGAGGGAAATTGCTAGCTTGGCTTCGTAGGTAAAAATTGTACAGCAGTAGACGACGAAGGAACTGCCTATCAGTTCCTTTATATAGATACCTAGCCTTAAGTTCTCTAAACTAAGATTCTTAAGCCCTTATATTAGGAACTAATCTTACTGTCGGTAACTGCAGTAATATAACAAAGATAGACAGCGACATCTCTATAGAACCTACGGCTATGCAGGGACAGATGCACTGCGCGTACGAGGAGCTGCTGGAACACAAGAGGCAGCTCGAACAGCAAGTAAGCTACTAGGCTGCGATAATTTCTTAACAGGAACAGGAGCTACGACAGCTTAGGGCGTCCGATCGCGATCCGACCCCTACGACGACGACGAACACGATAGCCTATACCCCGACCCCTAAGAGCAAACTCCCCGATGTCACTACGTACAATAGTAAGGCTCCGGGCGAGTACCCCTCCTAGGCTGCCCAGATACGCTCTAAGCTTCTAGTCGACTTAGGAGCATACCCGACTAAGCTAGACAAGGTAGTCTACCTCTTTGGGAGGTTAAAGGGCAGGGCGGCAGCACGGATTCTGCCGTACTACGAGACGGCCATTGCCAACCTAGCAATAGCTACGACGACGATGCTCTAGGCAGCTCTTAACAAGAGCTACAAGGACCTAGACCGCAAGAGCCGAGCACTCCTATAGGTCAATACGATAAAGC
Source organism: Pseudocercospora ulei (assembly GCA_016165855.1). NCBI lineage: Eukaryota > Fungi > Ascomycota > Dothideomycetes > Mycosphaerellales > Mycosphaerellaceae > Pseudocercospora > Pseudocercospora ulei. The sequence continues at coordinate 357,507 of JACWNB010000041.1, read as the reverse complement.
AAGGACGCAAGACTATACGAGAATTCTTCGCGAAATACGACTAGACTCTAGCAAAGGCAGGAGGTCTCTAATAGGAGGATAGGATAAAAATTACCTCTTTAGAGGTAGGCCTCTCTAAGGATATTATAACGGGACTAGTAGGCGTAATGCGACCAGCTACGTACGAGGAATTCTGTAATCTCCTTAGGATAGTCGACAACCAGCAGCGCAGGCTCGGACGGATAAGCCGCGCTTACGAGATAAGACAACCCCTCTAGCGGCAGACGGACGCTATAGACTAGGAACTAACGACGACGAGGGTAGCGGCAGCCGTTACCGTACGGCCAAGGGCCGCTACTAAAAGGGCACAATAGGTAGACATAGCCACCCTTAACAAGAGGCGAGCAGAAGGGAGCTGCTACAGGTATAGTAAGATAGGCTACACTGTACGGAATTGCAGGCTTTTGCTAGCAGAAAGACCTAGGGGACGGCCGACTACTGCAAGGGTAGCAACTGCAGTACCTTAACAAGAGGATTAGGAGTCCTACTCGGACGACGACGAGTTAGGAAAAGAATAGCCTCTAAGTGAAGGCTCTGCTAGAGGCATATACGAGATAGATTGCTAAATTAAAGTACTACTTAGCTATCTTTTAAGAGCAACTATATAACGACTACGCCGTTTATTATATAGCCAACGTTAAACGGGTCTGCAACAGCGCGGACACTAATTAATACAGGATGTTTAGTGTATAGAGTAATTAGCGAAGACTTCGTACAGAGACACTGTATTAAGACGACCCCTACTGTACCTGTACGTATGTTAGGCATTACTAGGCAAGGACTGGACATTACCTATATAGTAAAAGTAACGATAGAGATATAGGGACACTATAAGCAGGACTTATACCTCTATGTCGTATAGGACAAGTTAGGGTATAAACCTATTTCTAGGGAAGCTATAGGTAGAACGCTAGCGAGGCAAGCTGAACGTCGGACGAGGACGGCTGTACCTAGCAGTAACGAAGCAGAGGCTCCAAGACCAAGGGAGGGTCCAGCGGGACGACAACGCTACGGCCGGAGCCAATACGTCGACGAAGCAGAGGCCCTAAGACTAAGGGATAAAGTTCAGGAATCGGATTTAGATCCCGGTAGACAAGAAGCTCTGTACGAGCTTAATATAACGGGCACATAACTCTATAGCAACTAGGCACCTAGGGCGTAAGGAGACGTACAGCATCGTTGCTAGGGACTACTACTAGCCGGCGATAGCGAAGGACATCTGCAGGTTTCGTACAGAACTGCGATATATACAGGAGGACAAAGCCTTAGCGTAAACTAAAGCATAGGCTGCTAAAGCCCCTACCGATACTGGACCGGCCCTAGCAAGACCTAACAGTAGACTTTATTACAGACCTCCCTAAGAGCGACAGACGGCAGAACATTATAGTAGTTATAGACAAGCTAACAAAGGGAGTAATACTAGAGGGAATAGACTCTATTACGGCTAAGGACACTGCCTAGGCCTTTACATAGACGACGTTTAGCAAGCACGGTTTCCCTAGGTCAATTGTGTCGGACCGGGGCATACAGTTTACGAGCCAGCTCTAGGCAAGGGTATATCAGTTGCTAAATATAGAACGTTGCCTGTTAACCGTATAGCACCTGCAGACAGACAGGGCGACGGAAAGGGTCAATTCGACGTTAGAAGCGTACCTCTAAGCGTACGTCGACTATAACTAGACGAACTAGAACTGCCTTCTCCCTATAGCGGAGCTAGCTATTAACAGCTGTACGGCTAATGCTATAGGATTGTCCCCCTTCTTTATAGCCTATAGATACGACTACTCCCCGCTCCTACCGACCCTAAGTAGTAATACGCCGCGCCCTATACGATCCCTAATTCAGCAGGGAGAGGCCATCGTACAGACGATTACGAACGCCTACCAATAGGCAAAGGCGAGCCTAGCTATAGCTTAACAGAATGCGGAAGAGCAGGCCAACAAGGGACAGCAGGCTGTACCAAGGTACAAGGCAGGAGATAAGGTCTAGCTAAACTAGCGAAACATCTATACAGACTAGCTAAGCAAGAAGCTAGATTAGAAGAACAGGAAGTTTATAGTAGTCCGACTAGTAGGGACATACGCCGTACGACTAAACACTCCCCTAGGGATTTATCTAGTCTTCTATATAGACCTCGTACGGCTAGCGAACACGGACCCCCTACTGCACTAGACGACAGACGACGCGCGCCTACTAGCGATTATTACTAAGGGCTAGGAAGAATACGAAGTAGAAGGAATCCTTAAGAGCTAAAGGAAGCGGGAAAAGGTAGAGTACCTAGTAAAATAGAGAGGATAGGCAGAGCCTACGTAGGAACTGTACGAGGCCCTACAAGATACAACTGCGCTAGACAGGTAGGAGGAGAACTATCCCCCTGCCCAGTTACAGTAACACTGCGCCGTATAGCAAAAAGGGGCACGATCTACCCTAAGGACAGGGCAGCTGCTAACAACTTAGGTTACTAAAGGATCGAGAATTACGACGTAGGACACTACGGGATCCCACCGACACTACACCGTACGGTACTGTACAGAAGAAGGGCAGGAAGAAAGAGATAGTTAGGAGGCAGGTAAAATAGGTAGAAATAAGAAGGGAAGGAGAGCAACACTATCCGAAAACTTTTATATACTACCTTAAGGTAGCTTACTAGCCACTGCCCCTAGGACCTAGGGAGCCAACTCTATACCCGATGATCTGACTGCAGTAGACGCAAGGTCAATACCCGTCTTTGATAACTATATCCAAGGCTAGAGAGGGAAGAATCTACGTACAAGCGGAGGTAGAGGTATTTAAGTGTGCGCCAAGCCTGGCCCTGCCAAGCCTGCCACCTTCCAGCACCTTCCAGCCTACATCCGTATTACTACCGCCCTCCCTAACCAGCGATTGCCCTCAATCGCAATCAATCTATCAATCGCAATCAGCCAAACCAGGTCGCAGGGGTCGCAAATTCAGCTTCGCTATCGGCCAATCAGGTCGCTCCAAAACAGGTCGCTTTTAAGGTCGCTTTTGAGCTTCAATTTCCGTGCGTTTTGAGCCTCAATCTCGTGCCTTTTGACGTCGCTTTAGTGCCTTCTTCTCGTGCCTTTTGACGTCGCTTTGGTGCCTTAATTGGTGCCTTGATTGGTGCCTTGCCAAGGCTGCAGAATTCTCAGAGGTCGCGGAGGTCGCGGAGGTCGTCGGGGTCGCGGAGGTTGTTGGGGGCGCAGAGGCTTCCAGAGGTCGCAGAGGTCGCCTTGCAAACACGTGTCGCTTCTCGACGGTCGCTTCTCGACCCGTCGCTTCTCGAGCCGTCGCTTCTCAAACGGTCGCAGAGGTCGCGGAGCTCGCTAAGGTCGCAGAGCTCGGGGTCGTGGAGTCGCAGAGGTTGTCTTGCAAACACGTGTCGCTTCTCGACGGTCGCTCGCTTCTCAAGCCGTCGCTCGCTTCTCAGACCGTCGCTTTGCCTGTACTTTGCCTGTGTGCAGCTCTGCCTTGTTTTCTTGCTCTGCCTAGGTACGCTGCTCGTATCGCTTTGCTGCTCTTGTCTTGTGCTCTACCTGGGTGCTCTGTAGCTAGGTGCTCGTGCCTAGGTGCTCGTGTTGTCTGCAGCTGCCTGTCTCTGTTGTCTGCAGCAGCTGTCTGTTGTCTGCAGCAGCTGTGTTGACTGTAGCAGCTCTGTCTTGTCTGTAGCTGTGCCTTGTGCTCTGCCTTATGTTGTGCCTACTGCTCGTATCGCTGTGCTGCTTATGTCGCTCGTGCCTTATGCTCTGCCTGCTTAGTGCTCTTGCTCGGTGCTCTTGCTCGGCCTAGGTGCTCTTGCTCGGCCTAGGTGCTCGTGCCTGGGTGCTTTGCCTAGGGGCTCTGCCTGGTGCTCTGCCGGTGTTCTCGTACTGAACGTGTCGCTTGTCTTGTCGCTAAACCAATTGCTATATGTCTCGATTGCTGAATGTTCCGATTGTTGAATGTACGCCTCGATTGCTGGCTGGCCGTACGTCTCGATAGGCCGGTGTCGCTTGTGCTGCTTGTGTTGCCGATTGCTGAACTGTCTCGATAGGCCTTGCCCAAATAGAATAGTCTGTCAAAGACCCAAAAAAAAAAAAAAAATACGAATGTCGTCGCCCTAGGTCCTGCTAGGTGCGTCTTGTCGTCGTCGTCGCTCTCGCTCCTCGCTCTCGCTCCTCGCTCTCGCTCCTCGTCCTCGTCGCTCCTCGCTCTCGCTCCTCGTCCTCGTCGCTCCTATATTGTTCTTCTCGACCTTCTCGTCGCTCTCGTTCTCGTCGCTCTCGTCGTCCAAATCTCTCCCAAAACTTTAGAACTTGCGCGATCTGCTCGCAGGGGCACTTCTCTTCCTAAAACTCTCTCTCTCTCTCTCTCTTCTTCTCGATAGGGGCACTTCTCTTCCCTAAAACTCTCTCTTCTTCTCGATCGGGGGAGGGGGGGTAGAGTAGTATGCATATACACAATTAAGTAACCGGATAAAATTCGACGGCCTCCTTTGTACGTATACAGTACACACTCTGGGTTGTCGGTTGCATGTACGTTATTTAAGTACCCGGATGTAATTCAACGGGCTCTTTCGCGTAGTGCAGGTGTTGTTAAAGTAAGCCTTGGATATAATGATCTGACTGCAGTAGACGCAAGGTCAATACCCGTCTTTAATAACTATATCGAAGGCTAGAGAGGGAAGAATCTACGTACAAGCGGAGGTAGAGGTATTTAAGTATGCGCCAAGCCTGGCCCTGCCAAGCCTGCCATTTTCCAGCACCTTCCAGCCTACATCCGTATTACCCAAAATCTCAATTACCCCCTAGCCGGCAGGGGCCCCAGCACTAGAAGAAGCAAAAGGGTAGCTTAACAACACCCTGCTGCTAGTTAATATAGCACCTAAGTCGTTAGCTTAAACCGTACAGAAGGCAAGGACCTGTACAAACCGGAAGCGAAGCTGCTAGTAGAGCTAAGCACCCTATTGTTAGAGGTAAAAATAGGAGGGGACACCAGCCGAACAGGTAGAAGAAGAGCTAGCAGCTACAAGAGAGACACGGCGGGAACGGCCGGACGAGACAGGTAGCATAGCGATAGTAGCTAGTAGTAGTAGTTAGTAAATAGCTAGTAGTAGTAGTAACGGTAGTAACGGTAGTAATAGTAGTAGTAGCAGACGGCTAAGCGGACGGGTAGCAGATAGAGGATAAAGGAGAAAGAGAAGAAGAGAGAGAGGAAAAGGGGAAAGGGTTTATATACAGAGTAGTAGCTGCCTGCCTTATAGGGCAATAACAACTAGGGCAGCTGCTACAACCGTATAAGGGAGGACAAACGAGGCAACTACGACCTAGGACCTGTACGAGCGACGGCCTACTAGACGACTAGACGGAGGCGGGAACCTCTATCTAGGAGTAAAACTCTGGACGACGACTAAGGGACAGGGACAGAGCCAAATAGCCCAGTAGCGCCGGACTGTACGGTTAGGACGCGGAGTACATAGCTAAGGGCTAAAGGGTAGGAGGAGAGCGAACAGAGGGACCAGGCACCTCCTGCACCTTTATAACCGCTCGCAGGCCTCCTTAGCCTCGGCCTCGGCGTCGCGGAATTGGCAAACGGAATCGGTCAAGTTTAGGTAGAGGCGATCTAGCACTACCTACCTTCCCTGCCTACAGATCCAGGAGGACAACCTAAAGGTTAAACTAGCAGAGAGGGAGGTCGACAGGCAAGGCCTAGGCGAAAACGGGAAAGCGCTACCCGCTAGAGGAACATCTAAGGCTATACGACTCGCTATCGTACAGAAGAACTACAACGAGAAGGGAGGGGGGTATTGTTAGGGGGCGCCGCCCAGCCTAGGTCCTGGACCTAAGCCAGCCGTCGCCCTAAGGACTGCGACTTAGCGGCGCTAGCACGACCCTACCCTCTGTACGGAATCACTAACAGGACCCTACTCCTATACAGAGGGAGAACCCTACAGCCCTACATAGAGGAGAATTGCCGCCCCTCTAAACAGAGGGAAAACTCTACACTACTGTACAGAGGGAGAACTGCCGATCCTCTGTACAGAGTGTAAACCTTGCATCCCTATATAGAGGGAAATTGCTAGCTTAGCTTCGTAGGTACAAATTGTACAGCAGCAGACGACGAAGGAACTGCCTATCAGTTCCTTTATGTAGATACCCAGCCTTAAGTTTCTAAACCAAGATTCTTAAGCCCTTACAACTATCGATTAGTCTAGAAGCTAATAAACGGATACGGTTACCTAGTAGAATTAGCATCGCCGACGCAAATTTCGGCATACAACGGACAAGACACAGAGAGTGTTACGCATTACGTGCTACTAAGGACTACCCTAGCTGGTCGCACTACAGAAGCGACGTTACGAATTATAGATATTGGAAGGTTTAACATTATTATAGGACAGAAATAGATAAAGAACTAGAAAGCTGTTATTAACGTAGGTAAAGGTATCCTCAGATTCAAAACCTAGCAGATCGGAGTCGCCGCCGCCGAATTGGTCACCGTTATCGCTGCGAAGCCAAACACTACGACTACCGGAGCGACTCCGATCAATTGGCCCGACCCTCCGGACACGATCGGAATGCTAAGCTTAGAAGCTTTTACGACACTCGCGAGGTCGCCAGACAGTAAGATCTACGCTATCTCGATAAAAGACATTAAGGATTACTAAAAGATAATTGTTGCGGCGGTGGAAAGAGGTGGGACGGATTGATGGGGTGGACCCTGGATTTCGGCTCGGCCCGACCGGGCCGAGCCGGGCCTTGGCACCACCGCTATCAAAGCCCGCCACCACCACCACATAGATTCCTTTCCCTCCTCAGTTCGAGATATAGTTATCAAAAAGGCCGTATTAAATCATATCTGCGTGCCCGGATCATTATATCTCGAACTCACTCTCCACACACCCTGCGCTGCGCGAAAGGGCCCGTTGAACCATCCGGAAACCCGAATAACGCACGCGCACCCAACAACACCCAACAACAACCCCCCCCCCCAAGGCACCGTAAGAAGATAGAAGGCTTCTCAGCGATAGAGAGCGGCGTAACAGGCCGCCGCGGAAAGAGAAAGACTGACAGAGCGAGTAGGCGCTCCAGTGTCATTAACGATGAGATCGTTATTAGAGGTTTTACGGCGGAAGAGACCGCAGAGATCAAGGAACGAATGAGTGAATACAAGAAGATCCACGACTGCACGATCGAGGAACTGGAGAACCACGTAAACAAGAATGGAATAGGGAAGGTCTACGACGGTATAGACCTCATTAAGACGCTGTTCTACAGAACGCTGGAAGAGAACAGACAGCTGAGAGAGGAAGTAGAGACGGTAAGGGCCGAGAAGGAATCGGCGGAAACTATCATCGACGTGTTAGAACACCAGACGGCAAATCGACTGGAGTAGCTAAAGGCGCTGAAGAATCAACTGGCTGATATGGAAGCAGCGAAAGAGTCGCCGCTGCCGCGGCGAGAAACCTACGCTGAGACCGCCTTACTGGCGGCCTATAGTCAAGGTGGCACTACGATGACGCCACTGCCGGACCCACCTGCTTTCGGCGGCGGGGACCCTGAAGCGTAGGAGGCATTTAAGAAGAAGATCAAGAACAAGATAAGCCGCGATTACGCATCGAGCAGCGAAGAAGATAGACTGGCCTATTTAGAGGCGCGACTGGAAGGTAAAGCTTTTTCGCTAGTGGCGGACCTGGAAGAAGTGACCGCTAAGGAAGCGATCAAAGCGCTGGACCAGCGCTTCGGAGACCTATTCCGAAAGAAGACAGCCCGTAAGCGGCTGGATAAGATCAACTAGAACCGGCAGACGTTTAAAGAATTCTACGGATTGTTCAGAAAATATGCGATCAGGGCCCGAGTAGCGGAAGATAAGCAGCTCTACCTACTGAGGCAGAAGCTGAGCCCTAAGCTGGCCGCCGCTATGGCGTCTGTAGAAGACGAAGGCCTTGAGAGCTTCGTACACCAAGCGAGAGTCACCGCGAGAAACTTGAGCGCTTACGCGAAATCACGAGAATCGGTTTAGAAGCCGTCGCCGTCGCTGATGCGGACAACCAGAGCCCCCGCGCCCTTCCGACGCGGCCCCCAGCCGCCTTACGTGCCGCGACCGCCGTTCGTCCCCACCTGTTTCGCGTGCGGAAAGCCTGGCCACATCGCTGCGAGCTGCCAAGCATCGGATAAGCAAAAGCAGGAGTATCGTGTTATAAAGCAGTCTCAGCCGCAGCCACCGAGAAAGACAATTCAAGCCATCGAACCGGCCCCGAACGATGCTGACGGCGTAGACGGCGGCGTGCAGCTGAGAATCATAGGAAAAGACCAGCTGGACGGATAGGCCCCCTATCCAGCATAGACGACAGGGCATCAACGCGATCCACGTCGACGAAAGAGAGCATCAATAGCTGCAGCGATCCGCTCTCGGCGGCGGTGGAAGTGAACACGGAAACAGCTATTATCCTTCCAATCACTGTCCACCCCCTTGACGGATCGAGCAAACCACTTCAGCTGAAAGCTTCTATCGATACTGGAGCTCTTATCGGCGCAGCGATCTATCACCGGCTGGTTCAGAAGCTGATAAATGGATACGGCTATCCAGTAGAACTGGCGTCGCCGACGCGGATTTCGGCATATAATGGACAAGACACGGAAAGCGTTACGCACTACGTGCCGTTGAAGACCACGCTGGCTAGTCGCACTACGGAAGCGACGTTCCGAATTATAGATATCGGAAGATTTGACATTATCATAGGGCAGAAATGGATAAAGAACCAGAAAGCCATCGTCGACGTAGATGAAGGAACGATCAGATTCAAAACCCAGGGTAGCGGAGCGGGGACCATCGAAAAGGTCGCCGCCGCCGCTAAGCCGAAAGCTACGAAGCTCGCGAAAGAGGCTCCGCCCAATCGTTCCGAACCCCCGGTTACCGTCGGAATAATGAGTTCGGAAGCTATAACGACCCTTGCGAAGTCGCCGGACAATGAGATCTACGCTATCTCGATGAAAGACATCGAAGACTACAGGAAGATAATGGCGGAAGAAGAAGTGGATCCGCTGGAGGCGCTACCGAAAGAACTCTATAGTTACGCTGATGTCTTCTCAAAAGCAGACTCCAACCTCCTGCCGCTCCATCCACCGGAATATAACAACAAGATCCGACTGAAAGAGGGAGCTACGCTGCCAAGAACCGAGCCCCTAAGACGACTGTTACCGGCCGAACTGGACTAAGTGGAGGTGTTTGTTCGCGAAAACCTGGCGAAGAAGTTTATTACGCCGAGTTCTGCCGAATACGCGTTACCGATTCTTTTCGTAAGGAAACCAGGGGGTAGTCTGCGACTCTGCGTGGACTATCGAGGCCTCAACGAGGTCACCAAGCGAGACGTATATCCACTGCCGTTGATCGACGAGACCATACAGCGGGTAGCGAAGGCTAAGTGGTTTAGCAAGTTGGACATCCGACAAGCGTTCCATCGACTAAGGAATAAAGAAGGGCAGACAGAAGACCTTACGACGTTCGCGACGCGTATGGGCAATTTCAAGTAGTTGGTAATGCCTTTCGGACTCACCAACGCGCCGGCAGTGTGGCAACGCTTCATAAACCACACTTTTATGGACATGCTGGAACGGTTCGTTTCGATCTACTTGGACGACATCCTTATCTACACCGAAGGAACGAGAGAACAGCACACAGACTACATCAAGAAGGTGCTGATCAGGCTCCGCGAGGTCGGATTAAACGCGGACACGAAGAAGAGCGAGTTCTATTAGACCGAGGTCAAATATCTCGGCCTTATCGTCGGAAGAGATAGAATTCGGATGGACCCCTCAAAGGTCGCCGCTGTAGCGGAATAGAAGCAGCCGAAATCCGGAAACACTACGCAAATCAGAGCGTTTCTCGGATTCTGCAGCTATTATCGACGATTTATTAAGGACTTCAGCAAGATAGCGAGACCCCTGAACGAGGCGCTAAAGAAAGAGGCCGCTGGCCTATAGAATGAGAGGTGCACGGAAGCCTTTAACTGGCTAAAAGAAGCAGTGGCCTCTGCACCAGTGCTGGCGCACTTCCGGCCAGAAAAGACGATCTACGTAGAAACGGACGCTTCCGACACAGTCACGGCAGAGGTCCTTTCTCAATATAGTGATGACGAAACCCTCCATCCAGTAGCTTTCTTCAGCAAATCCATAACGGAAGCTAAGCGGAACTACGCGATCTACGATAAGGAGCTGTTGGCGATCATTCAGGCTTTCGAGGAGTGGAAGCCGGAGCTTATAGCTGGAAAGAGCACGGTCCAGATTCTTACGGACCACCAGTCGCTGACCTATTTTATAAAGACGCAGAAGCTCTTACGACGTTAAGCACGGTGGGCCGCCTACCTATTAGGGTTCGACTTCAAGATCACCTATCGACCAGGGGCTCAAAACGGAAAGGCTGACGCGCTGACGAGAAGAGAAGGGAAGACGAGCCGCGCGAAGGAAGATCCGAACATGTTTCAGAAGGTGTTAACCGAGCGGATAGTAGACGCAGAGGTGTTGAAAGAGGTAGGGGTCTGCGCAGTGGAACCGGCCCCTAAGGAAGAGACTCTCTACGAGAAGGTCAAGCAGCTCAATCAGAAGCAGAAGCTCGGCAAAACCGGTTTAGGGAAGCTAATAGTTCCGGAAGAACTAATCACTGAGGTCATCCAACTGGTCCATAACTCTATAGATGTTGGCTACGCCGGAGCGAAGAAAACGATGCAGGCAATAAGAACGATCTACTGGTTTCCACAAATCTACGAGCGGATCCACCGATTTATCGCCAACTGCTACGCGTGCCGATCGGCGAAGCCGCGTTACGGCCTTCCAGCAGGCTTATTGAAGCCACTGCCGATCCCCGAGAAACCGTAGCAACACATTACGATGGACTTCGTAACCGGCCTGCCGGAATCCGATGGATATAACGCCACGCTCAACGTAGTGGATCGGCTGAGTAAAGAGCGGCACTTCATCCCCTGCCGAGCTAAAGACGAAGGAACCACTACGGAAGAAACCGCACGGATGTTGATCCAACACGTGTAGAAGCACTATAGGCTGCCGGACACTATCACTACGGATAGGGGTCCTCAATTCACCGCCGACGTATGGAAAGCCATTAACCAAGCTCTCGGAATTCGTAGAAAGCTCAGCACCGCCGCTTATCCTTAAACTGACGGTCAGTCTGAAGTAGCTAATCGCGAGATAGAGCGATATCTGCGAACCTTCTGCAGCCACCATCAAGAAGAATGGGTTAAGGTGTTGCCGATAGCCGAGTTCTGCGCTAACTCGGCACCGTCTAAGGCCACCTCGCTGGCGCCGTTCGAGATAACGCACGGCTATCTTCCGAGGATAAGCTTTCAGCCGCCAAACGAACCCAGCTCCGCGGAACAATCCACCACTACGTCGTCGAAGAGAGTCGCCGCTGCGGCAGCAGAAGCGCTAAGATCTTAGATAGAAGAAGCCATCAAGGTGGCGAAAAACGCGATAGAATCGGCTTAGAAGAAGATAGTGACTCGAGCTAATAAGAAACGGTCACCGATAGAATTCGAGGAAGGCCAAAGGGTCTGGCTTAACACGCGGAACCTGAGGCTAAAAGGGAACGCCAAGCTCAACCCGCGCCACGTAGGTCCGTTCAAGATAATAGAAAAGAGGTCGCCGGTGATTTATCGGCTCCAGCTGCCGAAATCGTTCCGGATCCACGATGTCTTCCATTCGGATCTGCTGAGCCTAGACCCTGAGGACGGCCTTCCGGAACAGGGGTTCGCCGAACCCCTGCCAATCGAGATAGACGATAAGGAAGAATGGGAGGTAGAAGACGTGATAGACGTAAAGGAGACGAGGGGGTCCATCAAAGCGAGGATCTCGTAGAAGGGCTGGCCGGAAGACTATAAATGGTATCCAGTCGAAAACCTAAGGAATTCAGCGGAGCTGCTAAGAGAGTTCTACGTGCGGAACCCGGAAAAGCCGAAACCGGCGTAGCTCTGATGTCGACGATGCCGGAAGAAAGAAGAATGCCACGTCCGCTCCACCGGCGCGAAAGCCGATGAAAACAATCGTAATGGCTCTAGGCAGATCGTGGCGGTCGGCAGGCCGCGCACGCCGTAGCGTGCCAGCGCCGCCGCCCCCCTGCGATGGAGTGCTGACTTCGGTGGAGAAAGAAAAGAAGAAGAACCGGAGCCGCGGACGGATCTATATAGACCTCCGAAGCAGCGCACAGACCGCCCAGACCGCAGCTCAGATAACCCGCGGATCAGATCAGATAGCGTCGATCACATGAACGCCAAGGAAGGACTTCAGATGCTGACGATGTAAAGAACGCGAAAAGCGACGAAAAGAACGCCGGTTGTGAGGAAGGAAGACGCGACGTCGGCGTTGGAGGGGATTTTCAAAAAAAAAAAAAAAAAAAAAAAAAAAAGAAGAAGAATGGATATTTTCGAATGGATGAGATGACTAAGCGGTCGAGGGCGACCGCTGGTGAGGGAGGGGGGTAGTGTTGCGGCGGTAGAAAGAGGTAGGACGGATTGATGGGGTGGACCCTGGATTTCGGCTCGGCCCGACCGGGCCGAGCCGGGCCTTGGCACCACCGCCATCAAAGCCCGCCACCACCACCACATAGATTCCTTTCCCTCCTCAGTTCGAGATATAGTTATCAAAAAGGCCGTATTGAATCATATCTGCGTGCCCGGATCAATAATAGCCGAAGAAGAAGCGGACCTGTTAGAGGTGTTGCCAAAGGAGCGCTATAGCTATACTAATGTGTTCTCAAAAGCTAACTCCAACCTCCTGCCGCTCCACCGACCGGAATACGACAACAAGATCCGACTGAAAGAAGGAGCTACGCTGCCAAGAACCGAGTGTTGCGGCGGTGGAAAGAGGTGGGACAGATTAATAGGGTGGACCCTGGAATTTTGGTTCGGCCCGTCCGGGCCGAGCCGGGCCTTAGCACCACCACTACGAAAGCCCTCCACCACTACTACATAGATTCCTTTCCCTCCTCAGTTCGAGATATAGTTATCAAAAAGGCCGTATTGAATCATATCTGCGTGCCCGGATTATTATATCTCGAACTCACTCACTACACCAACCCCGCGCTGCGCGAAAGGGCCCGTCGAACCATCCGGAAACCCGAATAACGCACGCGCACCCACTAAACCAAACAACAACCCCCAAGGCACTGTAAGAAGATAGAAAGCTTCTTAGCGGTAGAGAGCGGCGTAACAGGCCGCAGCAGAAAGAGAAAGACTAACAGACCGAGGGATAGGCGTACTAGCATTCTCGACGACGGAACGACCAATAAAGGCCTTATGGAAGAAGAGGTAGATAAAGCGAAAAAAGGCATAGAGGGCTACGCCGAATTGTACGGACGCACGCCGGATAAGATAGGAGAATATCTTATAGAGCACGGAGCTAAGAAGGTGTTTAACATTATTACCTTTATAGAAAAGAGGTTCTATAGGAACGTAGAAGAAAACAGACAGTTAAGGGAAGAGGTAGAGACAGTAAGGGCCGAGAAGGAATCGGCAGAAACCATTATCGACGTGTTAGAGAACCAGGCGGCGAATAGACTAGCGCAGCTAAAGGCGCTAAAGGATCAACTAGCTGATATAGAAGCAGCGATGTCGTCAGCACCGCTGCCTCCACATCGAGAAGAACAAGCAGAGACCGCCTTACTAGCGGCCTATAGTCAAGGTAGCACCTCGATAACATTATTGCCGAACCTACCGGCGTTTAGAGGCGGAGACCCTAAAGACTGGGAAGCGTTTAAGAAGAAGATAAAGAATAAGATAGACCGCGACCACGCCGGAAACAGCGCCAGAGACCGACTAGCGTACCTAGAATCGCGATTGGAAGGCGAAGCTTTTTCGCTAGTGGCGGACCTGGAAGAGGCGACCGCCGAGGAAGCGATCAAAGCGCTAGACCAGCGCTTCGGAGACCTATTCCGAAAGAAGACGGCCCGTAAACAGCTAGATAAGATCAACCAGAACCGGCAGACGTTCGAGGAGTTCTACGGTCTGTTTAGAAAATATGCGATTAGGGCCCGAGTAGCGGAAGATAAGCAGCTCTACCTATTAAGGCAGAAGCTGAACCCTGAACTGGCAGCAGCTATAGCGTCGGTGGAAGACGAAGACCTTAAGAGCTTCGTGCACAGAGCGAGAGTTACCGCGAGAAACTTAAGCGCTTACGCGAAATTACGCGAATCGGTTCAGAAGTCGTCGCCGTCAACGCAGACTACGCGCCCCCCCGCGCCTTTCCAACGACCACCCCAGCAGTCGTCGTATTCACTGCATTCGTCGTTCGTCCCCACCTGCTATGCGTATGGAAAACCCGGCCATATCGCTACGAGATGCCCAGCAACGACACAGCAGAAGCAGGAGTATCGAGCGACGAAGCAGCCGCCACCGCCGAGAAAGACTATTTAAGCTATCGAACCGGCTCTAAACGACACTAACAGCGTAGACGGCGGGGTGCAGTTAAGAATTATAGGAAAAGACTAGCTGGAAGGATAGGCCCCCTATCTAGCGAGGACAACAGGGCATTAACGAGAACCACGTCGACGAAAGAGAGCATCAATAGCTGCAGCGATCCGCTATCGGCTGCAGTGGAAGTGAACACGGAAACGGCTATTATCCTTCTAATTACTGTCCACCCCCTTGACGGATCGAGCAAACCACTCCAGCTAAGAGCTTTTATCGACACAGGGGCCCTTATCGGAGCAGCTATCCACCATCGGCTAGTTCAGAAGCTAATAAATGGATACGGCTATCCGGTGGAACTGGCGTCGCCGACACGGATCTCGGCGTACAACGGACAAGACACGGAGAGCGTCACGCACTATGTGCTATTGAAGACCACACTGGCTGGTCGCACTATGGAAGCGACGTTCAGAGTTATAGATATCGGAAGGTTTGACATTATTATAGGGCAGAAATAGATAAAGAACCAGGGGGCGATTATTAACGTAGGAGAAGGCACACTCAGATTCAGAAAATCGAACAGCGGCTTAGCCGCCGTCTAATCAATCGCCGAATCGGTCACGGTGGCCGACGCTAAACCGAACATCATAACGATAGAAGCGACTCCGTCCGATCGTTCCGCACCCCCAGTCACCGTCGGAATAATAAGTTCAGAAGCAATAACGACCCTCGCGAAGTCGCCGAGCAATAAGATCTACGCTGTCTCGATAAAAGACATCGAAGACCACTGGAAGATAATGGCGGAAGAAGAGGTAGATCTACTAGAGGTGCTGCCAAACGAGCTCTATAGTTACGCTGACGTCTTCTCAAAAGCCGACTCCAACCTATTGCTGCTCTATCGACCGGGATATAACAACAGGATCCGACTGAAAGAGGGGGCTACGCTGCCAAGAACTGAGCCCCTAAGACGACTGTCGCCGGCCGAATTGGACCAAGTAGAGGTGTTTGTTCGCGAAAACCTAGCGAAGAAGTTTATTACGCCGAGTTCTGCCGAATATGCGTTACCGATTCTTTTCGTAAGAAAACCAGGGGGTGGTCTGCGACTCTGCGTAGACTATCGAGGCCTTAACGAGGTCACTAAGAGAGACGTATACCCACTGCCGCTAATTGATGAAACTATACAGCGGGTAGCGAAGGCTAAGTGGTTCAGCAAGCTGGACATCCGCCAAGCGTTCAATCGACTAAGGAACGAAGCAGGGCAGACAGAAGACCTTACGACGTTCGCGACGCGTATAGGCAATTTCAAGTAGTTGGTAATGCCTTTCGGACTTACCAACGCGCCGGCGGTGTAGCAACGCTTTATGAACTACACCTTTATAGACATGTTGGAACGGTTCGTGTCTATTTACCTAGAGGACATCCTTATCTATACAGATAGAACGAGAGAGCAACACACAGACCACATCGAGAAGGTGTTGACTAGGCTCTGTAAGGCCGGACTAAACGCGGACACGAAGAAGAGCGAGTTCTATCAAACTAAGGTCAAATATCTCGGTCTTATCGTCGGAAGAGATGGAATTCGTATGGACCCCTTAAAGGTCGCCGCCGTCGCCGAATAGAAGCAGCCGAAATCTGGAAATACTACGCAAATCAGGGCGTTCCTCGGCTTCTGCAGCTACTATTAACAGTTTATTAAGGACTTTAGCAAGATAGCGAGACCCCTGAACGAGGCACTAAAGAAAGAGGCCGCCGGCCTATAGAATGAGAAGTGCACGGAGGCTTTCGTACGGCTGAAGGAAGCAGTAGCTTCGGCGCCGGTTCTAGCGCACTTCCGACCGGAAAAGTCAATCTACGTAGAAACGGACGCTTCCGACACAGTAACGGCAGGGGTCCTTTCTCAATATAGTAACGACGAAACCCTTTATCCAGTCGCTTTCTTTAGCAAGTCAATAAGCGAAGCCGAACGGAACTACGCGATCTACGATAAAGAACTGCTGGCCATTATACAGGCGTTCGAGGAGTGGAAGCCAGAGCTTATAGCTAGAAAGAGTACGGTCCAGGTCCTTACGGACCACCAGTCGCTGACCTACTTTATGAAGACGCAGAAGCTCTTACGACGTTAGGCACGGTAGGCTGCCTACTTATCCGGGTTCGACTTCAAGATTACCTATCGACCCGGGGCTTAAAATAGGAAGGCTAACGCGCTGACGAGACGCGAAGGAAAGACCAGCCGCGCGAAGGAAGATCTGAACATGTTTCAGAAGGTGTTGACCGAACGGATAGTAGATGCCGAGGTGTTAAAGGAAGCAGGGATCTACGCGGTAGAGCCGGCCCCTAAGGAAGAAGCTCTCTATAAAAAGGTAAAGCGGCTTAACCAACAGCAGAAGCTCGGCAAAACGGGCTTAGGGAAGCTGATAGTTCCGGAGGAACTGATTACTGAAGTCGTCCAGCTGGTCTATAGCTCTAAGGACGTTGGTTACGCCAGCTCAAAGAAGACGATAGAAGCTATAAGGACGGTCTACTGGTTTCCGCAGATCTACGAACGGATCCATCGATTTATCGCTAATTGCTACGTATGTAGAGCCGCGAAACTACGTTACGGCCTTCCGGCAGGCTTATTGAAGCCACTGCCGATCCCCGAGAAACTATAGCAGCACATTACGATAGATTTCGTAACCGGCCTGCCGGACTCCGATAGATGTAACGCCACGCTTAATGTAGTGGATCGGCTGAGCAAAGAGCGCTATTTCATCCTATGTCGAGCTAAGGATAAGGGAACTACGGCAGAAGAGACCGCACGGATGTTAATTCAACACGTATAGAAGCACTATAGCCTGCCGGACACCATCACTACGGATAGGGGTCCTCAATTCACCGCCGACGTGTAGAAAGCTATCAATTAGGCTCTCGGAATTCATAGAAAGCTTAGCACCGCCGCTCACCCTCAAACCGACAGTTAGTCTGAAGTCGCTAACTGTAAGATAGAACGATACCTATAGACCTTCTGCGGCTATCATTAAGAAGATTAGGTTAAGGTGTTGCCGATAGCCGAATTCTGCGCGAACTCAACACGGTCGGAAGCGACGTCGCTAGCGCTGTTCGAGATAACCTACAGTTATCTTCCAAGGCTGAGCTTCCAGCTACCGAGCGACGCCGGCTCGCCGGAGCTTTCTACCGCTACGTCGTTAAAGAGAGTCGCTGCCGCTGCGGCCGAAGCGCTCCGATTGCAGATAGAAGAAGCGATCAAAGTGGCGAAAGAAGCGATAGAATCGGCTTAGAAGAAGATAGTAACTCGAACTAATAGGAAACGGTCGCCGATAGAATTCGAAGAAGGTTAAAAGGTATAGCTTAACACGCGCAATCTAAGGCTAAAAGGAAACGCGAAGCTCAACCTACGCTACGTAGGTCCGTTCAAAATAGTGGAAAAAAGGTCGCCAGTGACCTATCGACTCGAGCTGCCGAAGGCGTTCCGGATCTACGACGTTTTCTATTTAGATCTGCTGAGCCTGGACCGTAAGAACGCTCTACCGGAGCAGTGGTTCGCCGAACCCGCGCCGGTCGAGATGGAAGGTAATGAAGAAGAGTAGGAGGTAGAAGACGTAATAGACGTGAAAAAGACGAGGGGGTCCATTAAAGCGAGAATCTCGTAGAAGGGGTGGCCGGAAGACTATAAATAGTATCCGGTCGAGAATCTCCGGAACTTAGCAGAGCTGCTAAGAGACTTTTACGCGCAGAACCCGAAGAAGCCGAAGCCGGAATGGCTCTGAAGCCGATCCTTCTGGAAGAAAACGAAGAAAGCCGCGTCCGCTCCACCGGCGCGGAAGCCGATAAAAACGATCGTAGTCTGGAATTGATAGCTCCAGGGACCACTACGCAGCCGGTAGCTGGCGGACGCCGTAACGTGCCAGCGCCGCCGACTGCGTAGTGGGTAAAAGCCTTGGTAGAAGAAAAAAAAGAAGAAGAAAAACGGCGCAGCGGAAAGATCTATATAGACCCCCGAAACAACGTACAGACCAGCCACGCCGCAGCTCAGATGACCTACGGCTCAGATCAGATAGCACGGATCAGGCGCACCGATCACATAAACGCCAAGTGAAGGACTTCAGATGCTGATAACGTAAGGGCTGAAAAAGCGATAATAAGACATTGTTTTTGATAAAAGACGGAAGAGGTAACGTCGACAGTAGAGGGGATTTTCGAGAAAAAGAAGATAAATCAAAAAAAAAAAAGAGACGGAAAGAAGAGAGATTTTCGGATGGGTGGGGTGACTAAGCGGTCGAGGGCGACCGCTGGTAAGGGTAGGGGGTAGTGTTGCGGCGGTGGAAAGAGGTAGGACAGATTGATAGGGTGGACCCTGGAATTTCGGTTCGGCCTATCCGGGCCGAGCCGGGCCTTGGCACCACCACCACGAAAGCCCTCCACCACCACTACATAGATTCCTTTCCCTCCTTAGTTCGAGATATAGTTATTAAAAAGGCCGTATCGAATCATATCTGCGTGCCCGGATCACCGAGCTCCTAAGACGATTATCGCCGGCCGAGCTGGACTAAGTAGAGGTATTTGTTCAAGAAAACCTGGCAAAGAAGTTTATTATGCCAAGCTCTACAGAATATACGTTACCGATTCTTTTCGTACAGAAACCCAGAGGTAGTCTCCAACTGTGCGTAGATTACCGAGGCCTTAATAAGGTTACTAAGAGAGATGTGTACCCGCTGCCGTTAATAGATAAGACTATACAACGAGTAGCTAAAGCTAAGTAGTTTAGTAAGCTGGATATTCGCTAAGCGTTCTACTAACTAAGGAATAAGGAAGGGCAAACAGAAGATCTTACGACATTCGCTACGCGTATAGGCAATTTTAAGTAGTTGGTAATGCCTTTCGGACTTACCAACGCACTGGCAGTGTAGCAACGCTTTATAAACTATACCTTTATAGACATGCTAGAACGGTTCGTGTCTATCTACTTAGACGACATTCTTATCTATACTAATAGAACAAGAGAACAGCACACAGACTACATCGAGAAGGTGCTAACTAGGCTCTGCGAGGTCGGATTAAACGCAGATACGAAGAAGCGCGAGTTCTATTAGACTGAGGTCAAATATCTCGGTCTTATCGTCGGAAGAGAAGGAATTCGGATAGACCCCTTAAAGGTCGCTGCTGTCGCAGAATGGAAGCAGCTGAAATCCGGAAACACTATACAAATCAGAGCGTTTCTCGGATTCTGCAGCTACTATCGACAGTTTATTAAGGACTTTAGCAAGATAGCGAGACCCCTAAACGAAGCATTAAAGAAGGAGGCCGCTGGCCTATAGAATAAGAAGTGCACAGAAGCTTTTATCCGGCTAAAAGAAGCAGTGGCCTCGGCGCCGGTTCTGGCGCACTTCTGACCGGAAAAGACAATCTATCTAGAGACGGACGCTTCCGATACAGTAACTGCAGGGGTCCTTTCTCAGTA
Source organism: Pseudocercospora ulei (assembly GCA_016165855.1). Taxonomy (NCBI): domain Eukaryota; kingdom Fungi; phylum Ascomycota; class Dothideomycetes; order Mycosphaerellales; family Mycosphaerellaceae; genus Pseudocercospora; species Pseudocercospora ulei. Next base: position 337,615 of record JACWNB010000041.1, on the reverse strand, counting down.
TAATAATGCCGACGAGACCTTTTACCTAGTGGCTTTCTTTAGCAAGTCTATAAACGAGGCTAAGCGGAACTACGCTATTTACGACAAAGAGCTGTTAGCTATTATTCAGGCTTTCGAGGAGTGGAAACCGGAGCTTATAGCTGGAAAGAGCACGGTCCAGGTCCTTACGGACTGTCAGTCACTTACCTACTTTATAAAGACGCAGAAGCTATCGCGCCGTCAAGCCTAGTAGGCCGCTTATTTATCCGGATTCGACTTTAAGATCACTTATCGACTAGGAGCTCAAAATAGAAAGGCTAATGCGCTAACGAGAAGAGAAGGAAAGACTAGCCGAGCGAAAGAAGACCCGAACATGTTCCAGAAGGTGTTGACCGAACGGATAGTAGACGCCGAGGTGTTAAAAGAAGTAGGGGTCTACGCGATAGAGCTGCCGACCGAGGAAGAGACGCTCTACGAGAAAGTGGAACCACTTAATTAGCAGCAGAAGCTCAGCAGAACAGGCTTAGGGAAGCTAATAGTTCCAGAAGAACTAATTACAGAGGTTATCCAGTTGGTTTATAGTTCTAAGGATGTCGGTTACGTAGGCTCGAAGAAGACGATAGAAGCTGTAAGGACGATCTACTAGTTTCCGCGAATCTTCGAGCGGATCCACCGGTTTATCGCTAATTGTTACGTATGCCGAGTTGCGAAGCCGCGTTACGGCCTTCCAGCCGGTCTGTTAAAGCTACTTCCATTGCCTAAGAAACCGTAGCAGCACATTACGATAGATTTCGTAACCGGCCTGCCGGATTCTAATAGATATAATGCTATGCTTAATGTAGTAGACTGACTAAGCAAGGAGTGCTACTTTATCTCCTACTAAGCTAAGGATAAAGGAACTACTGCGGAAGAGACGGCGAGAATGCTAATCCAGTACGTATAGAAGCACTATAGCCTGCCGGACACTATTACTACGGATAGGGATCCTTAATTTACTGCTAATGTATAGAAGGCCATTAACCAAGCTCTTGGAATTCGTAGAAAACTCAGCACAGCCGCTTACCCTTATACCGACAGTCAGTCTAAAGTGGCTAACCGCGAGATAGAGAAATATCTACGAATCTTCTGCAGTTATCATTAAGCAGAGTGGGTCAAGATGTTGCCGATGGCCGAATTCTGCGCCAATTTAGCACAGTCAGAGGCCACCTTACTGGCGCCGTTCGAGGTAACTTATAGTTATCTTCCGAGAATAAGCTTCCAACCGCTGGACGAACCTAGCTCTTCGGAACCTTCTATATCTACCGCCACCTCGTTGAAGAGAGTCGCCGCCGCTGCGGCAGAAGCGTTTAGATCTTAGATAGAAGAAGCAATCCGCGTAGCAAAGGAGGCGATAGAATCGGCTTAGAAAAAGATAGTAACTCGAGCTAATAGAAAGCAGTCGCCGATAGAATTCGAGGAAGGCCAAAAGGTATAGCTCAACACGCGGAACCTAAGGCTGAAAGGCAACGCCAAGCTTAACCCCCGCTACGTAGGTCTGTTTAAGATAGTGGAAAAGAGGTCGCCGGTAACTTATCGGCTCTAGCTACCGAAATCGTTCCGGATCTACGATGTCTTCTATTCGGATCTGCTAAGTTTGGACCCCGACGATAGCCTTCCGGAACAGGGGTTCGCCGAACCCCTACTAATCGAGATAGACGGTAAAGAAGAAGAGTAGGAGGTAGAAGATGTAGTAGATATAAGAAAGATAAGAGGGTCCGTCAAAGCAAGGATCTCGTAGAAGGGATAGCTAGAAGACTATAAATAGTATCCGATTAAGAATCTCCGGAATTTGGTGGAGCTGCTAAAGGAGTTCTATATGCGGAATCCGGAGAAGCCAAAGCCTAAGTGGCTCCGAAGCTGATAGCCCCGAAAGAAGAAGACAAACCACGCCCGCTCTATCGGCAAGAAAACCGATAGAAACGATCGTAGTGGCGCGCTTGGTCGGAGTCTTCGGCTCTACTACTACTGCCAACCGGTAAAGCCAGTCGGATAATAGCTATAAGGCCGAAGACCACCACCGCTTCGACGCGACGGTCGCCGACGCCGCCCCAAACAAGAAAGGCCTGTGGCCGGTCGATTTTATAAAGCGGCGTTAGCGCTGCCGGCTTTGCGGTAGCGCTTAAGACTATAATAGAGAAGAAAGAGAAGAAGAGACAGCGAGCTGCGGACGGATCTATATAGACCTCTGCGGCGACGTACAGGCCAGCCACGCCGCAGCTCAAACAGCAGATAGCTTAGGTCAGATAGCTCAGATAAGATAGACGCTAAGTAAAAAAGGTTAGATAGCGACGATGTAAGAAGAAAGAAGTAAAGAAGGGGGACGATTTCGAAATAGAAGAAAGCGAAGAGGTAACGTTGAATCCAAAAAAAAAGAAGAAAAAAGAGAACAGATAAGTAAGCGGTCGAGGGCGACCGCTAGTAAGGGAGGGGGGTAGTGTTGCAGCGGCAGAAAGGGGTAGGACTGAGTAATAGAGTAGACCCTTGGAATTTCGGCTCGGCCCTTCCGGACTGAGCCGGGCCTTGGCACACTACCCCTAAAGCCCTTATCTACTGCTGTATAGATTCCTTTCCTTCTTCAGTTCGAGATATAGTTATCAAAAAGGCCGTATTAAATCTTATCTGCGTGCCCGGATCAGTCGTCTACGTTAACTTCGTCTAGGTTGTTAGATCGTAGTAGTATGTCTTAAGGTTCTATTCCTGTTCCAGGGTAGTAGCCTCTAGTAGTGTAGAAGGGGGAATGTCTAGTTGTCTCTAATTCCTAGTTGCGAGCTAAGAATTGTACTGTAGGAATGTGTTTTAGCCAATCCTTCTAATAGTAGTTAATAAAGTAACGCAGCGTCTGTTCGAACAGGGTATTAGCAATCTCTGTCTGTCTATCTGTTTCTAGGTAGTAGGAGGTCGAAATGTAGTAGTTAATGTTTAGAAGCTTATACAGGCGTTTCCAGAACTTAGCAATAAACTAAGAGCCTCTATTAGATATAATGCTGTTAGAGAGGCCTATATAGCGCGAGACGTATTCGTAAAAGAGCCTGGCGGTTTCCTTAGAAGTTATGCTCTAGCAGGGTACTATAAAGCGGTCCTTCGAGTGTCGATCTACAACTACAAAGACATTCTTTGCCTTAACACCTGCCTAAGTAGTTTCTTAAGGGAGATAGGTAACAAAGTCTATCGTAATGTGTTTCTAAGGGTGTTTAGGAGCCGGGAGAGGTTTTAGCAAGCCCTATAGAGGTTAACGATTATGTTTGGCTGCCTTGCAGATAGGACAGTTGTTTCTATATCTGCATATATGCTTCTACATTAATAGCTACTATTAGTAGCGTAAGGTAAGCTTATAAAGCTTTAAGCGTCCTAGGTAGCCTCCTGCTGCTAAGTTATAAACTGTCCTAAGGATATAGGGTCGTATTAAGTTGTCTGCTCCTTTAGGAATAAAAAGACGAGAGCGAAAGTAGACTAGTCTATCCCTAAGTTTACATTCAAAGAGGGAAAAGCCAGGGAAGGTACGTTGGCCTATTTTAAGGGCTTGGATTAACTCTTAAGCTTATTGGTCTGATTCGTAAGCCTCTCTAATTATTGGGAGTAGTCCTCTAGAGTAGTCTGCTTCTTTAGCTACTTCTTTATCTTCTAAATTAGTGTTAGAGGTAACAGAGCCTTTAGTTTCAGAGTCTTTAGTGTTGTCTGTTTCGCTTTCTAAATCGTAATCTTCTAGGAAAGTAGGCGCAGAATACAGGGCAAAAGAGGCAGCAATTAATTAGTTGCCTTCCTATAAGTAGGTCTTTAAGTCTTTACTTAGGTTGTAGGCCTTTAGGATAGTTTAGTTACAAATTGCTTAACCTTCTCCTCTGTCTACTAGGTAGGTTCTAGGCATCCTAGTAAGGGCATTAGCTCTGAAATTAAGGGATCCTAGTACGTATTAAATAACAAAGTTGAACCTAGAAAGGAATTACTCTATCTGGCTTGTCGTCTGTTAAGGATCTTGCTCTTTATAAAGTGGACTAAGTTCTTGTAATCAGAGCTTACTTAAGTTAGAAAGGCTGCACCTTTAAGCTCTAGGCGCTATTCTTTAAAGGCCTTTACAATAGTTAGGAGTTCCTTGTCGTAAATCTCGTAATTGCACTTAGCTGGAATTATCTTCTTGGAAAGGTAGGCTACTAGAAGCTATAGTTAGTTAGGTAGTTTTCTTTAAAGAAGGACAGCTCCAATAGCCCTATTAGAGGCGTCTGTTTCTATACGGGTTTCTAAATCAAAGTCGAAGTGCTAGAGGACAGGATCCTTAGTAAACCTTTGTCGTAGGAGGTTAAATGCCTGTTAGCAGGCTTCAGTCTATTCAAACTTAGCTTCTTTTCTTGTTAGAGCTGTTAGAGGCTTTACAATTAAGCTAAAGCCTTAAATAAAGCAGCGATAGAAATTAGCAAACCCTAGGAAGCCTTTTACTTCCTTAACTATCTTTGGAACCTTCTAGTTAAGAATTGCTTAGATCTTTGCTAGATCTATACAGATGCCTTTGTCTAAAATAATTAGTCTAAGGAATTGGACTTCTTGTTTGTAGAATTCGCACTTGTTAATATCTAGGTATAAGCCTGCTTCTTCCAGCTTGGCCAGTACCTTGCGGACGTGTCCCTAGTGTTCTTTTAGTGTCTTGTTATACACTAAGATATCGTTAATGTAAGCTGTAACAAACTGATCTAAGTGTTCTCTTAGGGTGTTATTTATGTATTCCTAGAAGGTGCTAGGTACATTGCATATGCTAAAGGGTATAACTAAGGATTCAAACAAGCCGTATCGAGTCCTAAATGCAGTTACCTATTCTTGTCCTTCTGCTATTCGAATCTGGTTAAATGCTGCAATTACGTTAAGCTTAATAAACTATTTTGCCTTCGAAAGGCGTTTTAGAGTTTCCTGTATTAGAGGGACTAGGTAGCGATTCTTCTTATAAATAGTATTAAGATTGCAGTAGTCGACGCAGAAGCGTAGCCCTCTACTAGGTTTCTTAACAAACATAACAGGGCTAGCTACAGGAGAGCGACTAGATCTAATAAAGCCTTTCTAAAGGTTCTGCTATAGGAACTTTTGCAGGACTTAGAGTTCTTCGCAAGACATCTAGTAAAGGGGGCCAAAGGGGGGTGTCTTGCCCTCTTCCAGTTTAATCTTGTAGTCGTAGGGGCGGTAAGGAGGCAGCTTGTTAGCTTCTTTAACTAACTAGACACTAAGGAAGTCGTAGTACTCTTCTAGTACTTTTGTCTCTAGGTTAGTAGCTTCTCTCCTATTATTATACTTAGCAAGAGCCTTCTTAATGTCCTCTATTAACGCAGCAAAGATTTAAGCTCCTTTCTCCTTTGCAGCTATATAGAAAGCAGCTACAACTTAGAAGATTAAATTATAATTGCTGTATGCAGGAGTAGGCTAAATAGAAGGGTAGCAATAGGTTTGGCAGTGTTCTCAGTTTAGGCAAAGGGTTCTAGTGTTCTAGTTAATCTGTAGGTTGTAAAGCTTTAGCTAAGGCAGTCTAAGGATAAGCTTCTAGTTTGGCAGAGGGGTAACAAAGCAAGAGAGGTATTCTTAGTAGTTCCTAAGGTTAAGCTTAATATAGGCAATCTGAGTTACGCCTCCTAAGGAGGCCTTACTGCTGTTAAACATTCTTAAGGGTCTAGGGTACTTTAAGGTCTAAGTAGTAATTCCTAAAGAGTTAGTAAGTTAAGGGTTAATAAAGCTTTTACTAGTTGCGCTGCAGTCGATTATTGTAAGTACTAAGTGTACTGTGTTCTTCTTTGTGTAGATTTCTGCTGTAACATTTAAGGGAGGACAAGTAAGTTTATCCTCTGTCTTAGTATAGAATTGTATAGCAGAAGAAGAGATTGCATAATGTCAATCTAAGTGCCTGCCTGTTAGGCGTCTTGTTAACAGGCTTAGGTGTTTCCCTAGTCCTTGTTGTTGTCTTGTAGTGTAGGAGCTGCTGTAGAGAAACTAAGAGGTATGCCTATCTTAGTACGTCTTGTAGCTAGTGTTAGACAGTTAGCAGCAATGTAGTTTGGTTTACTACAGTACATACAGAGGTGTAGGCAGCGGCGTCGTTCCTTCTCGTCCTGCGTAAGGCGGCCGTCTTGGAGCTTAGCTAAGCTTAAGTCTATAGGGTCTCCTTAGGTAACAACTAGTTAAGGGGGAAGGCGTAAGGTTGGTCTGTAAGTTCCTACATTTAGGTTAACGTTTGTAGGAGTCGAAACAGGGCGTTAACTGTTACAGTTGTTGCTCCTAGCCTTAATAATGTCTGCAAACAGATTCCTATAGCTGTTAAGGCGTTAGCAGAGGGTAACAAGTTCCTAGAAGGATAGGGTTTTATATTCCTAATCCTTAAGTTTTGTAAGGAGTTCTGTGCTTAATCCAGCAACTAGAGCTAACTTCTATGCCTCTATATCGTATTTACATTGTCCAATTTCTCGTAAGAACTGTGCGTAATAGTCTGCAAAGGACTTGTTAGTCTGCTTAAGTGTTCTAATAAATTGTTAAGCTGTAGACTTGCAGTATAGGTTTCTAAAGGCTAAGTTAAGAGAGGTAAGTAAGGCCTTAATGTCTGGACAAGTAACTTAGAATGTCTGTAGGTTAAACCAGTGTAAGACTTGCTAAAGTGCCTTGCCTGCTAGGAGAGAGAATGCGTAGGAGACCCTCTAATTTTTATTAGGGAAATGGTCTGCATTAGCTAAGAGTTTAATAGATAGTTATAGGCGAAATTTATTAAACTTTTCTTTGTCTCTATAGAACGTTTCTAGATTAGCTACTTTCTTGCTAGTAGATTCTCTGGTAGTAGTAGGTGTCCTTAAGTTTAGGGCTTCTTATAGTTGTCCTTATGTTTGTACCTCCTTAAGTGTAAGAGTAACCACCTTTTGTTCCAACTCTTACAGCTGTTCCTTACCTTTAGACAGCATTGCCTCTAGACTATTAATATAGTTGTTAAGGTCTTTTATTTGCTCTATTCCTGTACGAACAATGTTTGCTGCTGTAAAAAGGACTCGTAGGGCAAGCGTAGGGTTACTGTTTATTAAATTAGAAGTGCCTTATGCAGAAAGATCCAGTTTAGAGTATTCCTTAAAGGGAATCTCTTTAGGTAGTATATAGAAGACTATGTTAATTAATAGTCTTAGGTTAGTTAATAGCTTATAATGTTAAGGAAGAGTCTAAGGTATATAAGGGTTGCTATAAGAACTAAGGTTAGGAGGAGGAACTAAAGAACTAGAGTCTAAAGTATAGTTATATATTAAGAGTTAGAAGGTTGTTCTAGGTTAAATATACAAGACAAGCTATTTTAGAAGGAAAACAGAAAGATAAGGGGGCGGCAGCTGCTTCTTATGTCCCTCTGCCCTAGCTAGTTGTTTGCCCCTTTGCTAGTGGATTTCCTAAGAAGTTTCTTAACAAACTTCTCTCCTTTGTTCTGCTAACCGAGTTACTTCTAAAACCTTCTTTTCCTAAAGGTTCCAGAACTGAAACAGAACCTTCTAAAGAGCAGATTGAGTCGCTTCTAGTGCGCCTAGAAGCTTCTTGGTCAGACTAGTAAGTGTTGGGTTGTAGGCTGTTAAGGGTAGTAGAGCTAGATAGGACCTTAGGACTGTTAGGGGTTTTCTACTGTCTGCTAGCAGTGGTTCTAGGATCTTTCCCAACCTGATTGTTCGTCCTTGTAGAACCGATTATAGCGCTTCCAATACGGCCAGAATCGTCTTAGTTGGACCTTTGGTTGTTGAGATATAGTCTATAAATTATAGTAGTGCTTAGCGGGACTTTGGTACTGTTGTCCTTGTTCTTCCAGCTGTTAACCGTGACAGTCTAGGCAACTTAGGACATTTTGCAGTACATTTTGACACCTAGCACTTTAGCACACCTTCGCCTACCTTAGTACATTTTTAACGCCCTAATACTTTAATTCTATAAGCTATTACCTAACCTTAAGGCTATTTAATAGCCTACTAAGCACTAACTAAAGAGGTTCCTTTTAAGGAATATTTAAGACTGTTGCAGGGTCGGAAAGTAGTGGGACTAAGTAATAGGGTAGACCCTTGGAATTTCGGCTCGGCCATTCTAGACCGAGCCGGGTCTTCGCACACTGCCCCTAAAGCCCTTACCTACCGCCGCATAGATTCCTTTCCCTCCTTAGTTCGAGATATAGTTATTAAAACAGCCGTAATGAATTATATCTACGCGCTCGGATTATTATATCTCGAACTCACTAACTACACTACTACCGCACTGCGCGAAAGGGCCCGTCGAATTACATCTAGACACCCGAATAACGTACGCGCACCCTACAACCTAAACCAAACTAACTAGCACTGTAAGAAGGCTATAGAGAGCTTCTTAACGGCAGAAGGCAGTGTTACCGGCTGCAGCGGAAGAAGAAAGACTAACAGAACTAAACATAGGCGCATTAGTATTATTAACAACGAGACCCTTATCGAGGGCCTTACTACGGAAGAGACCTAAGAGATAAAAGAGTGTACGACTAACTACCTAAAGCTATACGAGTACACTCCTAACGAGCTCGAAAACTATGTAATAGAACACAGAATCGAGAAGGTCTACGACGCTATAGCCCTTACCGAGACCCTATTCTATAAGAAGTTAGAAGAGAATAGACAGTTAAGAGAGGAACTAGAAACGATAGCTGTAGAGAGGGCGTCTGCAGAAACTACTATCGAAGTGCTTAAGAATTAGGCCGTAGTACGATTAGCTTAATTAAATATGCTAAGGGCTCAGTTAGCTAATATAGCAGCGTTAACGTTGTCGGCAGCGCCGCCGCCGCTGCAACAAGAAGGCTACACTAATTATGCCTCTCCTGCTGCCTACAGTTAAGGTAGTATTTCAATAATGTTATTACCTAACCTATAGGTTTTAAGCAGCGGCAATCTAGAGACATAGGAAGTTCTTAAGAAGAAGATAATAAATAAGATAAACCGCGATTATACCAACAATAGCAAAGACGACAAATTAGCATACCTTTAATTACAGCTAGACGGTAAGGCGTTTACATTAGTAGCGGACTTAAAAGAAGCTACTGCTACTAAGGCTCTCGAAGCCTTAGATCAGTGCTTCGCAGACTACTTCCGCGAGTAGACAGCTCGTAAACAACTAGACAAGGTTAACCAACATCGGCTATTGTTCGAAGAGTTCTACGGACAGTTCCGGAAGCATATAATCCGAGCAAAGGTACTAGAAAGCAAACAACTACACCTACTAAGAAAGAAGTTAAGGCTTAAACTAGCTAACGCCTTAGTCTCTGTACAAACTAGAGACCTCCAAGCCTTCGTAGACTAAGCAAGAGTTACTGCTAGAAACATAAACGAATATAGAAGACTAGCAGCCTAAGAACTAGATTAGCGACCGCCGTCTGCACTATTAACCCGGTCTCCTTCCTCTTTTCGACGCAGCCCCTAGCAACCGTCTTACCTACCGCGTTCGACATTCGTCCCTACCTGCTACGCGTATAGAAAGCCTAGCTATATCGCTCCTAGATGCCAAGCAACCGCTTAACAGAAGCGAGAATATTAAGCTACAAGACCTACGCCGCTGCTGCTAAGGAAGAGTGTCTAGGCTATAGAATCAACACTGAACGACACCGACAGTGTAGACAGCGGAGTACTATTAAGAATCCTAGGAAAAGACTAGCTAGACGGATAGGCCCCCTACTAAGCATAAACAATAGGGCACTACTACGATCTATACTGCTAGAAGAAGAAAGCATTAACAGCTACAACTGATATAACGCAGTAAACTTAAGCCAAAAGGGACTGATTAAGTAACTCGGAAGTAACTTGACCAATGTGTACCAGATATATGAACCTTGGCAAGGCTTGGTAATAACCCGGGCCTAACCACCCTGTATTACTACTCCTTGCGCTACAGGTTTAAAACCTTGTAAGCTGCGCTTACTTACAGGCTACGTACGCTATTGCACAGCCCCCCTATGCAGCGTACGCAATTAACCCCCCCCTAGCAGGTCTGCACACAGCTAGCTGGACCTTTACCGGGTCTGCCTTATTCTGTACGGAGTGGTAGACAAACGGACATACGTTAACGCTGCTTCTACTCTCCTATTAAAAGATGCGCCCCCTAGGAATTGAACCCGGGCCTTTTATCGTACACTTTTAGCACTTACTTCTAAGTTAAGTAATGTAACGCAGTACACTTAAGCCAAAAGGGACTAATTAAGTAACTCAGAAGTGACTTGACCAATGTGTACTAGATATATAAACCTTGGCAAGGCTTAGTAATAACCCGGGCCCAACTACTCTGTATTAACAACGATCCGCTTTTAGCTAGTAGAGGCAAATACAGACTCTGCTATTATCCTTCTAATTACTGTCTACGCCCTTAAGAGCTCGTGCTAGCCTCTTTAACTAAAAGCTTTTATCGATATAGGAGCTCTTATCGGCGTAGCAATCTATTATCGACTAGTTTAGAAACTGTTAGGAGACGCCGTCCTGCCAGGTCCCAGACCTAGACTGGCCGTCGCCCTAAGGAGTACGACTTAGTAGCGCTAGCAAGACCCAGCCAGAACGAGTCCTAACCTAGCCTAGCTGAGTCGGCATCCCCTCCCCCTACATCCTATATAGAGGGAAATCTCTATACCCCTATACAGAGGGAAATCTCTGCAGCCCTGTACAGAGGGAAATTGCTAGCTTGCTTCGTAGGTACAGAATGTACAGTAGCAGACGACAAAGGAACTGCCTGTTAGTTCCTTTACATAGATACCTTGCCTTAAGTTTCTGAACTAAGATTCTTAAGCCCCTTACATTAGGAACTGATCTTACTGTCGGTAACTGCAGTAATACAACAAAGATAGACAACACTACCCCTATAGATACTGCAGCTATACGGGACCAGATACAGTACATGTATAAGGAGCTAATAGCTCGTACAAACTAGCTCGAAGCACAAATAGGCTACTAGGCCTCGACCGTTTCCTAACAGGAACGAGAGCTCTAACAGCTTAGGGCGTCCGATCGCGATCCTGAACCGAGTGCGCAGATATAATTCAATACAGCTGTTTTAATAACTATATCTCGAACTAAGGAGGGAAAGGAATCTATGCGGCGGTAGGCAAGGGCTTTAGGGGTGGGCACGCTAAGGCCCGGCTCGGTCCGGAAATGTTAGGGGACGCCGCCCCGCCAGGTCCTGTACCTGAACTGGCCGTCATCCTAAGGATTGCGACTTAGCGGCGCTAGCACGACCCCACCCTCTATACAGAGTTACCAACACGACCCCACTCCTTTACAGAGGGAGAATCCTACGACCCTGCACAGAGGGAAATGGCCGCCTCTCTATACGTAGGGAAAACTCTGTATTCCTGTACAGAGGGAAACTCCTAACCCTCTGTACAGAGCGAAATCCCTACACCCCTATACAGAGGGAAATTGCTGGCTTGGCTTCGTAGGTACAAATTGTACAGCAGCGGACGACGAAGGAACTACCTATAAGTTCCTTTATATAGATACCCAGCTTTAAGTTTCTGAACTAAGATTCTTAAACCCTTATATTACGAACTGATCTTACTGTCGGTAACTGCAGTAATCTAACAAAGATAGACGGCAACATCCCTATAGAACCTACGACCGTGCAGGATTAGATACACTAATGTATAAGGAGCTGCTAGCATGCAAGACCTAGCTCGAAGACTATATAGGCTACTAGGCCTCGACGATTTCCCGACAGGAACAGAAGCTCTAACAGCTTAGGGCGTCCGGTTACGACCCGACCCCTACGACGACGATAAACACGACGGCCTATACCGCGGTCCCTAAGAGCAAACTCCCTAACGTTACTACCTACAATAGTAAGGCTCCGGCCGAGTATCCCTCCTAGGCTGCCTAGATACGCTCTAAGCTTCTAGTCGACTTAGGAGCATACCCGACTAAGCTGGACAAGGTAGTGTATCTCTTTAGGAGGTTAAAGGGCAAGGCAGCAGCACGAATTCTGCCGTACTACGAAACGGCTATTGCTAACCCAGCAATAGCAACTACGATAATCCTCTAGGCAGCTCTCGACAGAAGCTACAAGGACCTAGACTGCGAAAGCTAGGCACTCCTACAGGTCAACACTATAAAGCAAGGACGCAAGACCGTACGAGAGTTCCTTATAGAATATAATAAGACCCTGGCAGAGGCAGGAGGACTCTAATAGGAGGACAGGGTAAAAGTTACTACCTTAGAGGTAGGCCTCTCTAAGGAGATTATAACAGGACTAGTAGGCGTAATGCAGCTAGCCTCGTACGAGATGTTCTGTAATCTCCTTAGGATAATCGACGACTAACAGCGCAGGCTCGGACAGATAAGCTGCGCCTACGAGATGCGACAGCCCCTCTATCGGCAACAGGACGCTATAGACTAGGAACCAACGACAACGATAAGAGTAGTAGCAGCCGTTACTGTACGGCTAAGGGCCAGCGCCAAAAGGGCGCAGTAGGTAGACGCAGCTACCCTTAACAAGAGACGAGCAGAAGGGAGCTGCTACTAGTATAGCTAGATAGGGCACACTGTACGGAATTGCGGGCTTTTGCTAGTAGAGAGACCTAGGGGACGGCCGAACACTGCAAGGGTAGCAACTGCAGCGCCCTAACACGAGACCTAAGAGTTCCTCTTAGACGACAACGAGTCGGGAAAAGAATAGCCTCTAGGCGAAGGCTTAGGTAGAGGCATATACGAGATAGATTGCCAAATTAAAGCACTACTTAGCTATCTTTTAAGAGGAACTATATAACGAGTACGGCGTTTATCGTACGACCTACGCTAAACGGGACCGCTACTGCGCGGACGCTAATTAATACAGAATGTCTAGTGTACGGAGTAATTAGCAAAGACTTCGTATAGAGACACTACATTAAGATAACCCCTACTGTACCTGTACGCATACTGGGCATTACCGGGCGAGGACCGGACATTACCTATATAGTAAAAGTGACGATAGAGCTGCAAGGACACTACAAGCAGGACTTATACCTCTACGTCGTATAGGACAAGTTAGGGTATAACCTTATATTAGGGAATCTATAGATAGAGCGCTAGTAGGGCAAGCTAGACGTCGGACGAGGACGCCTGTACCTAGCAGCGACAAAGCAGAGGCTCCGAGACTAAGGGAAAGTTCTGTAGGGCGGCAACGCTAAGGCCGAAACTAACGCTAACGCCGAGGTTAATACTGCGACTACAGATATTAAGAAGGCTTTAGCGTCTAAGAAAGCGACGGACCCCTATACGAAGCTCCTATCAGAATACGCAGAATACCTAGACCTCTTCGAGCCAAAATCGGCCTTAAAACTGCCCCTACACTAAGGAAAAGGGATTAACTACGACATCCAGCTAGAGCCCCGTCCGGATAGGAGCCTGCCCAAAGTACCGTTCGGCCCGCTGTATAGTATGTCCTCTAGAGAACTCTTAGTACTGCGTAAGACACTGGACGACCTACTTGCTAAAGGTTTTAGTTGCGCAAGTACATTATCTACAGGAGCCCTAGTGCTGTTTGTCTATAAGGAAGGCTCGGCCGGCTTGCGTTTTTGCATAGACTACAGAGGCATTAAAGCAATTACTAAGAAGGACCGGTACCCCCTGCCCCTTATTAAGGAGACCCTTAGACGGATTAGCAAGGCAAAGTAGTTTACTAAGCTTAACGTAGTCTCGGCCTTCTACAAGATACAGGTTAAGGAAGGATATAAATAGATAACCGCCTTCTGTACAAGGTACGGCCTTTTCGAATAGCTTGTTACCCCCTTTAGCCTTACGAACGCTCTGGCAACCTTCTAGAGGTACATTAACAGGTCTTTGCAAGGACTTCTAGACGATATCTGTTCCGTATACCTCGACGACACTCTAGTATTTACAGACAGTACCTGCGAGGACTACGTACGAGATGTTAAGAAGGTGTTAGACCGTTTGCAGCAGGCTAGATTGTACCTCGACATCGACAAATGTAAATTCGGGTTGCAGTGTACGAAATACCTAGGGTTTATCATTAAGGCAGGGAAAGGCATTAGTATAGACCGGAAGAAGATCGATGCTATTAAGCAGTAGAAGCCCCCTACGAGTGTTAAGGGCGTACGAGAATTCCTTAGGTTTGCCAACTTCTACTGCTAGTTTATACGGAACTACTTAGAGATAGTACGCCCTCTAGTTAAGCTAACACATAAGGACAAGCAGTTTAAATAGACGGAGGAATGCGACAAAAGTTTTAACAAGCTAAAGGAGCTCTTGACTATAGGACCAACGCTTGCCGCCTTCGATCTGGAACGTACGACAATACTAGAAACCGACTCCTTAGGTTACTGTATAGGGGGGATCCTCTCCTAGGTAGGTCCGGACAGCCTTTTATACCTATACGCGTACTTCTCTAAGAAGAACTCCCTAGCCGAATGCAACTACCCTATCTACTACAAGGAATTGCTAGCAGTCGTACAGTGCTGCGAGGCGTAGGACAGAGAACTCCGTTCAGTTCCTAAATTCCTCGCCCTAACGGATTACAAGAATCTTAAGCATTTTACGCAACCCTGGAAACTCTCTAAGAGACACGTACAATAGGCGATGTATCTAAGCCGCTTTAATATAAGACTCTAGTACTGCAAAGGAAAGGACAACAGTAGGGCCGACGCATTATCCAGACGAGACTAGGACATGCCAACGACATACGACGACGACCGACTAAAATTATCAACATTCTAGATGTTTAAGGAGGAACTAGGCGAGGAGACTATCCGCCTAGCGGCGACACATATATAGGCACCCTAGCTACAGGCGTAGCAAGAGGCAGTAGAGAGAGACGACGTTTACTAAGGTGCCTATACAGCGATTTAAGGAGGACAGCGGAAACTCCTAGCATAGCTCCACCTTAAGGTATTAGCAGCAGAGCGCACAGTAGACAAGGAGAACAACCTAAAGTTTAGGAATCGGATTTGGGTCCTAGCAGACAAGAAGCTCCGTACGAGCTTAATACAACAGGCGCACGATTTAATAGCAACTAGACATCTAGGGCGCGAGGAGACGTACAGCATCGTCGCTAGGGACTACTACTAGCTGGCGATAGCAAGGGACATCTGTAGGTTCGTACAGAACTGCGATGTCTGCAGACAGACGAAGCCCTAGCGTAAACTGAAACACGGCCTATTGAAACCCCTGCCGATACCGGACCGGCCCTAGCAAGACCTAACCGTAGACTTTATTACAGACCTCCCTAATGATCTGACTGCAGTAGACGCAAGGTCAATACCCGTCTTTAATAACTATATCAAAGGCTAGAGAGGGAAGAATCTACGTACAAGCGGAGGTAGAGGTATTTAAGTGTGCAGCTGCCAAGCCTAGTCCTGCCAAGCCTGCCACCTTCTAGCACCTTCCAGCCCTCTACCTCTATATCTATATTACTACTGCCCTCCCTAACTAGCGATTGCCCTGAATCGCAATTAGCCTATTAATCGCAATTAGCCCAATAATCGCAATTAGCCTATTAATCGCAATTAGCCAAACTAGGTCGCGTCGTGCAAAACCAGGTCGCATTGTAGTTGCTGATCTGAAAGCGGAGGTGGAGGTATTTGAGTGTGCGCCAAGCCTGGCCCTGCCAAGCCTAGCTGCCAGCTGTCCATATCCACATCCGTATTACCTAAGAGCGACGGATAGTAGAACATTATAGTAGTTACAGACAAGCTAACGAGGGGGGTTATGCTAGAGGGAATAGACTCTATTACAGCCAAGGACACTGCCTAGGCATTTATAAGGACAACGTTTAGCAAGCACGGGTTCCCTAGGTCAATTGTATCTAACCAGGGTACACAGTTTACGATCTAGCTCTAGGCAAGGGTCTGTCAGTTGTTAAACGTAGAACGTCGCCTATTAACTGTATAGTACCTGCAGACGGACAGCGCGACGGAGAGGGTTAACTCGACATTAGAAGCGTACCGCTAAGCGTACGTCGACTACGACTAGACAAATTGGAACCGTCTCCTCCCTATAGCAGAACTAGCTATTAACAGCCGTATAGCTAACGCTATAGGACTGTCCTCCTTTTTTATAACCTATAGATATAACTACTCCCCGCTCCTACCGACCCTAAGCGGCGCTACCTTACGCCCTATACAATCCCCGATTTAGCAGGGAGAAGCTATCGTACGGACGATTACGAACGCCTATTAATAGGCAAAAGCGAGTCTAGCTATAGCTTAACAGAATGCAGAAGAGCAGGCTAATAAGGGACAGCAGGCTGCACTAAGGTACGAGGCAGGAGATAAGGTCTGGCTAAACTAGCGCAATATCCGTACAGACCGGCTAAGCAAGAAACTGGATTAGAAGAACCGGAAGTTTACAGTGGTCCGGCTAGTAGGGACATATACTGTACGACTAAACACTCTCCTAGGTATCTACCTAGTCTTCTATATAGACCTCGTACAGCCGGCATATACAGACCCCCTTCTATACTAGACGACGGACGACGCGCACCCCCTAGCGATCGTAACTAAAGACTAGGAGGAGTATAAAGTAGAAGAAATCCTTAAGAGCTAGAGGAAGCGGAAGAAGATAGAATACCTAGTTAAATAGGCAGGTTGGGCAGAGCCTATATAGGAACTGTACGAGGCTCTTTAGGACATACGGGCACTGGACAAGTAGGAGGAGAGACACCCTAGTAAACGGTTACAGTAACACTGTACTGTATAGGGCGGGACAAATAGCAGCTAAAGGACTGGACAGCTACAAGGAACATTAGGCAGCTACAGGCAGGACTAGGAAACTGCAAAGGAAGAGCAGGAATAGAGAGGAACTAGGGATATACATCCCTAGGGATATAAAAGAGGACACGACACTAGGGAACCTACAAGAAGTATAGTATAGGTGCAGGAAGTAGGGAAGGGTAGAAGAATAGGAATAGAGCTAGTACAGAGTAGGGCGGGACCGTACGAGATAACTGGTCCGCCCGAGGCTGTACGGACGACCGCTAGGTAAACAGCTACTACCCCACCCTACAGACGACAATAGGCCGGAACATCTACCTAAGTGCTAAGCCCCGGACGGCGACCGAGGTACCGGGATATTCTTTATAAGCAGGAACTAAGATAATTGGCTGGACAGCCCGCCACCGCCGGACTGTACGGATAGGACGCGGAGTGCACGGCTAGAGCAATAGACTAGGAGATAAACGGACGAGGGATAAAAGGGGGGTAGATAGACAGGTAAGGACGGGACAGCTTACCTGCATATAGGACAAAAGGCAGGTAAATAGGGAGACTGCGACTGTAGAAAATAGTAGACTAGACGGGACTAAGCGCCTCCTGCATCTTTATAACCGCTCGCGGGTCCTCCTCCGCCTTAGCTTCGGTATCCTTAAAGTAGCGACCGAATTCGGTTAAGATTAGGTAGAAGCAATCTAGCACTACCTGCTTTCTCTGCTTGTAGGGCCTCCTCTGCCTTAACTTCGGGATCCAAATGGATAAGACCAAGGTTGCAGCAGCGTTAAGGGAGGTGGGGGACCTAGGACGTAGGGTAACTGCGTAACTGCGGGCTATAGGGGGTAACGGCAAACAGGCAACTGCTACCCGAGGCCCCAGTAATAACAGGGAGGGCATCTAATAGACATTGCCGACTGGCAAGTGCCCGGACGACAGTCGACTTTACAGACAACTAGACGAGTGTAGGCGCTATTTAGAAAGGGAACGCTATAAGCGATCGTACGACACGACAGCGTATAGAGACGAGACTACGAGAAGGGAGGGGGGTAATGTTAGGGGACGCCGCCCTGCTAGGTCCTGTACCTAAACTGGCCGTCGTCCTAAGGATTGCGACTTAGCAGTGCCAGCACAATCCTACCCTCTGTACGGAGTTACCAACACGACCCTACTCCTATATAGAGGGAGAATCCTACGGCCCTACACAGAGGGAAATAGCCGCCTCTCTATACGTAGGAAAAACTCTGTATTCCTGTACAGAGGGGAACTCCTAACCCTCTGTACAGAGCGAAATCCCTATACCCCTATATAGAGAGAGATTGCTAGCTTAGCTTCGTAGGTACAAATTGTACAGCAGCAGACGACGAAGGAACTGCCTATTAGTTCCTTTATATAGATACCTAGCTTTAAGTTTCTAAACCAAGATTTATAAACCCTTATAGGAAGGGCCGAGCCAAAATTCTAAGGGTCTACCTGTTAGGGGGCGCCGCCCAGCCCAGGTCCTAGACCCGACCTAAGCCAGCCGTCGCCCTAAGGACTGCGACTTAGCGGCGCCAGCACGACCCTACCCTCTGTACAGAATCACCGACAGGACCCTACTCTCGTACAGAGGGAGAACCCTATAGCCCTATACAGAGGGGAATTACCGTCCCTCTAAACAGAGGGAAAACTCTGCACTATTGTATAGAAGGAGAACTCCCGATCCTCTGTACAGAGTATAAACCTTGTACCCCTATATAGAGGGAAATTGCTAGCTTAGCTTCGTAGGTACAAATTGTACAGTAGCAGACGACAAAGGAACTGCCTATCAGTTCCTTTATATAGATACCTAACCTTAAGTTTCTAAACTAAGATTCTTAAGCCCTTTACATTAGGAACTAATCTTACTGTTAGTAACTGCAGTAATATAACGAAGATAGACGGCGACATCCCTATAGAACCTACGGCTATATAGGGGCATATACACTGCGCGTACGAGGAGCTGCTAGAACACAGGAGGCAGCTCGAGCAGTAAGTAAGCCACTAGGCTGCGATAATTTCCTAACGGGAACAGGAGCTACGACAGCTTAGGGCGTCCGATCGCGATCCGACCCCTACGACGACGAACACGATAGCCTACACCCCAACCCTAAGAGCAAACTCCCTAACGTTACTACGTACGATAGTAAGGCTCCGGCCGAGTACCCCTCCTAGGCTGCCTAGATACGCTCTAAGCTTCTAGTTGACTTAGGAGCATACCCGACCGAGCTAGACAAGGTAGTATACCTCTTTAGGAGGTTAAAGGGCAGGGCGGCAGCACGGATTCTGCTGTACTACGAGACGGCTATTGCCAACTCGGCAATAGCTACGATAACGATACTCTAGGCAGCTCTTAACAAGAGCTACGAGGACCTAGACTGCAAGAGCTAAGCACTCCTACAGGTTAATACGATAAAGCAAGGACGCAAGACTATACAAGAATTCCTCGCGGAATATAACTAGACTCTCGCAGAGGCAGGAGGTCTCTAATAGGAGGACAGGATAAAAATTACCTCTTTAGAGGTAGGCCTCTCTAAGGAGATTATAACGGGAATAGTAGGCGTAATGCGACCAGCTACGTACAGGGAATTCTGCGATCTCCTTAGGATAGTTGACGACTAGCAGCGCAGGCTCGGACAGATAAGCCGCGCTTACGAGATAAGACAACCCCTCTAGCAGCAGACGGACGCTATAGACTAGGAACTAACGACGACAAGGGTAGCGGCAGCTGTCGCCGTACAGCTAAGGGCTGCTACCAAATGGGCGCAATAGGTAGACATAGCTACCCTTAACAAGAGGCGAGCAGAAGGGAGCTGCTACAGATATAGCAAGATAGGCTATACTGTACGGAATTGCAGGCTTTTGCTAGTAGAGAGATCTAGGGGACGGCCGAGCACCGCAAGGGTAGCAACTGCGGCGCCCTAACAAGAGGATTAGGAGTCCTACTCGGACGATAACGAGTCGGGAAAAGAGTAGCCTCTAAGCGAAGGCTCTGCTAGAGGCGTATACGAGATAGATTGCTAAATTAAAGCACTACTTAGCTATCTTTTAAGAGCAACTATATAACGACTACGCCGTTTATCGTATAGCCAACGTTAAATAGGTCCGCAACGGTACGGACATTAATTAACACAGAATGTTTAGTGTACAGAGTAATTAGCGAAGACTTCGCACAGAAACACCGGATTAAGACGACCCCTACTGTACCTGTACGTATGTTGGGCATTACCGGGCGAGGACTGGACATTACCTATATAGTGAAAGTAACGATAGAGATACAGGGACACTATAAGCAGGACTTATACCTCTATATCGTACGGGACAAGTTAGGGTATAACCTAATACTAGGGAAGCTATAGATAGAGCGCTAGAGGGGCAAGCTAGACGTTGGACGAGGACGGCTATACCTGGCAGTAACGAGGCAGAGGCTCCAAAACTAAGGGAGGGCCCTGCAGGACGACAACGCTGCAGCCAGAGTCAATACGTCGACGAAGCAGGGCCCCCGAGACCAGGGGAAGGCCCTACAGGGTAACAATGCTAAGGCTAAAATCAACACAGCGACAGCAGACATCGAGAAGGCATTAGCGCCTAAGAAAGTAACAGACCCATATACGAAGCTCCTAAGGGAATATGCTAGATACCTAGACCTCTTCGAGCTAAAGTCGGCCTTAAAACTGCTGCTATACTGAGGAGAAGGGATTAACTACGACATCTAGCTAGAGCCCCGTCCAGATAGGAGTCTGCCGGAGGTACTGTACAGACTGCTATATAGAATGTCCTTTAGGGAACTTCTAGTACTGCGCAAGACATTGAACGACCTGCTTGCTAAAGGTTTTATTTAGGCAAGTACCTCGTCCGTAGGAGCCCTAGTACTGTTTGTCTATAAGGAGGGGAAGGCAGGCTTGCGTTTCTGCGTAGACTACAGAGGCATTAACGCGATCACTAAGAAGGACCGGTACCCCCTACCCCTTATAAAGGAGACTCTCGGACGGATCAGCGAAGCAAAGTAGTTTACTAAGCTTAACGTAGTCTCGGCCGTCTACAAGATACAGATTAAGGAAGGCTGTAAATAGATAACCGCCTTCTGTACGAGATATAGTCTTTTTACGTAGCTTATTACCCCCTTTAGCCTTGCCAACGCACCGGCAACCTTCTAAAAGTACATTAACAAGTCCTTGCAAGGGTTACTAGACGACATCTGCTCGGTGTACCTTAACGATACCCTGGTTTTTACAGACGGCACCTATACAGATTACGTACAGGACGTTAAGAAGGTGCTAGACCGACTGTAGCAGGCTGGCTTGTACCTCGACATCGACAAATGTAAATTCGGTGTCCAGCGTACGAAATACCTAGAGTTTATTATCGAGGCAGGGAAAGGCATTAGCATAGATAGGAAGAAGATTAATGCTATTAAGCAATAGAAGCCGCCTACAAACGTTAAGGGCGTACAGGAATTTCTTAGGTTTG
The DNA here is from genome assembly GCA_016165855.1 of Pseudocercospora ulei. Lineage (NCBI taxonomy): Eukaryota > Fungi > Ascomycota > Dothideomycetes > Mycosphaerellales > Mycosphaerellaceae > Pseudocercospora > Pseudocercospora ulei. The sequence continues at coordinate 316,440 of JACWNB010000041.1, read as the reverse complement.
CCAACTTCTACCGCCAGTTTATACAGAACTACTCGGAGATCGTACGCCCCTTAGTTAAGCTAACATATAAGGACAAGCAGTTCAAATAGACGGACGAATACGATAGCAGCTTTAACAAGCTAAAGGAGCTCTTTACTACAGGACCAACGCTTGCTGCCTTCGACCTAGAGCGTACGATAATACTAGAAACTAACTCTTCTAGGTACTGCATTAGAGGTATCCTGTTACAGGTAGGCTCGGACAGACTCCTATACCTATACGTATATTTCTCTAAGAAGAACTCCCTAACTAAGTGCAACTACCCTATCTACGACAAGGAGTTGCTGGCCGTCGTACAGTGTTGCGAAGCATAGGATAGAGAACTCCGCTTAGTGCCCGAGTTCCTCGCCCTAACTAACTACAAGAATCTAGAGTACTTTACACAGCCCCGGAAGCTGTCTAAGAGGCATATACAATAGGCAATGTACCTAAGCCGGTTTAATATAAGACTCCAGTATCGCAAGGGTAAGGACAACAGTAGGGCCGACGCGTTATCTAGACGGGACCAGGACATACCAACGACGTACAAGGACGACCAGTTAAAGTTACGAACATTCCAGATGTTTAAGGAGGAGCCAGGCAAGGAGACTATCTGCCTAGTAGCGACATACCTATAGGAACCCTAACTGCAAGTATAGGAAGAGGCAGTAGAAAAGGACGAGGTGTACTAAGGGGCCTGTACAGCGATCTAAGGAGGACAGCGGAAGCTCCTAGTAGAGCTCTATCTTAAGGTGTCGGCAGTAGAGTGCTTAGTAGACAAGGAGAACAACCTAAAGTTTAGGAATCGGATTTAGGTCCTAGCAGACGAGAAGCTCTGTACAAGCTTAATACAACAGGCATACGATTCTGTAGTAACCGGGCACCTAGGGCGTAAGGAGACGTACAGCATTGTCGCTAGGGACTACTACTAGCTAGCGATAGCGAAGGACATCTGCAGGTTCGTACAGAACTGCGATATATGCAGACGGACAAAGCCCTAGCGTAAGCTAAAGTATAGGCTGCTAAAGCCCCTACCGATACTAGACCGGCCCTAGCAAGACCTAACAGTGGACTTTATTACAGACCTCCCTAAGAGCGACAGACAGCGGAATATTATAGTAGTTACGGACAAGTTAACGAAGGGGGTAATACTAGACGGAATAGACTCTATTACGGCTAAGGACACTGCCTAGGCATTTATACAGACGACGTTTAGCAAGCACAGGTTCCCTTAGTCAATTGTATTAGACTAGGGCATACAGTTTACAAGCTAGCTCTAGGCAAGGGTCTGCCAGTTGCTAAAGGCAGAACGTCGCCTATCGACCGTATAGCACCTGCAGACGGACAGGGCGACGGAGAGGGTCAATTCGACGTTGGAAGCGTACCTCTAAGCGTACGTCGACTATAACTAGACGAACTGGAACCGACTTGTCCCTATAGCGGAGCTAGCTATTAACAGCTGTACGGCTGTTGCTACAGGATTGTCCCCCTTCTTTATAGCCTATAGATACGACTATTCCCTACTCCTACCGACCCTAAGAGGTAATACTACGCCCCCTGTACGATCCCTAATTCAGCAGGGAGAGGCTATCGTACAGACGATTACAAACGCCTATTAATAGGCGAAGGCGAGCCTAGCTATAGCTTAATAGAATGCAGAAGAGCAGGCTAACAAGGGACGGCATGCTATACTAAGGTACGAGGCAGGGGATAAGGTCTAGCTAAACTAGCGAAACATCTGTACGGACCGGCCGAGCAAGAAGCTAGATTGGAAGAACCGGAAATTTACGGTAGTCCAACCAGTAGGAACATACGCTGTACAGCTCGACACTCTCCTAGGGATCTACCTAGTCTTTTACGTAGACCTCGTACAGCTAGCGAACACGGACCTCCTGCCGTACTAGATAACAGACGACGCGCGCCTACCAGCAATTATAACCGAGAGCTAAGAAGAGTATAAGGTAGAAGGAATCCTTAAGAGCTAAAGGAAGCGGAAGAGAGTAGAGTACCTAGTAAAATAGAGAGGATAGGCAGAGCCTACGTAGGAACTGTACAAGGCCCTACAGGACACAACTGCGCTAGACAGGTAGGAGGAGAACTACCCCCCTGCCTAGTTACAGTAACACTACGCTATATAGCGGAAAAGGGCATAATCTACCCTAAGGACAGGACAGCCGCTAGCAACTTAAGTTACTAAAGGATCGAGAATTACGACGTAGGACACTATAGGATCCTACCAACACGACACTGTACGACACTATACGGAAGAAGGGCTAGAGGAAGGGAACAGCCAGAAAACAGGAGGGAAGGGAAATAGAAGTAAGAGGGGTTAAGAGCGACACTGTCCGAAAACTTTTATATGCTACCTTAAGGTAGCCTACTAGCCACTACCCTAGGGACCTAGGCCAGCCAACTCCATACCTATAATCTCAATTACCTCCTAGATAGAAGGGGCCCTAGCACTAGGAAAAGTAGAAGGGTAGCTTAGCAACACCCTGCTGCTAGTTAATATAGCACCTAAGATGTCAGCTTAGACCGTACAGAAGGCAGGGACCTGTACGAACTAGAAGCGAAGCTGCTAGTCGAGCTGGACACTCTATTGCTAAAGGTAAGAATAGGAGGGGACACTAGCTGGACAGGCGGAAGGAGAGCTAGCAACTATAAGAGAACTACGGCGGGAACGGCCGGACGGGATGCGTAGTATAACAGTAGTAGCTAGTAGTAGTAATAGTAGTAATAGTAGTAGTAGCGGACGGCTAGGCGGACAGGTAGCAGATAGGGGGAATAAAGAAGAAAAGAGAAGAAGTAAGAGAGAGAAAGAAAGGGAAAGGGTTTATATACAGGGTAGTAGCTGCCTGCTATATAGGGCAATAACAACTAGGGCAGCTGCTACAACTGTATAAAGGAGGACAAACGAGGCAACTACAATCTAGGGCCTATACGAGCGACGGCCTACTGGACGACCAGACGGAGGTAGGAACATCTACCTAGGAGTAAACTCTAGGCGACAACCTAAGGACAGGGACAGAGCTAGATAGCCCGGTAGCGCCGGACCGTACAATTAGGACGCGGAGTGTATAGCTAGAGGCTAGAGGGTAGGAGGAGAATAAATAGACAGGACCGAGCACCTCCTGCACCTTTGTAACCGTTTGTAGGCCTCCTCTGCCTTAGCCTCGGTATCCTTAAATTGGCAAACGGAATAGGGCAAGTTTAGGTAGAAGCGATCTAGCACTACCTACCTCCCCTGTCTACAGATTCTCCTCTGCTCTAGCTATAGGATCTAGGAAGATAAGTCTAAGGTTGCAACAGCAGAGAGGGAGGTCGACAGGCAAGTGTCTAGGCAAAGACGGGAAAGCGCTACCTGCTAGAGGAACAGCTAAGGGTATACGACTCGCCGTTGTACGAAAGAAGTACTATAAGAAGGGAGGGAGGGTATTATTAGAGGGCGCTGCCCAGCCTAGGTCCTAGACCTAAGCTAGCCGTCGCCCTAAGGACTGCAACTTAGCAGCGCTAGCACGACCCTACCCTCTGTACAGAATTACCGATACGACCCTACTACTATATAGAGAGATAATCCTAAAGCCCTATACAGAGGGAAATAGCCGCCCCTCCGAACAGAGGGAAAACTCTGCACTACTATATAGAGGGAGAACTCCTAATCCTCTGTATAGAGTGTAAACCTTATACCCCTATATAGAGGGAAATTGCTAGCTTAGCTTTGTAGGTACAAATTGTATAGCAGTAGACGACGAAGGAACTGCCTATTAGTTCCTTTATATAGATACCTAACCTTAAGTTTCCAAACTAAGATTCTTAAGCCCTTATAGGGAAAGTAGACCCTGCTATCTTTAGAAGCCTATAAGCAGACTATATAAACTAGTAAGGACTCCTATAGGTCTTTAGTAAACTCCCTTATAGTCTGTAAGCTTACGATAGGGCACTCGCTATTGTTGCTATAGATCTAGCAATTACTAGCGCTCTCTAAAATAATCCTATAGTCCCTCCTCTAAGGCCTACCTAGGATAAGATTTAGGGACAGAATATTAAAGGAGTAGAAGGTATCCTTCGTTAAGCATACTATACTAGCTGTATCTGCGATACGCAGTAACACTGTATATATACTGAAACAGTACCCCTGTTCCCCTATAAATCTATCGGCCCTTAGAAGGACTGCCCTAGGTATCTTTAGCGGGTCGTAGTAGTAGAGAATTAACTTATAGGAGACAATATTAATATCTGCCCTATTGTCTAGTATATACTCTACCTTATAGACGTCTAAGGCTCCCTTAAGTAGTATAGCTTATATCCACTTAGCAGGGACGACTATAGGGCAGGTAATCGGGTCTTGCTCCTTACTTATAGTGCCTACTTCTAACCCTTAGGCAGCGCTAGATTATTTTCCGACCTCTATGTACCTATACCTAGCCTTCCTCTACTCGCTCTAGCTATACAGACCCTATTGGCCCTACTGTAGGAGCGACTATAGTAGTTATTGCTAGGACTATAGGAACCCGGCCTACTGTAGTTAGTTGCACTAGCTTAGGGACTAGAGCTGTAAAGGCTATAGACAGTGCTGCTGTCGCTAGCGCCCCTAGGGGCGTTATAGTGCTAGCTAAGATAGCTAGGCTAGTAGCAGTTGTAGCACCTTATAGGCTAGTCTAGGAAAGGCCGCTTCTAGAACCCTCCTAATAGCTCGCTAGAGGCCCGCTTGCAGCCGGACGTTTTGAAGTGGCCGCTAATACGACGGCCTCCTATAGTGCCTTAGGCTTAGGGCACGATTAGTTTAGGTAGACCTGTGCCTAGCTACCTAGGGTAGCCTGTCCCTAGCGGGCTGCCTCCCTAGAGACGCCTAGCGCAGGCCTCGCTTGCAAGGTTAGAGCTGTTGCGGTGGTGGAAAGAGGTGGGACAGATTGATGGGGTGGACCCTGGATTTCGGCCCGGCCCGTCCGGGCCGAGCCGGGCCTTGGCACTACCACCACGAAAGCCTACTACCACCACTACATAGATTCCTTTCCCTCCTTAGTTCGAGATATAGTTATCAAAAAGGCCGTATTGAATCATATCTGCGTACCCGGATTATTATATCTCGAACTCACTTCAACAACACCCGCGCTGCGCAAAAGGGCCCGTCGAACTATCCGGAAACCCGAATAACGCACGCGCAACCACCACCAACAACACCTAAAGCACTGTAAGAAGATAGAAGGCTTCTTAGCGGTAGAGAGCGGCGTAACAGGCCGCCGCGGAAAGAGAAAGACTGACAGAGCGAACAGGCGCTCTAGTGTTATTGATAATAAGATTATTATCAGAGGTTTTACGGCGGAAGAGACCGCTAAGATCAAGGAACGAATAAGCGAATATAGGAAGATCTACGACTGCACGATCGAGGAACTGGAAGATTACGTAAACGAGAATAGGATAGGAAAGGTCTACGACGGAATAGACCTTATTAAGACGCTGTTCTACAGAACACTAGAAGAAAACAGACAGCTAAGAGAGGAAGTAGAAGCGGTAAGGGCCGAAAAGGAATCGGCAGAGACTATCGTCGACATGTTAGAACACTAAGCGTCGAATCGACTGGCGCAGCTAAAGGCGCTAAAGGATCAACTAGCTGATATTGAAGCAGCAAAGTCGCCGCCACCGCGTCGAGAAGAACAAGCAGAGACCGCCTTACTAGCGGCCTATAGTCAAGGTGGCACTACGATAACGCCACTGCCGGACCTACCGGTTTTCGGTAGCGGAGACCCTAAAGCGTAGGAGGCGTTTAAGAAGAAGATCAAGAATAAGATAAGCCGCGATTACGCAGCAAGCAGCGAAGAAGACAGACTGGCGTACTTAGAATCGCGATTGGAAGGTAAAGCTTTTTCGCTAGTAGCGGACCTGGAGGAGGTAACCGCTAAGGAAGCGATTAAAGCGCTGGATCAACGCTTCGGAGACCCCTTCCAGAAGAAGACAGCCCGTAAGCAGCTAGACAAGATCAATCAGAACCGGCAGACGTTTAAAGAATTCTACGGACTGTTTAGGAAATATGCTATTAGAGCGAGAGTGGCAGAAGATAAGCAGCTACACCTGCTAAGGCAGAAGCTGAACCCTGAACTGGCCGCCGCTATAGCGTCTGTAGAAGAAGAAGACCTTAAGAGCTTCGTGCACCGAGCGAGAGTTACGGCGAGAAACTTGAGCGCTTACGCGAAATCACGCGAACCGATTTAGAAGCCGTCGCCGCAGACTACACGACCCCCTACGCCTTTCCGGAGAGCACTACAGCAGCCACCTTATCAGCCACAGCGTTCGTCGTTCGCCCCTACCTGTTTCGCGTATAGCAAGCCTGGCTACATCGCTACGAGATGCCAAGCATCGGATAAGCAGAAGCAGGAGTATCGCGTTATAAAGCAGCCGCAGCCGCCGCAGCCGCCGAGAAAGACTATACAAGCTATAGAGCCGGCTCAGAACGAAACTGACAGTGTAGACGGTGGAGTGCAGCTAAGAATTATAGGAAAAGACTAGCTAGACGGATAGGCCCCCTATCCAGCATTGACAATAGGGCACCGAATCGAAGCGAATTGCCACGAGAAGAAAGCATTAACAGCTGCAGCGACCCGCTCTCGGCGGCGGTAGAAGTAAACACGGAAACAGCTATTATTCTTCCAATTATTGTCCACCCCCTTAACGGATCAAGCAAACCCCTCTAGCTGAAAGCTTTCATCGACACCGGAGCTCTTATCGGTGCAGCGATCCACCACCGACTGGTCCGGAAGCTAACGAATGGATACGGCTATCCGGTAGAACTAGCGTCCCCGACGAAGATTTCGGCATACAACGGACAAGACACGGAAAGCGTCACGCACTACGTGCCGCTAAAGACTACGCTAGCTGGTCGAACTACGGAAGCGACGTTCCGGATTATAGATATCGGAAGGTTTGACATCATTATAGGGCAGAAATGGATAAAGAACCAGAAAGCCATCGTTAACGTAGATAAAGGAACGATCAGGTTCAAAACCCCGGGTAGCGGAGCAGGGACTATCGGAAAGGTCGCTACCGTCGCCGCCAAGCCGAAAGCTACGGAGTCCGCGAAAGAGGCTCCGTCCGATCGTTCCGAACCCCCGGTCACCGTCGGAATAATGAGTTTAGAAGCTATAACGACCCTCGCGAAGTCGCCGGATAATAAGATCTACGCTATCTCGATAAAAGACATCGAAGACTACAGGAAGATAATAGCGGAAGAAGAAGTGGATCCGCTGGAGGTGCTACTGAAAGAACTCTATAGTTACGCTGACGTCTTCTTAAAGGCCGACTCCAACCTCCTGCCGCTCTATCGACCGGAATATAACAATAAGATCCGACTGAAAGAAGGAGCTACGCTGCCAAGAACCGAGCCCCTAAGACGACTGTCGCCGGCGGAACTGGACCAGATAGAGGTGTTCGTTCGGAAAAATCTGGCGAAGAAGTTCATTACGCCGAGTTCGGCCGAATACGCGTTACCGATTCTTTTCGTAAGGAAACTAGGGGGTGGTCTGCGACTCTGCGTAGACTATCGAGGCCTTAACGAGGTCACTAAGCGAGACGTATATCTACTGCCGTTAATCGACGAAACTATACAAAGAGTAGCGAAGGCTAAGTGGTTCAGCAAGCTGGACATCCGCCAAGCGTTCTATCGACTAAGGAATAAAGAAGGGCAGACAGAAGACCTTACGACGTTCGCGACGCGTATAGGCAATTTTAAGTAGTTGGTAATGCCTTTCGGACTTACCAACGCGCCGGCAGTGTAGCAACGCTTTATAAACCACACCTTTATAGACATGCTAGAGCGGTTCGTGTCTATCTATTTGGACGACATTCTTATCTACACAGATAGAACGAGAGATCAGCACACGGACCACATCAAGAAGGTGCTGACTAGGCTCCGCGAGGTCGGATTGAACGCGGACACGAAAAAGAGCGAGTTCTATCAAACCGAGGTCAAATATCTCGGCCTTATTGTCGGAAGAGATAGAATTCGGATAGACCCCTTAAAGGTCGCCGCCGTAGCGGAATGGAAGCAACCGAAATCCAGCAACACTACGCAGATCAGAGCGTTTCTCGGATTCTGCAGCTACTATCGACGGTTTATTAAGGACTTCAGCAAGATAGCGAGACTCCTAAACGAAGCGTTGAAGAAAGAGGCCGCCGGCCTATAGACTGAGAGGTGCACAGAAGCCTTTAACCGGCTAAAAGAAGCAGTGGCCTCGGCGCCGGTCCTAGCACACTTCCGACCGGAAAAGACGATCTACGTAGAAACGGACGCTTCCGATACAGTGACGGCAGGGGTCCTTTCTTAATACGGAGACGATAAGACCCTTTACCTAGTGGCCTTCTTTAGCAAGTCCATAACGGAAGCTAAGCGGAACTACGCCATCTACGATAAGGAGCTGCTGGCGATCATTCAGGCCTTTAAAGAGTGGAAACCGGAGCTTATAGCCGGACAGAGCACGGTCCAGGTCCTTACGGACCACCAGTCGCTGACCTACTTTATAAAGATGCAGAAGCTCTTATGTCGCTAAGCACGGTAGGCTGCCTACTTATCCGGGTTCGACTTTAAGATCACCTATCGACCCGGAGCTCAAAACGGAAAAGCTAACGCGCTAACGCGAAGAGAAGGAAAGACCAGCCGCACGAAAGAAGACCCGAACATGTTTCAGAAGGTGTTGACCGAGCGGATAGTAGACGCAGAGGTGTTAAAAGAGGTAGGGGTCTGCGCAGTAGAACCGGCCCCTAAGGAAGAGACTCTCTACGAGAAAGTGGAGCAGCTTAATCAGCAGCAGAAGCTAGGCAAAACCAGCTTAGGGAAGCTGATAGTTCCGGAAGAACTAATTACGGAGGTTATCCAGCTGGTCCGTAACTCTATAGATGTTGGCTACGCTGGTTCGAAGAAGACGATAGAAGCCGTAAGGACGATCTACTGGTTTCCGCGGATCTACGAGCGGATCCACCGATTTATCGCCAATTGCCACGTGTGCCGAGCCGCGAAGCTACGTTACGGTCTTCCGGCCGGTCTGCTGAAGCCACTTCCGATCCCCGAGAAGCTGTAGCAGCACATTACGATGGATTTCGTAACCGGCCTGCCGAATTCAGACAGCTACGACGCTACGCTTAATGTAGTGGACCGGCTGAGCAAAGAGCGCCACTTTATCCCCTGTCGAGCCAGAGACAAAGGAACGACCGCAGAAGAGACCGCGCGGATGCTAATTAGACACGTGTAGAAGCACTATAGCCTACCGGACACTATCACTACGGATAGGGGTCCTCAATTCACCGCCGACGTGTAGAAAGCTATCAATCAAGCTCTCGGAATTCGTAGAAAGCTCAGCACCGCCGCTTACCCTCAAACTGACAGTCAGTCTAAAGTGGCTAACCGAGAGATAGAGCGATATCTACGAACGTTCTGCGGCTATTACTAAGAAGAATGGGTCAAGGTGTTGCCGATAGCCGAGTTCTGCGCCAACTCGGCACCGTCTAAGGCTACCTCGCTAGCGCCGTTCGAGATAACGCACGGCTATCTTCCGAGGATAAGCTTTCAGCCGCCAAACGAACCCAGCTCCGCGGAACTATCTACCGCTACGTCGTTAAAGAGAGTTGCCGCCGCAGCGGCGGAAGCGCTCCGATCTTAGATAGAAGAAGCGATTAAAGTGGCGAAAGACGCGATAGAATCAGCTCAGAAGAAGATAGTAACTCGAGCTAATAAGACGCGGTTACCGACAGAATTCGAGGAAGGTCAAAAGGTCTGGCTTAACACGCGGAACCTGAGGCTAAAAGGGAACGCCAAGCTCAATCTACGCTACGTAGGTCCGTTTACGATAGTAGAAAAGAAATCGCCGGTAACTTATCGGCTCGAGCTGCCGAAGGCGTTCAGGATCTACGACGTTTTCCATTTAGATCTGCTAAGCCTAGACCCTAAGAACGGCCTGCCGGAACAGGGCTTCGCCGAACACCTACCAGTTAAGATAGACAGTAATGAAGAAGAGTAGGAGGTAGAAGATGTAATAGACGTAAAGAAGATAAGGAGGTCCATCAAAGCGAGGATCTCGTAGAAGGGGTAGCCGGAAGATTATAAATGGTATCCGATCGAGAATCTCCGGAATTCGGCGGAGCTGCTAAGAGACTTTTACGCGCAGAACCCGAAGAAGCCGAAGCCGGAATGGCTCTGAAGCCGATCCTTCCGGAAGAAAACGAAGAAAACCGCGTCCGCTCTACCAGCGCGGAAGCCGATGAAAACGATCGTAAGGCTTCGGGAAGTGATTGCTTCACCTACCACCGCGTCGGCCGGTAGCCCGCGCACGCCGTAGCGTGGCAGCACCGCCGACCCTGTAGTGGGTAAAGGCTTTGGTGGAAGAGAAAAAGAACAAGAAAAACGGCGCAGCGGAAAGATCTATATAGACCCCTGCAGCAGACGTACAGACCAGCTACGCCGCAGCTTAGATGACCTACGGCTCAGATCAGATAGCACGGATCAGGCGCACGGATTAGATAGACGCCAAGTGAAGGACTTCAGACGCCGACGACGTAAGAAATTTGAGAAGCGATAAAAAGAACGTTGTTTTTGATGGAAAACGGAAGAAGTGACATCGGCGTTGGAGGTGATTTTTCGAGAAGGAGACGGCGAATCAAAAAAAAAAAAAAAAAATGGGGTGACTAAGCGGTCGAGGGCGACCGCTGGTAAGGGAGGGGGGTAGTGTTGCGGTAGTGGAAAGAGGTGGGACAGATTGATGGGGTGGACCCTGGATTTCGGCCCGGCCCGTCCGGGCCGAGCCGGGCCTTGGCACCACCACCACGAAAGCCCACCACCACCACCACATAGATTCCTTTCCCTCCTTAGTTCGAGATATAGTTATCAAAAAGGCCGTATTGAATTATATCTGCGTGCCCGGATCAAGAGCGCTCGATTCGAGTCGCTAGGGCAATAAGCTTAGCCCTAGTAACTGGAAACGTATAGCACTTCTCGATAGTAGTCCGTACACTTAGCTTTAGCTTCTATAGCAGGGCCTATAGGTACTACTCCTTTAGCAGTTTCTAGAGTTGGTCCTCTAGAGAGCCTAGGTAATCGACGAAGCTCTCTACTGACTAGTATGGTCGCTGTTTTGCCTCTATCTAGGCTCCGACGAGGTCTGTTTAGTCCTATTTTTAATCTCTATAAGAATCGAGCAGGAAGTCCTTAAAGTTCCTCTATGCTATTGTTATAGGATTGGATTGTAGCACAGCATATAGGGCATCCAATACTAATTACTAGTATCGTGTTTGAACTAACAAGTGTCCCTCTGCTAGTCTCGCCTGCGCTCGTTTTATGTATGTATAAGGGCAGCTTAAGCCGTCCTTAGCAGCAGGCTACTCTTAGGTTTGCAGTCGCACCCTTAGAGCAACTATATACCTACGCAAGGCCTCCTTAATAGTGATTCTATAACAATTACCTTCCCCCCCTAAGGCAGATATCCTAGCTGCCTACCTAGGTCCCTTCCCTGTAGCTTACTTCCTATGCGTCTTAGCGCCTTAGAAGGTAAGCGGCTAGTGTACTATAGGGGCCTGTACGCTATTACTCGCGAACCTTACTTGTAGACGTACGTATAAGCAGCTTAGTAAGCCCTTAGCAGCTTATAGAAACCTCTACTTTCCTAGTGCCTTTTCTACTAGCTATTAACCTTTAGTATATATCTGCAATTAGCATAGGCTTAGCTTGCTACTACGCTGCCTTGTCGACTAATAGGCTCCTTATATGCACTCTACGATCCTTATATACGTAAAGGGCCCCTCTGCTCGCTGCAATAGGCACGCCGAACTACTACATCTATTAGTCTGTGCTTCCTGTACGTTTGCAGCCTTGGAGCCTTGCTAACGTCCCCTTTAGGGCCTGTAGTAGCCTGTCTATTCTGCGCTTTTACGTTGTTGCTGCAGCCAACGTTAATAATATAGTTGCTAGGCTGCCGGTTTGTTAGAGTGGACCCTCTCGACCGCGTTGTTATAGTCTGCCGAACGCGTTATAGCTGTAAGCGGCGCGCTCTCTATGCTTTGTTTTCTTTTTCCTTACGCCCCCTTACGTTCGCTGCTGTTATTACTGCTGCCGCTATCCTGCAATAGCACTACTACTAACTACTATAACACTGCTAGTACTACTGCTAGTATGCCTTTTACGCCGCTGCCTACTAACACTAATACCTATACTACTACTATACTAGTTAACAACAACGCTGTCGCTGCTACTATTATGTATTTAGTTAGCAACACTGCCTATCGAACTACTACTCCTGCCGGTCCTCTCCTGTCTGTAGCTGAGCTTTAAGCTTAGTCTGCAGTGCTTAACTAGCGCCTCGTTGTATATTCGCGTACATGCGAGCGCTCTGCTAGCCCCTGCTGTAGACGGGGTACCTAGGCGGACTAGCTACGCAAGCGTAACTGCGTTATAGACGCTATATATACCTATAATACGCACGTCGCTACAGTGGGCTGCCTCGCCCTAAGCCGTATCGCTGCTACTGCTGCTGCTGCTAGAGGAACCCCTAGTGCACCTTAAGAAACCTGTAGCTATAGCCAAACCCTAGCTCTATATAGGGACCCTGCTAATTACAAGCTTCCTGTTTCGTCTATAGAGTCTAGGGACTCTAACGCTATAGACATTTACGATACCTCGTCTATACGCCTATATCGCGCCTGCCTAGTCCTTGCTCTGTCTGCCCTGCTCTGTGTCGACGCTCCCCTCTGCTGCCTGTCGCTAGCATCGTTTCGCGCAGCCCTCGTAGGAGCTGCTGCTGCTAACGCTAATATGCTGCTGCTAGTATTGGCACTGCAGGCCTGCCTGCTCCCCCTAGGATGTATGCAGTACCTCTAGCAGATCTCTAAAGATAGTAAGTTTGCTCTATAACTCGTTAGTAGTACCTTTGCTAATCTCTTAATAGACAGCCTATCGGAGCTGTATATAGGGAGGTTATTTGACTCCTATATACTGCACTCTTGTAGGTACTGTGTCTCTAGGCACTATAGCTGTTAACCTATTGTCCCCCTGCCCCTCTAGAAATTCCTAGAGGAGGATAATCTTCTATAGGGCGCTAAGGGCTGCAAGGACGAACTTTATAAGCATCTCACTAGGTTGGCAGAGCTTGCACAACGTATCTATACGTACGCCGGCCGTGCTAGTAGGACGGCCGCTAGCTGCTAGGCTGCTAACTACGCGTTAGCAACTAAGTAGGAGCAGCTAGCAGTACACTGCTAGACTATAGGTTACCTCGCTGTAATTAGTAAGAGGGTGCGTTAGGTACGTTCTTGTGTTACCTTCCCTATATAGGGTACCTGCTAATCGCTTGCAGTTGATCGGCTAGATTCTAGACCTAGCAGCTGTTAAGGCTATAGACTGCGTCGCCTGCGACGTAGGTATAGATTTAGATTAAGGCTAGCGTACAGCTCGTACGAGTAGTTAGGGTCTAGTTGTTTGTTGTTTCGCTTCTGCTTTAGGCTAGCGCGCCCTAGCTAAGGTGGGTATAGTGCGTTAGCGCTACCCTAATACTAGAGATTGTTGCTAAGACCTTTTCTAATTCTTACGTATTCCCCTTGCGTCCTGCCTGTACCTGTTAATGGGATTTCTATATATGCGACTGCTCGACACAGCCTCTACGTTGGGCTAGCGACTACTCTAAAACGCTTAAGGTACCCTGTAGCACTTAGGGCTCCAGCGCTACCCCTACGTTAGCCCGGCGCCCTCTTAGTAGTATACTGCCTACCTTAAAGCGATCTAGGGCTAATGTATCTTCTACGATATTGGCCTTTTCTTATATATTCTAGTCTGGTAGCTATCTATACTAATATACAAGGTACTTGAACTGCCTAGGCTGCTTCTAGCTAGCCTTAATCTCCTCTACCTCGTACTTACCTGCCTTGTCTGCGACTAGTATACTTATCTCTAGCGATCCCCCTAGCTGTCCTTTCTATAGTTCTAATGGCGAGACGTAGAACACATTGTAGATTATATGCTTAGTAGGGAGTGCTAGGCGGTACGCCTTAATTCCGACTAGGTCGAGTACTTAATACAGTCTACTACGTTTAGGGCAGAGCTTCTTGCTTAGCAGGGCGAGCTTAAGGTTCTTTATTAAGAGTATTACTATGTCCTCTACGTTGTACGATTGGGCCTTATAGTAAGCGTCGCAGTACTTTAACTAGTACTCCTAACTGGCTTTCTAGCGTTGCTAAAGGACCTCGCTTTAGGTCTGTAGGCGTTTCGTAGCATTAGTTGCTACTGGTGCCCTTCCCCTAGCTAGCTTGTCCTAAGCTAGATCTAGTCTAGGCGCGATCTCTAGGTAGAAGCTATACAACATTATAAACAGGCTTATCCTAAGTCTTGTATATACTGTATTGTTGTACGTAAACTCCGCTAGTAGGAGCTACTTCGCCTATTTGTCCTGCTGCTCGCTGTAGTAGTAGTGTATATACTGCTTAAGAGTCTAGTTAGCGCACTCTGTCTAACTATCGGTCTAAGGGTAGAAGCTGGTGCTTAGCTTGCGTTTTACCCTTACCTTAAGGTAGAAGTCTGCCTAGTACTAGCTAGTAAACAGTAATCCCTAATCTGTTACAATACCTATAGGGACGCCGAATCTTCTAACTACTTCCCTTAAGAGAATCTCTATAAGCTTAACTACTGTATACGCTTTCGTTATAGGAACGAAAGCCGCTATCTTTATGTATCTGTCGATAATTACGAGGACTGCAGTGTGCATAACGGAACCTGCGCTAGACGCCTATACCAACCTAGACAGTAGGAGGTCTGTATTAAAGTCTATTGTTAGTTCTTGCTAAGGTCTAGATAGTATCGGGAGAGCACTTAGCTCCCTATAGGAGGCGTAGCAGCGTGCTTTAGTCTGCTAGCAGACCCTGTAGGTACTAATATACTCCTTAAGGTCTGCAGCTATCCTGTCCTAGTAGTACTTGCGCTGGATTAGCTCTAAGGTTTTGCTAATCCTAAAGTGTCCTACTAGTAGGTTGTTGTAGTACATATGCATAATCTCTGCTTAGAGGGCCCTATTAGCTAGTACTACTATAAGGGCTTAAGAATCTTAGTGTGGAAACTGAAGGTTAGGTATCTATATAAAGGAACTAATAGGCAGTTCCTTCGTCGTCTGCTACTGTACAATTTGTATCTATAAAGCCAAGCTAGCAATTTCCCTCTGTATAGGGGTACAAGGCTTATACTCTATACATAGGATCGGTAGTTTCCCTCTATGGAGTAGTATAGAGTTTTCCCTCTGTTTAGAGGGGCAGCAACTCTTCTCTATATAGGGCTATAGGATTCTCCCTCTGTATAGGAGTAGGGTCGTATTAGTAACTCTGTACAGAGGGTAGGGTCGTGCTAGTGCTGCTAAGTCGCAGTCCTCAGGGCGATAGCTAGCTTAGGTCTAGGACCTAGGCTAGGCAGCGTCCCCTAACAATACCTCCCTCCCTTCTTATAGTGCTTTTTTCGTACGACAGCGTATCGTACACCCTTAGCTCTTAGGGTTCCTCTAGCAGGTAGCGCTTTCCTGTTTTTGCCTAGGTACTTGCTAGTCGACCTCCCTCTCTGCTATTGCAACCTTAGACCTGTCCTCCTAGCTCCTATTACTAGGGCAGAGGAGGATCTGTAGGTAGGGAAGGCAGGTAGTGCTAGATCGCTTCTACCTAGTCTTAACCGATTCCGTTTGCTACTTTAAGGATGCTAAGGCTAAGGCAGAGGAGGACCTACAAGCAGTTATAAAGGTGCAGGAGGTGCTCGGTCCTGTCTGTTCGTTTACCTCCTACCTTACAGCCGCTAGCTGTGCATTCCGCGTCTTAACTGTACGGTCTAGCGCTAGCAGGTCGTCTAGCTCTGTCCCTATGCCTTAGCCGTTGTCTAGAGTTTAGCTTCTAGGTAGATATTCCTATATCTGTCTAGTTGTCTAGAGGGCGGTCGCTTATCTAGGCACTAGGTCGTAGTTGCCTCGTTTGCCCCTTTTTACACAGTTGTAGCAGCTGCTCTAGTTGCTATTGCCTCGTATAGCAGGCAGCTACCCCCTAAATATTAAGCCTCCTCCTTTTCTTTCCCTTCCCTCCTTCTCTTCTATTCCCTGCCTGCTACCCCTCTACCTACGCCGTCCCCTACTACTGTCTACTGTCTACCGTTAATCTAGCTACTACTACTAGTTACTACTACTAGCTACTACTACTAGCTACTACTATTATGCTACGTACCCTGTCCAGCCGTTCCCGCTATAGTTCTCTCGTAGTTGCTAGCTCTTGTCTTATAGCTCCTAGTCCTTCTTCCGCCTGTCCGGCTAGTGTCCCCCCCTATTTTTACCTCTAGCGATAGAATGCCTAGCTCGACTAGCAACTTTGCTTCCGGTTTGTACAGGTCCCCGTCTTCTGTACAGTTTAAGCTAACATCTTAGATGCTATACTAATAAGTAGCAAGACGCTACTAAGCTACCCTTCTACGCCTTCTAGTATAACCCTGCCCAGGTTATGCCTTAGCAGGTCGCTATAGCCTGCGCGTCCTACGTTAACGCTATGCTTATTGCTACCTATAGCCAGCTCTGTGCCGCCTGTCCTAACTCCCCCTAGGGCTCCTTTAGCCTATACTGCCTCCTAGGCTCCTAGGCTAGGGTCTGCACCTTGTATAAGTAGAAGGATAGCTCCCTCTACTGCCCCTACTGCTGTCTAGAGAAGGCGCGTAGGGGTAGGGGGGTGCCTCTGCTCCCTAGCGATAGCCTAGGTAGGGGTCTTGCCGGCTAGAAGGTAGTTAAGATTTCAGATAGGGAGTCGGACGCCCTAGTCCTAGGGGGTAGTAGCTAGTAAGCTACCCTCTAAGATAGTGTAAGAAATTTTTAGACGAATTTGCTCTTATCCCCCTCTTATTTCTACCTATCTTACCTGTCTGCTAACCGTTCCCTTCTTCCTGCCCCTCTTCTATATAGTGTAGTATTAACAGGACCTAGTAGGGTCCTACGTCCTAATTCTCGATCCTTTAACAACCTAAGTTGCTAGTAGCTGCCCTGTACCTAGGGTAGATTGTGCCCCTTTTCGCTGTATAGTGCAGTGTTACTGTAACTAGGTAGGAGGATAGTCCTCCTCCTACCTGTCTAGCACAGTTGTGTCCTGTAGGGCCTCGTATAGCTCCTATATAGGCTCTGCCTACTCCCTCTATTTTACTAGGTACTCTGCCCCCTTCTGCTTCCTTTAGCTCTTAAGGATTTCTTCTACCTTGTACTCTTCTTAGCCTTTAGTAAGGATCGCTAGGGGGTGCGCGTCGTCTTTCGTCTAGTATAGCAGGGAGTCTGTATATACTAGCTATACGAGGTCTATATAGAAGACTAGGTAAATCCCTAGGGGAGTGTTAAGTCGTATAGCATATGTCCCTACTAGTTGAACTACTGTAAACTTCCGGTTCTTCTAGTCCAGTTTCTTGCTCGGCCGGTCTATACAGATATTGCGCTTATTTAGCTAGATCTTATCTCCTGCCTTGTACCTTAGTGCAGCCTGTCGTCCCTTGTTAGCCTGCTCTTCCGCATTCTGTTAGGCTATAGCTAGACTCGCTTTCGCCTATTAATAGGTATTCGTAATTGTCTGTACAATAGCCTCTCCCTGCTAAATCGGGGATCGTATAGGGCGTAGGGTGTTACTACTTAGGGTTGGGGGGAGCAGGGAGTAGTCGTATCTGTAGGCTATAAAGAAGGAGGACAATCCTGTAGTATGAGCCGTACAGCTATTAACAGCTAGCTCCCCTATAGGAAGAAGGCGGTTCCAGTTTGTCTAGTTATAGTCAACGTACGCTTAGAGGTACGCTTCTAACGTCGAATTGACCCTTTCCGTCGCGCTGTCCGTCTATAGGTACTATATAGTTAATAGGCGACGTTCTACGTTTAACAACTAGCAGACCCTTGCCTAGAGCTGGTTTGTAAACTGTGTACCCTGGTCCAACACAATTGACCTAGGGAATCCGTACTCATAAACGTTGTCTATATAAATGCCTAAGCAGTGTCTTTAGCTGTAATAGAGTCTATCCCTTCTAGTATTACCCCCTTCGTTAGCTTGTCTGTAACTACTATAGTGTTTCGCTGTCCGTCGCTCTTAGGGAGGTCTGTAATAAAGTCCACTGTTAGATCTTGCTAGGGCCGGTCCGGTATTAGTAGGGGTTTCAGCAGCCTATACTTTAGTTTACACTAGGGTTTCGTCTGTCCGTAGACATCGCAGTTCTGTAGAAACCTGCAGATGTCCCTTGCTATCACCGGCTAGTAATAGTCCCTAGCGACGATGCTATACGTCTCCTTAGGCCCTAGGTGCCCGGTTGCTATAGAATTATGCGCCCGTTGTATTAAGCTTATCTAGAGCTTCTCGTCTGCTAGGACCTAAATCCAATTCCTAAACTTTAGGTTGTTCTCCTCGTCTACTAAGCACTCTGCTACCGACACCTTAAGGTAAAGCTCTGCTAGGAGCTTCCGCTGTCCCCCTTAGATCGCTGTACGGACCCCTCGGTATATATTGTCCTTTTCTACTGCCTCTTCCTATGCCTACAGTTAGGGTTCCTATATATGTATCGCTGCTAGGCGGATAGTCCCTTCGCCTAGCTCCTCCTTAAACATCTAGAATGTCCGTAATTTTAGCTAGTCGTCCTCGTACGTTGTTAGTATATCCTAATCCTATCTAGAGAGTGCATCGGCCCTGCTGCTGTCCTTTCCCTTGCAATACTAGAGTCTTATATTAAACTAGCTTAGGTAATTCGCCTATTGTATATATCTTTTAGAAAGCTTCTAGGGTTGTATAAAGTACTCTAGGTTCTTGTAGTTAATTAGGGCGAGGAACGTAGGAACTAAGCGGAGTTCTCTATCCTATATTTCGCAACACTGTACGACTACTAGTAATTCCTTGTTATAGATAGGGTAGTTGCACTTAGCTAGGGAGTTCTTCTTAGAGAAGTACGCGTATAGGTACAGGAGTCCGTCTAAGCCTACCTGTAACAAGATACCTCCTATGCAGTACCCTAAGGAGTCGGTTTCCAGTATCGTCGTACGTTCTAGGTCGAAGGCGGCAAGCGTTGGTCCTATAATAAAGAGCTCCTTTAGCCTGTTAAAGCTCCTATTGCACTTATCCGTCTACTTAAACTGCTTTTCCTTATATGTTAGCTCGACTAGGGAACGTACAATCTCCGATAGTTCTGTATAAACTGGCGGTAAAAGTTAGCAAACCTAAGGAATTCCTGTACGCCCTTAGCATTTGTAGGCGGCTTCTATTATTTAATAGCATTAATCTTTTTTCCGTCTATACTAATGCCTTTCCCTGCCTCGATAATAGACCCTAGGTATTTCGTATACTATACCCCAAACTTACATTTGTTAATGTCGAGGTACATGCCAGCCTGTTGCAGTCGATCTAGTACCTTCTTAACGTCCTGTAAATAGTCTGTGTAGGTGCCGTCTGTAAGAACTAGGGTGTCGTCGAGGTATACTAAAGAGATATCGTCTAGTAACTCTTATAGGGACCTGTTGATGTACCTCTAGAAGGTCACTAGTACGTTAGCAAGGCTAAAGGAGGTAATAAGCTACTTAAAAAGACTATATCTCGTACAGAAGGCAGTAATCTATTTATAGCCTTCCTTAATCTGTATCTTGTAGAAGGCCGAGACTACATTAAGCTTAGTAAACTACTTTGCCTTACTAATCCGTCTAAGAGTCTCCTTAATAAGGGGTAGGGGGTACCGGTCCTTCTTAGTAATCGCGTTAATGCCTCTGTAGTCTATACAGAAACGCAAGCCGGCCTTACTCTCCTTATAGATAAACAGCACTAGGGCTCCTGCGGACGAGGTACTTACATAAATGAAACCTTTAGCAAGTAGGTCGTCTAGTGTCTTGCGCAGTACTAGGAGTTCTCTAAAGGATATACTATACAGTAGGCTGTACAGTACTTCGGGCAGACTCCTATCTAGACAGGGCTCTAGCTAGATGTTATAGTTAATTCCTTCTCCTTAGTGTAGGGGCAGTTTGGAGGCCGACTTTGGCTCGAAGGGGTCCAGGTATTCTGCGTACTCCGCTAGGAGCTTCGTATAGGGTTCCGTCGTTTTCTTAGGCGCTAATGCCTTCTTAATGTCTACAGTCGCAGTGTTGATCTCGGCCTTAGCATTGCCGCTCTACGGAACCCTCCCTTGGTCTCGGAGCCTCTGCTTCGTCGCTGCTAGGTACAGCTGTCCCTGTCTAACGTCTAGCTTGCCCTGCTAGCGCTCTATCTATAGCTTCCCTAGTATTAGGTTATACCCCAACTTGTCCTATACGATATAGAGGTATAAGTCCTGCTTATAGTGTCCCTGCAGCTCTATCGTTCCTCTTACTATATAGGTAATGTCCGGTCCTCGCCTAGTAATGCCTAGCATGCGTACAGGTACAGTAGGGGTCGTCTTAATATAGTATCTCTGTACGAAGTCTTTACTAATCACTCCGTATACCAAATATCCTATGTTAATTACCGTCCGCGCTTTAGCGGTCCCGTTTAGTGTAGGTCGTACGATAAACGGCGTAGTCGTTATATAGTTGCTCTTAAAAGATAGCTAAGTAGTACTTTAATTTAGCAATCTATCTCGTATATGCCTCTAGTAGAGCCTTCGCTTAGAGGCTACTCTTTTCCCAACTCGTCGTTATCTAAGGGGGACTCCTATTTCTCTTGTTAGGGCGCCGCAGTTGCTACCCTTACGGTAGTCGGCCGTCTCCTAGGTCTCTCTGCTAGCAAAAGCCCGCAATTCTGTATAGTATAGCCTATCTTGCTACACCTATAGCAGCTCCCTTCTGCTCTTCTCTTGTCTAGGGTAGCTATGTCTACCTACTGTGCCCTTTTAGCAGTGTAAGGGCTTAAGAATCTTGGTTTAGAAACTTAAGGTTAGGTATCTATATAAAGGAACTAATAGGCAGTTCCTTCGTTGTCTGCTGCTATAAAATTTGTACCTACAAAGCCAAGCTAGCAATTTCCTTCTGTGCAGGGGTGCAAGGTTTATACTCTGTACAGAGGGTTAGGAGTTCTCCCTTTATACAGTAATATAGGGTTTTCCCTCTGTTTAGAGGGGCAGCAATTCCCCTCTATATAGGGCTATAAGATTCTCCCTCCGTATAGGAGTAGGGTCGTATCGGTAATTCCGTATAGAGGGTAGGGTCGTGCTAGCGCTGCTAAGTCGCAGTCTTTAGGGCGACGGCTAGCTTAGGTCTAGGACCTAGGCTAGGCAGCATCCCCTAGCAATACCCCCCCTCTCTTCTTATAGCATTTCTTTTATACGATAGCGAGTCGTATACCCTTAGCTGTTCCTCTAGTAGATAGCGCTTTCCTATCTTCGCCTAGGCACTTGCCTATCGACCTCCCTCTCTGCTGTTATAACCTTAGACTTGTCCTCCTAGATCTTGTAGTTAGGGCAGAGGAGCATCTGTAGGCAGGGAAGGCAGGTATTGCTAGATCGCTTCTACCTAAACTTAACCGATTCTGTTTGCTATTTTAAGGATGCTAAGGCTAAGGTAGAGGAGGCCTGCGAGCGGTTATAAAGGTGCAGGAGGCGCTTAGTCCCGTCTGTTCGTTCCCCTCCTACTCTCTAGCCCTTAGCAGTACACTCTGTATCCTAACTGTACGGTCCGGCGCTGCCGGGCTATCTAGCTCTGTCTCTGTCCCTTAGTCGTTATCTAGAGTTTTACTCCTAGGTAGATGTTCCCGCCTCCGTCCGGTCGTCTAGTAGGCCGTCGCCTGTACAGGCCCTAGGTCGTAGTTGCCTCGTTTGCTCTCCCTTATACAGTTGTAGTAGCTGCTATAGTTGTTATTACCCTATATAGCAGGCAGCTACTACCCTGTATATAAACCCCTTCCTCTTTCTCTCTCTTCTTCTCTTTCTCCTTTATTCCCCCTATCTACTACCTGTCTGCCTAGCCGTCTGCTACTACTACTATTACTACTATTACTACTACTAGCAGCTACTACCGTTATGCTACGCATCCTGTCCGGCCATTCCTACTGTAGTTCTCTCGTAGTTACTGGCTCTTCTTCCGCCTGTCCGGCTAGTGTCTCCTCCTATTTTTACCTTTAGTAATAGAGCGCCTAGCTCGACTAGCAGCTTCGCTTCCAGTTCGTACAGGTCCCCGTCTTCCGTACGGTCTAAGCTAACGTCTTAGGTGTTATATTAATTAGCAGCAGGGTGTTGCTAAGCCACCCTTCTACTTCCTCTAGTGCTGGGGCCCCTGCCGGCCGGGAGGCGATTAAGATTTTGGGTATAGAGTTAGCTACCTTGGTTCTAGGGGTAGTAGCTAGTAAGCTACCTTAAGGTAGTATATAAAAGCTTTCGGACAGTGTTGCTCTCGTTCCACTCCCACTTCTACTCTTATTCCTACCTATCTCCTAGCTGTTCTCTTCCTCCTGTCCCCTTCTGTATAGTGTAGTATAGTGTAGTGTCGGTAGGATCCTGTCGTGTCCTATGTCTCGATTCCCGATCCTTTAACAACCTACGTTGCTAGCGGCTGCCCTGTACTTAGGGTAGATCGTGCCCCTTTTCGCCGTATAGCGTAGTGTTACTGTAACTAGGTAGGGGGATAGTTCTCCTCCTACCTGTCCAGCGCAGTTGTGTCCTGTAGGGCCTCGTACAGTTCCTACGTAGGCTCTGCCTATCCTCTCTACTTAACTAGGTACTCTACCCTCTTCCGCTTCCTTTAGCTCTTAAGGATTCCTTGTACCTCGTACTCTTCCTAGCCTTTAGTAATAATTGCTAGTAGGCGCGCGTCGTCCGTTATCTAGTGCAGTAGGGGGTCTGTGTTCGCTGGTCGTACGAGGTCTATATAGAAGACTAGGTAGATCCCTAGGGGAGTGTTAAGTCGTATAGTGTATGTCCCTACTAGTCGGACTACTATAAATTTTCGGTTCTTCTAATCTAGCTTCTTGCTCGGCCGGTCTATACAGATATTGCGCTAGTTTAGCTAGACCTTATCCCCTGCCTTGTACCTTAGTGCAGCCTGCTGTCCCTTATTAGCTTGTTCTTCTGCATTCTGTTAAGCTATAGCTAGACTCGCTTTCGCCTATTGGTAGACGTTCGTAATCGTCTGTACGATAGCTTCTCCCTGCTAAATTGGGGATCGTATAGGGCGTAGGGTAGCGCTAATTAGGGTTGGTAGGAGTAGGGAGTGGTCGTATCTGTAGGTTATAAAGAAGGGGGACAATCCTATAGCATTAGCCGTACAGCTGTTAATAGCTAGCTCTGCTATATAGAGAAGGCGGTTCCAGTTTGTCTAGTTATAGTCGACGTAAGCTCGGAGGTACGCTTCTAACGTCGAATTGACCCTCTCCGTCGCACCGTCTGTCTGTAGGTGCTATACAGTTAACAGGCGACGTTCTACGTTTAGCAACTAACATACCCTTGCCTAGAGCTAGCTCGTAAACTGTGTACCCTGTTCTAATACAATTAACCTAGGGAATCCGTACTTGCTAAACGTCGTCCAAATAAATGCCTAGGTAGTGTCCTTAGCTGTAATAGAGTCTATTCCTTCTAATGTTACCCCCTTTGTTAGCTTGTCCGTAACTACTATAATGTTCTGCTGTCCGTCGCTCTTAGGAAGGTCTGTAATAAAGTCTACTGTTAGGTCTTGCTAGGGCCGGTCTAGGATCGGTAGAGGTTTTAGCAGCCTATGCTTTAGTTTACGCTAGGGCTTTATTCTCCTGCATATATCGCAGTTCTGTACGAACCTGCAAATGTCCTTCGCTATCGCTAGCTAGTAGTAGTCCTTAGCGACGATGCTGTACGTTTCCTCGCGCCCTAGGTGCCCGGTTGCTATAGAATTATGTGCCTGTTGTATTAAGCTTGTATAGAGCTTCTTGTCTGCCAGGACCTAGATCCAATTCCTAAACTTAAGGTTGTTCTCCTTATCTACCGAGCATTCTGCTGCTGATACCTTAAGGTAAAGCTCTGCTAGGAGCTTCCGCTGTCCTCCTTAGATCGCTGTACAGGCCCCTTAGTATATGTTGTCCTTTTCCACTGCCTCTTCCTATACTTGCAGTTAGGGTTCCTATATATATGTCGCTGCTAGGCGGATAGTCTCCTCGCCTGGCTCCTCTTTAAATATCTAGAATGTTCGTAACTTTAACCGGTCGTCCTCGTACGTCGTTGGCATGTCCTAGTCCTACCTAGACAGCGTATCGGCCCTGCTATTGTCCTTACCCTTGCGATATTAGAGTCTTATATTAAACCAGCTTAGGTATATTGCCTATTGTACGTGTCTCTTAGATAGCTTCTAGGGCTGCGTAAAGTACTCTAGATTCTTGTAGTCGGTTAGGGCGAGGAACTTAGGAACCGAGCAGAGTTCTCTGTTCTACACTTCGTAACACTATACGACCGCTAGCAATTCCTTGTCGTAGATAGGGTAGTTGCACTTAGCTAGGGAGTTCTTCTTAGAGAAGTACGTATATAGGTGCAGGAGTCCGTCCGCGCCTACCTATAACAAGATACCTCCTATATAGTACCCTAAGGAGTCGGTTTCCAGTATCGTCGTACGTTCTAGGTCGAAGGCAGCAAGCGTTAGTCCTATTGTAAAGAGCTCCTTTAGCCTGTTAAAGCTTCTATTACACTCGTCCGTCTACTTAAACTGCTTGTCCTTATATATTAGCTCGACTAGGGGGCGTACGATCTCCGAGTAGTTCCTTATAAACTAGCAGTAAAAGTTGGCAAACCTAAGAAATTCCTGTACGCCCTTAACATTTATAGGGAGCTTCTATTGCTTAATAGCATTAATCTTCTTCCTATCTATGCTAATGCCCTTCCCTGCCTCGATAATAAACCCTAGGTATTTCGTACGCTGTACACCAAATTTACATTTGTCGATGTCGAGGTCTAACCTAGCCTGTTGCAGTCGATCTAGTAACTTCTTAACGTCCTGTACGTAATCTGCATAGGTGCCGTCTGTAAAAACTAGGGTGTCGTCGAGGTACGCTAAGCAGATATCGTCTAGTAACCCTTACAGGGACCTGTTAATGTACCTCTAGAAGGTTGCTAGTGCGTTAGCAAGGCTAAAGGGGGTAACGAGCTACTCGAAAAGGCTATATCTTATACAGAAGGCAGTTATCTATTTACAGCCTTCCTTAATCCGTATCTTGTAGAAAGCCGAGACTATATTAAGCTTAGTAGACTACTTTGCCTTACTAATCCGTCTAAGAGTCTCCTTAATAAGGAGTAGTAGGTACTAGTCCTTCTTAGTAATCGCGTTAATGCTCCTGTAGTCTATATAGAAACGCAAGCCGGCCTTCCCTTCCTTATAGACAAACAGCACTAGGGCTCCTACAGACGAGGTACTTGCCTAAATAAAACCTTTAGCAAGTAGGTCGTCCAGTGTCTTGCGCAGTACTAGGAGTTCTCTAGAGGACATTCCGTACAGCGGACCGTACGATACCTTAGGCAGACTCCTATCTAGACGGGGCTCTAGCTAGATGTCGTAGTTAATCCCTTCTCCTTAGTATAGCAGCAGTTTGGAGGCCGACTTTGGCTTAAAGAGGTCTAGGTATCCTGTAGTCTGACTGCAGTAGACGCAAGGTCAATACCCGTCTTTGATAACTATATCCAAGGCTGGAGAGGGAAGAATCTACGTACAAGCGGAGGTGGAGGTATTTGAGTGTGCGCCAAGCCTGGCCCTGCCAAGCCTGCCACCTTCCAGCACCTTCTAGCCTACATCCGTATCACTACCGCCCTCCCCAACCAGCGATTGCCCTCAATCGCAATTAATCCATCAATCGCAATCAGCCAATCAGGTCGCACTAAAACAGGTCGCTTTTGAGGTCGCTTTTAAGCTTCAATTTCTGTGCGTTTTGAGTCTCAATCTCGTGCCTTTTTGAGCCTCAATCTCGTGCCTTTTTGCCGTCGCTTTAGTGCCTTAATTAGTGCCTTAATCTCGTGCGTTTTGCCGTCGCTTTTGGCCTCGATTGGTGCCTTGTTTGGTGCCTTGCTAAGGCTGCAGAATTCTCAGATTGTTGCGGAGGTCGTCGAGGCTGCAGAGGTCGCGGAGCTCGCAGAGGTCGCGGAGCTCGCAGAGGTTCTCGGGGTCACTTTGCAAGCATGTGCTGCTTCTGAGCCGTCGCTTCTTAAGCCGTCGCTTCTTAAGCCGTCGCTTTGCCTGTCTGCAGCAGCTGTGCCTTCGAACGTGCTCGTGCCTGGGTGCTCGTGCTGTACGTCTCGATTGTGCTGCCGGTCGCGCTGCTCGTGTCGTACTTTGCCTTGTTTGCTGCAGAATTCTCAGAGGTCGCGGCTGCAGAGGTTGTTAGGGCCGCGGAGGTCGCGGAGGTCGCTGAGGCCGCGGAGGTCGTCTTGCAAACACATGCCGCTTCTCGACGGTCGCTTCTCGACAGTCGCTTCTCGAGCCGTCGCTTCGCTTCTCGGCCGGTCGCTTCTCGACGGTCGCTCGCTTCTTAAGCCGTCGCTCGCTTCTTAGACCGTCGCTCGCTTGTCGACGGTCGTTCGCTTCTCGACGGTCGCTTTGCCTGTGCTTTGCCTGGTGCTCTGCCTGGTGCTCTGCCTGGAGCTCGTGCCTTAGTGCTCGTGCCTTATGCTCTTCTGAACCTGAACAATGTATGTTGTCTACAGCTGCCTTTTGTCTGCAGCTGCCTTTCTGAACATGCAGTGCCTAGGTCCTCGTGCTTCCTGGTGCTTAGGCTTGCTAGTGCTTAGGCTGTTGCAATTGTCGGTTGTCTCGTTGCAATTGGCCTTGTCTAAATAGAACGGTCTGTCAAAGACCCGAAAAAACGAATGTCGTCGCCCTAGGTCCTGCTAGGTGCGCTCTCGTCGTCGTCGCTCTCGCTCCTCGCTCTCGTCCTCGTCGCTCCTACATCGTCCTTTTCGACCTTCTCGTTCTTCTCGACCTTCTCGTCGCTCTCGTTCTCGTCGCTCTCGTTGTTCTCGTCGCTCTCGCTCTTCTTCAAAACTCGCAAGCTACTCGTAGGGGCACTCTCTTCCCTAAAACTCTCTCTTCTTCTTCTTCTCGATTGGGGGAGGGGGGGGTAGAGTAGCATGCATATGTACGATTAAGTAACCGGATGTAATTTAACGGCCTCTTTCGTACATCTGCAGTACATACTCTAGGTTGTTTGCACGTACGTTAATCGAGTACCCGGATGTAATTCAACGGGCTCTTTCGCGTAGTGCAGGTTAGGTGTTGGGTTTGAGCCTTGGATATAATGATCTGACTGCAGTAGACGCAAGGTCAATACCCGTCTTTAATAACTATATCCAAGGCTAGAGAGGGAAGAATCTACGTACAAGCGGAAGTGGAGGTATTTGAGTGTGCGCCAAGCCTGGCCCTGCCAAGCCTGCCACCTTCCAGCACCTTCCAGCCTACATCCGTATCATCCTGCGTATTCCTTTAGGAGCTTCGTATAGGGGTCCGTCGCTTTCTTAGGTGCTAATGCCTTCTTAATGTCTGCAGTCGCAGTGTTGATTTTGGCCTTAGTATTGCTACCCTGTAGAGCCCTTCCTTAGTCTCGGAGCCTCTGCTTCGTCGCAGTCCTAACTTCGGTCTTAGCATTGCTACCCTGCAGAGCCCTCCCTCAGTCTCGGAGCCTCTGCTTCGTCGCTGCTAGGTATAGCCGTCCTCGTCTAACATCCGGCTCGCCCTGCTAGCGCTCTATCTATAGCTTCCCTATTATTAGGTTATACCCTAGCTTATCCTGTACGATATAGAGGTATAAGTCCTGCTTATAGTGTCCCTGTAGCTCTATCGTTACTTTTACTATATAGGTAATGTCCAATCCTCGCCCGGTAATGCCTAATATGCGTACAGGTACAGTAGGGGTCGTCTTAATATAGTGTCTCTGTACGAAGTCTTTGCTAATTACTCTGTACACTAAACATCCTGTGTTAATCAATGTCCGCGCTGTTGTGGACCCGTTTAGCGTAGGCCGTACGATAAACGGCGTAGTCGTTATATAGGTGCTCTTAAAAGATAGCTAAGTAGTGCTTTAAATTGGCAATCTATCTCGTATACGCCTCTAGTAGAGCCTTCGCTTAGAGGCTACTCTTTTCCTAACTCGTCGTCGTCTAAGTAGGACTCCTAATCTTCTTATTAGGGTGCTGCAGTTGCTACCCTTATAGTGGTCGACCGTCCCCTAGGTCTCTCTGCTAGCAAAAGCCTGCAATTCCGTGCAGTGTAGCCTATCTTGCTATACTGGTAGTAGCTCTCTTCTGCCCTTCTCTTGTCTAGGATAGCTATATCTACCTACTGTACCCTTTTGGCAGCGGCCCTTAGCCGTATAGTAACGGCTGCCGCTACCTTCGTCGTCGTTAGTTCCTAGTCTATAGCGTCCGTCTGCTGCTAGAGGGGTTGTCGCAACTCTTAAGCGCAGCTTATCCGTCCGAGCCTGCGCTGCTAGTCGTCGACTATCCTAAGGAGGTTACAGAATTCCTCGTATATAGCTGGTCGCATTACGCCTACTGGTCCTGTTATAATCTCCTTAAAGAGGCCTACCTCTAAGGAGGTAATTTTTATCCTGTCCTTCTATTAGAGACCTCCTGCATCTGCTAGAGTCTGGTCGTATTCTGCGAGGAACTCTCGTACAGTCTTGCATCCTTGCTTTATCGTATTAACCTATAGGAGTGCTCGGCTCTTACAGTCTAGGTCCTTGTAGCTCTTGTCTAGAGCTGCCTAGAGCATCGTCGTCGTAGCTATTGCCAGGTTGGCAATGGCCGTCTTATAGTACGGCAGAATCTGTACTACCGCCCTACCCTTTAACCTCCTAAAGAGGTATACTACCTTGTCTAGCTTAGTCGGATATACTCCTAAGTCGATTAGAAGCTTAGAGCGTATCTGGGCAGCCTAGGAGGGGTACTCAGCTAGGGCCTTACTATTGTAAGTAGTAATGTTAGGGAGTTTGCTCTTAGGGGTTAGGGTATAGGCTATCGTGTTCATCGTC
This sequence comes from Pseudocercospora ulei, assembly GCA_016165855.1. Taxonomy (NCBI): domain Eukaryota; kingdom Fungi; phylum Ascomycota; class Dothideomycetes; order Mycosphaerellales; family Mycosphaerellaceae; genus Pseudocercospora; species Pseudocercospora ulei. The sequence goes on along the minus strand of JACWNB010000041.1, from coordinate 287,514 downwards.
GTAGGGGTCGGATCGCGATCGGACGCCCTAAGCTGTTATAGCTCCTGTTCTTATTAGGAAATTATCGCAGCCTAGTAGTTCACTTGCTGCTCGAGCTGCCTCTTGTGTTCTAGCAGCTCCTTGTACGCGCAGTGCATCTGTCCCTGCATAGCTATAGGTTCTATAGAGATGTCGCTATCTATCTTCGTTATATTACTGCAGTTACCGACAGTAAGATTAGTTCCTAATGTAAGGGCTTAAGAATCTTAGTTTAGAAACTTAAGGTTAGGTATCTATATAAAGGAACTGATAGGCAGTTCCTTTATCGTCTGCTGCTATACAATTTGTACCTACGAAGCTAAGCTAGCAATTTCCTTCTGTATAGGGGTACAAGGTTTACATTTTGTATAGAGGGTTAGGAGTTCTCCCTCTATACAGTAATATAGGGTTTTCCCTCTGTTTAGAGGGGCGGCAATTCCCCTCTATAGAGGGCTATAGGATTCTCCCTTTATATAGGAGTGGAGTCGTATTAGTAATCCCGTACAGAGGGTAGGGTCGTGCTAGCGCCGCTAAGTCGCAGTCTTTAGGGCGACGGCTGGCTTAGGTCCAGGACCTGGGCTAGGCGGCGCCCCCTAACAAGCAGCAGCCCTTAGGCGTACAGTAACAGCTGCCGCTACTCTTGTTGTCGTTGGTTCCTAGTCTATAGCGTCCGTCTGCCGCTAGAGGGGTTGTTGCATCTTGTAGGCGCAGCTTATCTGTCCGAGCCTACGCTGCTAGTCGTCGACTATTCTAAGGAGGTTACAGAATTCCTTGTATATAGCTAGTCGCATTACGCCTACTAGTCCCGTTATAATCTCCTTAGAGAGGCCTACTTCTAAGGAGGTAATTTTTATCCTGTCCTCCTATTAGAGTCCTCCTGCCTCTACTAGAGTCCAGTCGTATTCTGTAAGGAACTCTCGTATAGTCTTATATCCTGACCTTATCGTATAAATCTGTAGGAGTGCTTAGCTCTCGCGGTCTAGGTCCTTATAGCTCTTGTTAAGAGCTGCCTAGAGCATTGTCGTCGTAGCTATTGCTAGGTTGGCAATAGCTGTCTTATAGTATAGCAAAATCCGTACTGCTGCCCTGCCCTTTAACCTCCTGAAGAGGTATACTACCTTGTCTAGCTTAGTTAGGTATGCTCCTAAGTCGACTAGAAGCTTAGAGCATATCTAGGCAGCCTAGGAGGGGTATTCGGCTAGAGCTTCACTATTCTAGGTAGTAACATTAGGGAGTTGACTCTTAGAGGCCTAGGTATAGGCTATCGTATTCGTCGTCGTCGTCGTAGGGGTCGGATCGCAATCGGACGCCCTAAGCTGTCGTAGCTCCTGTTCCCGTTAGGAAATTATCGCGGCCTAGTAGCCTACTTGCTGTTTAAGCTACCTCTTATGTTCTAGCAGCTCCTCGTATACGCAGTGTATCTAATCCTGTATAGCTGCAGGATCTATAGGGATGTCGCCGTCTATCTTCGTTATATTACTGCAGTTACCGACAGTAAGATCAGTTCCTAATATAAGGGCTTAAGAATCTTAGTCTAGAAACTTAAGGTTAGGTATCTATATAAAGGAACTAATAGGCAGTTCCTTCGTCGTCTGCTGCTATACAATTTGTACCTACGAAGCCAAGCTAGCAATTTCCCTCTATATAGGGGTGTAAGGTTTATACTCTATACAGAGGATCGGGAGTTTCCCTCTATATAGAAGTACAGAGTTTTCCCTCTGTTTAGAGGGGCGGCAACTCCTCTCTATATAGGGCTATAGGATTCTCCCTCTGTATAGGAGTAGGGTCGTATCGGTAACTCTGTACAGAGGGTAGGGTCGTACTGGCGCCGCTAAGTCGCAGTCCTTAGGGCAACGGCTAGCTTAGGTCTAGGACCTGGGCTGGGCAGCGTCCCCTAACAACTACGATCGTGTAGTTCTCTCACTAGGATTAGTGCAATAACACTCCCCTGTAAAGTTCGTAGAGTCCCTGCTTATTAGGCGTACCCTGTGCTCTCTCGACTAATCTCCTTATAGATAGCTTAAGCTTCTGTATTGTCTTAATTAGGGACAGCAGGAGGGCCAGCGTATTAATATATAGACTGTCGTTTGCAGTGTATATAGCAGCTATTTGAACTAGGCAGGATACGTATTAGTCTGCTACCCCTATACGTTTCGCATCTTCTGTACTATAGTAGGCTAGAGGTACAGCGTCCTGTAAGGCTCCTAAAACAGTGCTTGCCCTATGCTTAAAGGGGCTAAGATACTTAGCACTAGACGTACTTGTTAGGGGACGCGGTCTAGCCTAGTCCCTAGACCTAAGCTAGCCGTTGCCCTAGGGACTGCGACTTAGCAGCGCTAGCACGACCCTACCCTCTATACAGAGTTACCAATACGACCCTACTCCTGTACAGAGGGAGAATCCTATAGCCCTATATAAAGGGGAATTGCTGCCCCTCTAAATAGAGGGAGAACTCTATATCCTATCTAGAGAGAAACTCCTAACCCTCTATACAGAGTTAGGAACCTTGCTCCCCTATATAGAGGGAAATTGCTAGCTTAGCTTCGTAGGTACAAATTGTACAGCAGCAGACGATAAAGGAACTGCCTATTAGTTCCTTTATATAGATATCTAGCCTTAGGTTTCTAAACTAAGATTCTTAAGCCCTAACATTAGGAACTAATCTTACTATCGGTAACTGTAGTAATACTACGAAGATAGACAGCGACATCCCTATAGAACCTACGGCTATCCAGGATTATGTGCACTGTATATACGAGGAGCTGCTAGCATGCAAGGCCTAGCTCGAACAGTAAGTAAGCTACTAGGCTAGGATAATTTCCTAATAGGAACAGGAGCTCCGATAGCTTAGGGCGTCTGATTGCGATCCGACCCCTACGACGACGACGACAAACACGACAGCCTACACCCTAGCCCCTAAGAGTAAACTCTCCGACGTTACTACCTATAATAGTAAGGCTCTAGCTAAGTACCCCTCCTAGGCTGCCTAGATACGCTCTAAGCTTCTAGTCGACTTAGGAGTATACCCGACCGAGCTAGACAAGGTAGTGTATCTCTTTAGGAGGTTAAAGGGCAGGGCGGTAGCACGAATTCTGCTACACTACAAGACGGCTATTGTTAACCTAGCAATAGCAACTACAATAATGCTCTAGGCAGCTCTTAACAGGAGCTATAAGGACCTAGACTGCGAAAGCCGAGCACTCCTATAGGTTAACACTATAAAGCAGGGACGTAAGACTGTACAAGGGTTCTTCGCAGAATACGATTAGACCCTAGCAGAGACAGGAGGACTCTAATAGGAGGACAGGGTAAAAATTACTATGTTAAAGGTAGGCTTCTCTAAGGAGAGTATAACAGGACTAGTAGGCGTAATGCGACTAGCCTTATACGAGGAGTTCTGTAATCTCCTTAGGATAGTCGACGACTAACAGCGCAGGCTTAGACGAATAAGCTACGCCTACGAGATGCGACAGCCCCTCTATCGGCAGCAGGACGCTATAGACTAGGAACTAATAACGACGACGAGAGTAGCGGCAGCTGTTACTATACGGCTAAGGGCCGCTGCTAAAAGGGCATAGTAGGTAGACATAGCTACCCTAGACAAGAGAAGAGCAGAAGGGAGCTGCTATAGGTGTAGCAAGATAGGCTATACTGTACGGAATTGCGGGCTTTTGCTAGCAGAGAGACCTAGGGGACGGCCAACTACCGCAAGGGTGGCAACTGCGGCGCCCTAACAAGAGAATTAGGAGTCCCCCTTAGATAACGACGAGTCGGGAAAAGAGTGGTCTCTAAGCGAAGGCTCTGCTAGAGGCGTATACAAGATAGATTGCTAAATTAAAGCACTACTTAGCTATCTTTTAAGAGCGACTATATAACGACTACGCTGTTTATCGTACGACCTACGCTAAGCGGGACTGCTACAGCGCAGACACTAATTAACATAGGATGTTTAGTATATAGAGTAATTAGTAAAGACTTCGTATAGAGACACTATATTAAGACGACCCCTACTATACCTGTACGCATACTAGGCATTACTAGGCGAGGACTGGACATTACCTATATAGTAAGAGTAACGATAGAGCTGCAGGGACACTATAAGCAGGACTTATACCTCTATATCGTACAGGACAAGTTAGAGTACAACCTAATACTAGGTATAGGGGCTTAAGAATCTTGGTTTAGAAACTTAAGGTTAGGTATCTACATAAAGGAACTGATAGGCAGTTCCTTCGTCGTCTGCTACTGTACAATTTGCACCTATAAAGCCAAGCCAGCAATTTCCCTCTATGTAGGGATATAAGGTTTATACTCTATATAGAGGATCGGGAGTTTCTCTCTATACAGTAGTATAGAGTTTTCCCTCTATTTAGAGGAGGGAGCAACTCCCCTCTATATAGGGCTATAGGATTCTCCCTTTATATAGGAGTAGGGTCCTGTCGGTAACTCTGTATAGAGGGTAGGGTCGTGCTAGCGCTGCTAAGTCGCAGTCCTTAGGGCGACATCTGGCTTAGGTCTAGGACCTAGGCTAGGCAGCACCCCCAAATAATACCCCCTCCCTTCTCGTAGTGCTTCTTTCGTACGACGGCGTGTCGTATACCCTTAGCTCTTAGGGTTCCTCTAGCGAGTAGCGCTTTCCCGTCTTCGCCTAGGTATTTGCCTGTCGACCTCCCTCTCTGCTGTTGCAACCTTAGGCCTGTCCTCCTAGATCCTATAGCTAGAGCAGAGGAGGACCTGTAGGCAGGGAAGGCAGGTAGTGCTGGATCGCTTCTACCTGACCTTAACCGATTCCGTTTGCTACTTTAAGGATGCCGAGGCTAAGGCAGAGGAGGCCTGCGAGTGGTTATAAAGGTGCAGGAGGTACTCGGTCCCGTCTGTTCGTTTACCTCCTACCCTATAGCCCCTAGCTATGCACTCTGCGTCCTAACCGTTTAGTCCGGCGCCGCCGGGCTATCTGGCTCTGTCCCTATGCCTTAGTCGTCGTCTAGAGTTTAGTTCTAAGGTAGATGTTCCCGTCTCTGTCTAGTCGTCTAGAGGGCCGTCGCTCGTATAGGCCCTAGGTCGTCGTTGCCTCGTTTGTCCTCCCTTATATAGTTGTAGCAGCTGCCCTAGTTGCTATTGCCCTATATAGCAGGCAGCTACTACCCTGTATATAAACCCTTTCCCTCTTCTCTCTCTCTCTTCTTCTTTCTCCTTTATTCCCCTATCTGCTACCCGTCCGCCTAGCCGTCCGCTACTAATACTAATACTATTACTATACCTAGCACTACTACTAACTGTAACTACTACTACTATTACTACTATTCCGTCCGTATAGTGCTGTTATAGCTCTCTTGTAGTTGCCGGCTTGTCCTCCTATACCTCTACCTCTAGCTGTAGGATGTTTAGCTTAACTAGCAACTCCGCGTCTAGTTCGTACAGCCTTCCTCCTTTGTGCAGTCCTAGCTAACGTCCTAGGTGCTACACTAATAAGCAGTAGGATGCTGCTAAGCTACCCTCCTACTCCTTCTAGAGCTAGGGCCCCTGCTAGCTAGAAGGTAATTAAGATTTCGGGTATAGAGTTAGCTGCCTTAGTCCTAGGGGGCAGTAGCTAGTAGGCTACCTTAAAGTAATATATAGAAGTTTTTAGACAGTGTTGCTCTCGTTCCCCTCCTACTTCTACTCTTATTCCTACCTGTCTCCTGGCTGTCCTCTTTCTCCTACCCCCTTCCGTACAGTGTAGTGTCGGTAAGACCTAGTAGGGTCCTATGTCTTAGTTTTCAATCCTTCGACAACCTAAGTTGCTAGCAGCTGCCCTGTACCTAGAGTAGATCGTGCCCCTTTTCGCCGTACAGCGCAGTGTTACTAAGACCGGGCAGGGGGATAGTTCTCCTCCTACCTGTCTAGCGCGGTTATATCCTATAGGGCCTTGTATAGTTCCTACGTAGGCTCTGCCTATCCTCTCTATTTTACTAGGTACTCTACCCTCTTCTGCTTCCTTCTGCTCTTAAGGATTCCTTCTACCTCGTACTCTTCCTAGCCCTCTGTAATAATTGCTAGTAGGCGCGCGTCGTCCGTTATCTAATACAGCAGGGGGTCTGTGTTCGCTGGTCGTATAAGGTCTACGTAGAAGACTAGGTAGATCCCTAGGGGAGTATTAAGTTCTATAGCGTATGTCCCTACTAGTCGAACTACTGTAAGCTTCCAGTTCTTCTAGTCCAGTTTCTTACTTAGCCAGTCTGTACGGATGTTGCGCTAGTTTAGCCAGACCTTATCTCCTATCTCGTACCTTAGTGCAGCCTGTCGCCCCTTGTTAGCCTGCTCCTCCGCATTCTGTTAAGCTATAGCAAGACTCGCTTTCGCCTATTAGTAGGCATTTATAATTGCCTATACGATAGCCTCTCCTTGCTAAATCGGGGATCATATAGGGCGCGGGGTGTTACTACTTAGGGTCGGCGGGAGCAGGGAGTAGTCGTATCTGTAGGCTATAAAGAAGGGGGACAATCCTGTAGTATTAGCTATACAGCTGTTAATAGCTAGCTCCGCTATAGGGAGAAGGCGGTTCCAGTTTGTCTAATTATAGTCGACGTACGCCTAAAGGTACGCTTCCAACGTCTAATTGACCTTCTCCGTCGCGCCGTCTGTCTGTAGGTGCTATACGGTTAATAGGCGACGTTCTACGTTTAGCAACTAACAGACCCTTGCCTAGAGCTAGCTCGTAAACTGTGTACCCCGGTCCGATACAATTGACCCAGGGAACCTGTGCTTGCTAAACGTCGTCCGTATAAAGGCCTAGGCAGTGTCCTTAGCTGTAATAGAGTCCATTCCTTCTAGTACTACCCCCTTCGTTAGCTTGTCCGTTACTACGATAATATTCCGCTGTCCGTCGCTCTTAGGGAGGTCTGTAATAAAGTCCACTGTTAGGTCTTGCTAGGGCCGGTCCGGTATCGGTAGGGGGTTCAGTAGCCTATACTTTAGTTTACGCTAGGGCTTTGTCCGTCTATAGACATCGCAGTTCTGTACGAACCTGCGGATGTCCTTTGCTATCGCCGGCTAGTAGTAGTCCCTAGCGACGATGCTGTACGTCTCCTCGCGCCCTAGGTGCCCGGTTGCTATAGAATTATACGCCTGTTGTATTAAGCTTATATAGAGCTTCTCGTCTGCTAGGACCTAAATCCGATTCCTAAACTTTAGGTTGTTCTCCTCGTCTACCGAGCACTCTGCTGCTAACACCTTAAGGTAAAGCTCTGCTAGGAGCTTCTACTGTCCCCCTTAGATCGCTGTACAGACCCCTCGGTATATATCGTCCTTTTCTACTGCCTCTTCCTATGCCTGCAGTTAGGGTTCCTATATATATGTCGCTGCTAGGCGAATAGTCCCTTCGTCTGGCTCTTCCTTAAACATCCGGAATGTTTGCAATTTCAGCCGACTGTCCTTGTACGTAGTTAGTATGTCCTGGTCCTGTCGAGATAGCGCATCAGCCCGGCTGTTGTCCTCCGCCTTGCGATACTAGAGTCTTATATTAAACCGGCTTAGGTAGATCGCCTATCGTACGTATCTCTTAGAAAGCTTCTAGGGTTGCGTAAAGTATTCTAGATTCTTGTAGTTGGTTAGGGCAAGGAACTCGGGAACTAAGCGGAGTTCTCTATCCTATGCTTTGCAACACTATACGACTGCTAGCAATTCCTTGTTGTAGATAGGATAGTTGCACTTAGCTAGGGAGTTCTTCTTAGAGAAGTACGTATATAGGTACAGAAGTCCGTCCTAGCCTACCTGTAACAGGATGCCTCCTATATAGTACTCTAAGGTATTGCACTTATCCGTCTACTTAAGCTGCTTGTCCTTGTATATTAGCTCGACTAGGGGGCGTACGATCTCCGAGTAGTTCTGTATAAACTAGCAGTAGAAGTTGGCAAACCTAAGAAATTCCTGTACGCCCTTAATGCTCGTAGGCAGCTTCTATTGCTTAATAGCATTAATCTTCTTCCTATCTATGCTAATACCTTTCCCTGCCTTAATAGTAAACCCTAGGTATTTCGTACAGTATATACCGAATTCGCATTTGTCGATATTAAGATACAATCTAGCCTGTTGCAGTCGGTCTAGTACCTTCTTAAAGTCCTGCATATAGTCTGCGTAGGTGCCGTCTGTAAGAACTAGAGTGTCGTTAAGGTATACTAAGCAGATGTCGTCTAGTAACCCTTGTAGGGACCTGTTAATATACCTCTAGAAGGTTGCTGGTACGTTGGTAAGGCTAAAGGGGGTAACAAGCTACTCGAAAAGACTATATCTTGTACAGAAGGTAGTTATCTATTTACAGCCTTCCTTAATCTATATCTTGTAGAAAGCCGAGACTACGTTAAGCTTAGTAAACTACTTTGCCTTGCTAATCTGTCCGAGAGTCTCCTTAATAAGGGGTAGGGGGTACCGGTCCTTCTTAGTAATCGCGTTAATACCTCTGTAGTCTATACAGAAACGCAGGCCGGCCTTCCTTTCCTTACAGACAAATAGCACTAGGGCTCCGGCGGACAAGGTACTTGCACGAATAAAACCTTTAGCAAGTAGGTCGTCCAGTGTCTTGCGCAGTACTAGGAGTTCTCTAGAGGATATGCTGTACAGCAGACTGTACAGTACTTTAGGTAGACTTATATCCAGCCGGGGCTCTAGCTAGATATTATAGTTAATTCCTTTCCTTAGTATAGAGGCAGCTTCGAGGCTAACTTTAGCTCGAAGAGGTCTAGGTATTCTGCATACTCTGCTAGGAGCTTCGTACAGGGGTCCGTCGTTTTCTTAGGTGCTAATGCCTTCTTAATGTCTGCAGTCGCAGTATTGATTTCGGCCTTAGTATTGCTACCCTGCAGAACTCTCCCCTAGTCTCGGAGCCTCTGCTTCGTCGCTGCTAGGTAAAGCCGTCCTCGTCTAACGTCTAGCTTGCCTCGCTAGCGCTCTATCTATAGCTTCCCTAGTATTAGGTTGTACCCTAACTTGCCCTGTACGACATAGAAGTATAAGTCCTGTTTATAGTGTCCCTGCAGCTCTATCGTTACTTTCACTATGTAGGTAATGTCCAGTCCTTGCCCGGTAATGCCTAGCATACATACAGGTCCAGTAGGGGTCGTCTTAATATAGTGTCTCTTTACGAAGTCTTCGCTAATTACTCCGTACACTAAACATCCTGTGTTAATGAATGTCCGCGCCATTGCGGACCCATTTAGCGTAGGCTGTACGATAAACAGCGTAGTCGTTATGTAGTTGCTCTTAAAAGATAGCTAAGTAGTGCTTTAATTTAGCAATCTATCTCGTATATGCCTCTAGTAGAGCTTTCGCTTAGAGGCTACTCTTTTCCCGACTCGTCGTTATCTAAGTAGGACTCTTAGTTCTCTTGTTAGGGCGCTGCAGTTGCTACCCTTGCAGTGTTCGGCCGTCCCCCAGATCTCTCTACTAGCAAAAGCCTGCAATTCCGTACAGTATAGCCTATCTTGCTATACCTATAGTAGCTCCCTTCTACTCGCCTCTTGTCTAGAGTAGCTATGTCTACCTACTGCGCCCTTTTAGCAGCGGCCCTTAGCCGTACAGTAACGGCGGCCGCTACCCTCGTCGTCGTTAGTTCCTAGTCTATAGCGTCCGTCTGCTGCTAGAGGGGTTGTCGCATCTTATAAGCGCGACTTATCCGTCCGAGCCTGCGCTGCTAGTCGTCGACTATCCTAAGGAGATTACAGAATTCCTCGTACATAGCTAGTCGCATTACGCCTACTAGTCCTATTATAATCTCCTTAGAGAGGCCTACCTCTAAGGTAGCAATTTTTATCCTGTCCTCCTATTAGAGTCCTCCTGCCTCTGTTAGGGTCTAGTCGTATTCTGCAAGGAACGCTCGTACGGTCTTGCGCTCTTGCTTTATCGTATTAACCTGTATAAGTGCTTGGCTCTTGCAGTCTAGGTCCTTATAGCTCTTGTTAAGAGCTGCCTAGAGCATCGTCGTTGTTGCTATTGCTAGGTTAGCAATAGCCGTCTCGTAGTACGGCAGAATCCGTGCTGCCGCCCTGCCCTTTAACCTCCTAAAAAGGTACACTATCTTGTCTAGCTCGGCTAGGTATGCCCCTAAGTCGACTAGAAGCTTAGAGCGTATCTGGGCAGCCTAGGAGGGGTACTCGGCTAGAGCCTTACTATCGTAAGTAGTAACGTTAGGGAGTTTGCTCTTAGAGGCCGGGGTATAGGCTATCGTACTCGTCGTCGTAGGGGTCGGATCGCAATCGGACGCCCTAAGCTATCGTAGCTTCTGTTCCCGTTAGGAAATTATCGTAGCCTAGTAGCTTACTTACTGTTCGAGCTGCCTCTTATATTCCAGCAGCTCCTCGTACGCGCAGTGCATCTGTCCCTGTATAGCTATAGGTTCTATAGAGATGTCGCCGTCTATCTTCGTTATATTACTGCAGTTACCGACAGTAAGATCAGTTCCTAATATAAGGGCTTAAGAATCTTAGTTTAGAAACTTAAGGTTAGGTATCTATATAAAGGAACTAATAGACAGTTCCTTTATCGTCTGCTGCTGTACAATTTGTACCTGCGAAGCCAAGCTAGCAATTTCCCTCTATATAGGGATACAAGGGTTACACTCTGTACAGAGGATCGGGAGTTTCCCTCTATATAGTAGTGCAGAGTTTTCCCTCCGTTTAGAGGGGGGGGGCAACTCCCCTCTATATAGGGCTATAGGATTCTCCCTCTGTACAGGAGTAGGGTCCTGTTAGTAACTCTGTACAGAGGGTAGGGTCGTGCTAGCGCTGCTAAGTCGCAGTCCTTAGGGCGACGGCTAGCTTAGGTCTAGGACCTAGGCTAGGCGGCGCCCCCTTACACTAGGGAAGCTATAGATAGAGCGCTAGCAGGACAAGCTGGACGTTGGATAGGGACAGCTGTATCTAGCAGCAACGAAGCAGAGGCTCCGAGACTAAGGGAGGGTTCCGCAGGGCGGCAACGCTAAGGCCGATATCAACACTGCGACTGCAGACATCGAGAAGGTATTAGCGCCTAAGAAAACGACGGACCCCTATACAAAGCTCCTAGCAGAGTACGCAGAATACCTGGACCTCTTCGAGCTAAAGTCGGCCTTAAAACTGCCTCTATACTAAGGAGAAGGAATTAACTATAACATCTAGCTAGAGCCCTGTCTAGATAGGAGTCTGCCTAAAGTACTGTACAGTCTACTATATAGCATGTCCTCTAGAGAACTCCTAGTACTATGCAAGACACTAGACGACCTACTTGCTAAAGGTTTTATTCGCGCAAGTACCTTGTCTATAGGAGCCCTAGTGCTGTTTATTTACAAGGAGGGCAAGGCCGGCTTGCGTTTCTATATAGACTACAGAGGCATTAACGCAATTACTAAGAAGGACCGGTACCCTCTACCCCTTATTAAGGAGACTCTTAGACGGATTAGCAAGGCAAAGTAGTTTACTAAGCTTAATATAGTCTCGGCCTTCTACAAGATACAGATTAAGGAAGGCTATAAATAGATAACTGCCTTCTATACGAGATATAGTCTTTCTAAGTAGCTTGTTACTCTATTTAGCCTTGCCAATGTACTAGCGACCTTCTAGAGGTACATTAATAGGTCCCTGCAAGGGTTACTAGACGACATCTGTTTGGCGTACATTAACGACACCCTAGTCTTTACAGACAGCACCTATGTAGACTATATACAGGACGTTAAGAAGGTACTAGATCGACTGCAACAGACTAGATTATACCTCGATATCGACAAATGTAAATTTAGGGTACAGCGTACGAAATACCTAGGGTTTATTATCGAGGCAGGGAAAGGCATTAGTATAGACAGGATAAAGATCGATGCTATTAAACAATAGAAATCGCCTACAAGTATTAAGGGCATACAGGAATTCCTTAGGTTTGCCAACTTTTACCGCCAGTTTATACAGAACTACTTAGAGATCGTACGTCCCCTAGTCGAGCTAATATATAAGACCAAGCAGTTTAAGTAGACGGATAAGTGCAATAGAAGCTTTAACAGGCTAAAGGAGCTCTTTACTACAGCACTAACGCTTGCTGACTTCGATCTAGAACGTACTATAATACTAGAAACCGACTCCTTAGGGTACTGTATAGAAGGTATCTTGTTATAGGTAGGCTCGGACGGACTCCTGCACCTATACGCGTACTTCTCTAAGAAGAACTCCCTAGCTAAGTGCAACTACCCTATCTATAACAAGGAATTACTAGCAGTCGTACAGTGTTGCGAAGTGTAGGATAGAGAACTCTGCTCGGTTCCCGAGTTCCTCGCCCTAACCGACTACAAGAACCTAGAGTACTTTACACAACCCTAGAAGCTTTCTAAAAGATACGTACGATAGGCGATGTACCTAAGCCGGTTTAATATAAGACTCTAGTATCGCAAGGGAAAGGACAACAGTAGGGCTAATATACTCTCTAGACAGGATTAGGACATACTAACGATATACGAGGACGACCGGCTAAAATTACGGACATTCTAGATGTTTAAGGAGGAGCTAGGCGAAGGGACTATCTGCCTAGCAGCGACACATATATAGGAACCCTAACTACAGGTATAGGAAGAGGCAGTAGCAAAGGACGACGTATACTAAGGGGCCTATACAGCGATCTAAGGGGGACAGCGGAAGCTCCTAGCAGAGCTTTACCTTAAGGTGTCGGCAGCAGAGTGCTTAGTAGACGAGGAGAACAACCTAAAGTTTAGGAATTGGATTTAGGTCCTAGTAGACGAGAAGCTCTGTACGAGCTTAATACAACAGGCGCATAATTCTATAGCAACCGGGCACCTAGGGCGCGAGGAGACGTACAGCATCGTCGCTAGGGACTTTTACTAGCTGGCGATAGTAAGGGACATCTGCAGGTTCGTACAGAATTGCGATGTCTGTAGACAGACAAAACCCTAGCGTAAACTAAAGCATAGGCTACTGAAACCCCTACTAATACTAGACTGGTCCTAGCAAGACCTAACAGTAGACTTTATTACGGACCTCTCTAAGAGCGACGGACGGCGAAACATTATAGTAGTTACGGACAAGCTAACAGAAGCGGGTAATACTAGAAGGGATTGTTACAGCAGCAGAAAGGGGTAGGACTAAGTAATAGGGTAGACCCTTGGAATTTCGGCTCGGCCCTTCCGGACCGAGCCGGGCCTTAGCACACTACCCCTAAAGCTCTCACTCACCACTTTATAGATTTCTTTCCCTCCTTAGTTCGAGATATAGTTATTAAAAAGGCTGTATTGAATTCTATCTGCGTGCCCAGATTATTATATCTCGAACTTATTCACTACACTAACTCCGCGCTGCGCGAAAGGGACCGTTAAACTATCTAGATACCCGAATAACGCACGCGCACTAAAAACACTAAACTAAACACCAGCACTATAAGACAGCTATAGAGAGCTTCTCAACGGTAGAGAGCGGCGTTACAGGCCGAAGCAGAAGCAGAAGAGAAAAGACTAACAGAGCGAGTAGGCGCTCTAGTGTTATTAATAATAAGTTCATTATTAGAGGTTTTATAGCAGAAGAGACTGCAGAGATTAAGGAACGAATAACTAAATACAAGAAGATCCACGACTGCACACTCGAGGAACTCAAAGATTACGTAAACGAGAACGGAGTAGGGAAGGTCTACGACAGTATAGATCTTAGAAAGAAGCTGTTTTACAGAACCCGAGACGAGAACAGGCAGTCAAGAGAGGAAAACGAAGCGGTAAGGGCCGAAAAGGAATCGGGCAGAGACCATTATCGACGTGTTAGAAAACCAAGCAGCGAATCGGCTAGCGCAACTAAAGGCGATAAAGGCTCAGTTAGCTAAAATAGACGTGGCAGCGATGTCGTCGGCGCCGCTACAGCATTAAGAAGAACAAGCAGAGACCGCCTTACTAGCGGCCTATAGTTAAGGTGGAACACCGATAACGTTACTACCCGATCTACTAGCGTTTAAAGGAGGGGACCCTAAAGACTAGGAAGTGTTCAAGAAAAAGATAAAGAACAAGATAGATCGCGATTACGCCGGAAACAGTGCCGGAGATAGATTGGCCTACCTAGAATCGCAATTAGAAGGTAAAGCTTTTTCGTTAGTGGCAGACTTAGAAGAGGTAACTGCCAAAGAAGCGATTAAAGCGCTAGACTAACGCTTCGGAGACCCCTTCTAGAAGAAGACAGCCCGTAAACAACTGGATAAGATTAACTAGACTAAGCAGACGTTTAAGGAGTTCTACCGACTGTTTAGGAAATATGCTATTAGAGCTAGAGTGTTACAAGATAAGCAACTCCACCTACTAAGGCAGAAGCTAAACCCCGAACTGGCCGCAGCTATAGCGTCGGTAGAAGACGAAGATCTCGAAAGCTTCGTGCACTAAGCAAGAGTTACTGCCAGAAACCTAAGCGCTTATACGAAATCGTGCGAACAGAGCTAGAAGCTGTCTATAACGCAGACAACGAGACCTCCTGCACCTTTTAGGAGAGCACCTTAGCAGCCGTTGTATTTGCCGCGTTCGTCGTTCGTCCCTACCTGCTACGCGTATAGAAAGCCTAGCTATATCGCTACGAGATACCAAGCGACGGATAAGCAGAAGCAGGAGTATCGAGCTACGAAGCAGCAGCCGAGAAAGGCTATCTAAGCTATAGAGCCAGCTCTAAATAACACCGACAGTACGGACAGTGGAGTGCTACTAAGAATCCTAGGAAAAGACTAGCTGGACGGATAGGCCCCCTTTCTAGCAAGGACAATAGGGCACCGAGACGAACAACGTCGCTAGAAGAAGGAAGTATCAACAGCTGCAGCGATCCGCTCTTAGCAGCAGTAGAAGTGAACACGGAAACAGCTATTATCCTTCCGATTACTGTCCACCCCCTCGATAGCTCGAGCAGACCACTTTAGCTAAAAGCTTTTATTGACACAGGAGCCCTTATCGGCGCGGCGATCCACTATCGATTGGTTTAGAAGCTAATAAACGGGTATAGTTACCTAGTAGAACTAGCATCGCCGACGAGAATTTCGGCGTACAACGGACAGGACACGGAAAGTGTTACGTACTATGTGCTACTAAGGACCACACTAGCTGGCCGCACTACGGAAGCTACGTTCTGAATAATAGACATCAGATAGTTCGACATTATTATAGGGCAGAAATGGATAAAGAACCAGAAAGCTGTTATTAACGTAGGTAAAGGCACGCTAGGGTTCAAAGACCAGCAGAGCGGAGTCGCCGCCGAATCGGTTACCGTCGTCGCTGCGAAATCGAACGCTACGACCATCGGTGCAGTCCCAAAGGATCGATCTGACCCTTAAGACACGATCGGATTAATAAGCTCGGAAGCCTGAACGACCCTCGCGAGGTCGCCAGACAATGAAATTTACGCTGTCTTAATAAAGGACATCGAGGACTACCGGAAGATAATAGCGAAAGAAGAAGTAGATCCGCTAGAGGTGTTACTAAAAGAACTCTATAGTTACACTAATAGATTCTCGAAAGCAGACTCCAACCTACTGCTGCTCTACCGACCGGAATACGACAACAAGATCCGACAAAAAGAGGGAGCTACGCTGCTAAGAACCGAGCCCCTAAGACGATTGTTGCCGGCCGAGCTGGACTAGGTAGAAGTGTTTGTTCGAGAGAATCTAGCGAAGAAGTTTATTATGCTAAGCTTAGCTGAGTATACGTCGCCGATTCTTTTTATACGGAAACCTAGAGGTAGCCTCTAACTGTACGTAGATTACAGAGGCCTTAATAAGGTCACTAAGAGAGACGTGTATCCGCTGCCTCTAATCGATAAGACTATACAGAGGGTAGCGAAGGCTAAGTAGTTCAGCAAGTTGGATATTCGCTAAGCTTTCTATCGACTAAGAAACGAAGAAGGACAAACCGAAGATCTTACGACGTTCGCTACGCGTATAGGCAATTTCAAGTAGTTGGTAATGCCTTTCGGACTTACTAACGCGCCGGCAGTGTAGCAACGCTTTATAAACTACACCTTTATGGACATACTGGAACGGTTTGTGTCTATCTACTTAGACGACATCCTTATTTATACCGAAGGAACGAGAGAGCAACATACAGACTACATCGAGAAAGTGTTAACTAGGCTCTATAAGGTTGGCTTAAACGCAGACACGAAGAAGAGCGAGTTCTACTAGACTGAAGTTAAATATCTCAGTCTTATCGTCGGAAGAGAAGGAATTCGGATAGACCTATCGAAAGTCTCTGCTGTCGCAGAATAGAAGCAGCCGAGATCTGGAAACACTACGTAAATCAGAGCGTTTCTTGGATTCTGCAGCTACTATCGACAGTTTATTAAGGACTTTAGCAAGATAGCGAGACCCCTAAACGAAGCGCTAAAGAAAGAGGCCGCTAGCCTATAGAATAAGAGGTGCACAGAAGCCTTTAACTAGCTAAAGGAGGCGGTGGCCTTAGCGCTAGTGCTAGCACACTTCCGACCGGAAAAGAAGATCTATATAGAAACGGACGCTTCCGACACAGTAATAGCAGGGGTCCTTTCTTAATACGCTGACGACGACGAGACCCTCTATCCGGTAGCTTTCTTTAGCAAGTCTATAAACGATGCTAAGCGGAACTACGCTATTTATAATAAAGAGCTGTTAGCTATTATTCAGGCTTTCGAGGAGTAGAAACCGGAGCTTATAGCAGGAAAAAGCACAGTCCAGGTCCTTACGGACTATCAGTCGCTAACCTACTTTATAAAGATACAGAAGCTATCGCAGCGCTAAGCTCGGTAGGCCGCCTACTTGTCCGGGTTCGACTTCAAGATTACTTATAGACCCGGAGCGCAAAATGGAAAGGCTAATACGCTAACGAGAAGAGAGGGAAAGACTAGCTGCGCGAAAGAAGATCCGAACATGTTCCAGAAGGTGTTAACTAAACGGATAGTAGACGCCGAGGTGTTAAAAGAGGCAGGGATCTGCACAATAGAAGAGCCGACAGAGGGAAGAGACGCTCTACGGGAAGGTAGAACGACTTAATTAGCAGCAGAAACTCGGCAAAACTGGCTCAGGGAAGTTGATCGTTCTGGAAGAAGTAATTACAGAGGTTATCCAGCTGGTTTATACCTCTAAAGACGTCGGCTACGCAGGCTCGAAAAAGACGATAGAAGCCGTAAGGACGACCTACTAGTTTCCGCGAATTTTCGAGCGGATCCACCGGTTTATCGCTAACTGTTATGTGTGCCGAGCCGCAAAGCTACGTTACGGCCTTCCGGCCGGTCTGCTAAAGCCACTTCCGATCCCTAAGAAACCGTAGCAGCACATTACAATGGATTTCGTAACCGGCCTGCCGGATTCTAATAGATATAACGCTACGCTTAACGTAGTAGATTGACTAAGCAATGAGCGCTATTTCATCCCCTACTAAGTTAAGGATAAAAGAACTACAGCAGAAGAAACAGCGAGAATGCTAATCCAGTACGTATAGAAGCACTATAGCCTGCCGGACAGTATCACTACGGATAGGGGTCCTTAATTTACCGCTAATGTATAGAAAGCTATTAACCAAGCTCTCGGAATTCGTAGAAAGCTCAGCACGGCCGCTTACCCTTAAACCGATAGTTAGTCTAAAATGGCTAACCGGGAGATAGAAAAATATCTGCGAATCTTCTACAGCTATTATTAAGCAGAGTAGGTTAAGGTGTTGCCTATAGCCAAATTCTGCGCCAACTTAGCACAGTTAGAGGCTACCTTACTAGCACCGTTTAAGATAACCTATAGCTATCTTCCGAGGATAAGCTTTCAACTGCTAAGCGAACCCAGCTCTTTAGAACCGTCTACATTTACTGCCACCGCGTCGAAGAGAGTCACTGCGGCCGCGGCAGAAGCGCTTAGATCTTAGATAGAAGAAGCAATCCGCGTAGCAAAGGAGGCGATAGAATCGGCTTAGAAGAAGATAGTAACTCGAGCTAATAGAAAGCGGTTACTAATAGAATTCAAAGAAGGCCAAAAGGTATAGCTCAATATGCAGAATCTAAGGCTAAGAGGCAACGTTAAGCTTAACCCCCGTTACGTAGGTCCGTTTAAGATAGTGGAAAAGAGGTCGCCGGTAACCTATTAGCTCCAACTACCGAAATCGTTCCAGATCTACGATGTCTTCTATTCGGATCCGCTAAGCTTAGACCCTAAAGACGGTCTACTAGATTAGGGGTTCGCTGAGCCCCTACCAATCGAGATAGACAGAGAAGAAGAAGAATAGGAGGTAGAGAATATAGTAGATATAAGAAAGATAAGAGGGTCTGTCAAGTAAGGATCTTGTAGAAAGGATAGCTGGAAGACTATAAATAGTATCTAGTCGAGAACCTCCGGAATTCGGCAGAGCTGCTAAGAGAGTTTTATATCCGAAACCCGAAGAAGCCGAAGCCCGAGTGGCTCCAAAGCTAATTATGCTGGAATAAGAAGAAAACCTGCGTCCGCTCTATTAGCATAGAAGCCGATAGAAACGATCGTAGAATCCGCTAGCCGGTGTCTTAGGCTCCACTGCTACTACCGCTGGCTAGGACCGGCGGATAGAGGCAGTAAGGCCGAGGACGGCCCCACTGCGTCGGCGCGCTTTGTAACGGTCTTTGCTCTCTGTTACTGCTATCTGCCGACTTAGCCGAAAGGATAGTAACGACAAAGAACGAAGCCGACGCTGTTAAAGCAGCCTCGCAGTAGCGCCGATAGCCTTAGTAGAGAAAGAAAAAGAAGAAGATAGCAAGCCGCGGATGAATCTATATAGACCTCTACAGTAGAGCATAGACCGGTTACGCTGCAGCTTAGGTAACTGCCGGATCCGATCAGATAGCTCTTCCGATTAGATAGACGCTAAGTAAAGATGTTAGAAGGCGACGATGTAAAAAGAAAGAAGATAAAAAAAGGGAATAGTTTCGAAATAGAAGAAAGTAAAGAAATAGCGACGGAATCAAAAAAAAAGACAGATAGATAAGTAAGCGGTCGAGGTCAACCGCTAGTAAGGGAGGGGGGTAGTGTTGCGGCAGGAGAAAGGGGTGGGACTAAGTAATAGGATAGACCCTTAGAATTTCGGCTCGGCCCTTCTAGACTAAGCTAGGCCTTAGCACACTACCCCTAAAGCTCTTACTTACCACTATATAGATTCCTTTCCCTCCGTAGTTCCAGATATAGTTATTAAAAAGGCTGTATTAAATTATATCTGCGTGCCCGGATCAGGGATAGACTCTATTGCAGCTGAAGACACTGCTTAGGCCTTTATATAGTCGACGTTTAGCAAGCACAGATTCCCTAGGTTAATTGTATCGGACTAGGGTACACAGTTTACGAGCCAGCTCTAGGCAAGGGTCTGCTAGTTGTTAAACGTAGAACGTCGCCTATTAACCGCCTAGCACCTATAGATAGACGGCGCAACGGAAAGGGTTAATTCGACGTTAGAAGCGTACCTCTAAGCGTACGTCGACTATAACTAGACAAACTGAAACTGCCTTCTCCCTATAGCGGAGCTAGCTATTAATAGCCGTACAGCTAATACTACAGGATTGTCCCCCTTCTTTATAGCCTACAGATACGACTACTCCCTGCTCCCCCTAACCCTAAGTAGTAACACCTTACGCTCTATACGATCCCCGATTTAGCAGGGAGAGGCTATCGTACGGACGATTACGAATGCCTATTAATAGGCAAAAGCAAGTCTGGCTATAGCCTAACAGAATGCAGAAGAGCAGGCTAACAAGGGACGACAGGCTGCACTAAGGTACAAGGCAGGAGATAAGGTCTAGCTAAACAAGCGCAATATCTGTACAGACCGGCTAAGCAAGAAACTAGACTAGAAGAGCTGGAAGTTTACAGTAGTTTCACTAGTAGGGACATATACTATACGACTTAACACTCCCCTAGGGATCTACCTAGTCTTCTATATAGACCTTGTATAGCTAGCATATACAGACCTCCTACTGCACTAGACGACAGACGACGCGCGCCCCCTAGCGATCCTTACTAAAGGCTAAGAAGAGTACAAGGTAGAAGAAATCCTTAAGAGCTAAAGGAAGTAGAAGGGGGCAGAGGACCTAGTAAAATAGAGGAGGTAGGCAGAGCCTACGTAGGAACTATACAAGGCCCTATAGGACACAGCTACGCTAGACAGGTAGGAGGAGAACCATCCTCTTGCCTAGTTACAGTAACACTGCACTATATAGCGAAAAGAGGCACAATCTACTCTAGGTATAGTGTAGCTGCTAGCAACTTAGGTTGTCGAAGGATTGAGAATTAGGATATAGGACCCTACTAGGCCCTACTAACACTACACTATACAGAAGAGGGGCAGGAGGAAGGGAATAGTTAGGAGACAGGTAAGATAGGTAGAAATAAGAGGGAGATAAGAGCAAAACTGTCTAAAAATTTCTTATACTACCTTAGGGGGTAGCTTACTAGCTACTACCCCCTAGGACTACGGCGGCCGACTCCCTATCTAAAATCTTAACTACCTCCCGGCTAGCAGGACCCCTACCCGGGCTAGCGCCAGAGAGCAGAGGCACCCCCCTACCCCTACGCGCCTCCTCTAGACAGTAGTAGGGGCAGTAGAGGGAGCTATCCTTCTACTTATATAAGGCGCAGACCCTAGCCTAGAAGCCTAGAAGGCAGTATAGGCCGAAGAAGCCCTAGGGGGAGTTAGGACAGGCGGCACCGAGTTAGCTGCAGGTAGCAATAAGCATAGTGTTAACGTACGACGCGCAGGCTATAGCGACCTGCTAAGGCGTAACCTAGGCAGGGTTACACTAGAAGGTATAGAAGGGTAGCTTAGCAGCGTCCTACTGCTTATTAGTGTAGCATCTAAGATGTTAGCTTAAACTATACAGAAGAAGGGGACCTATACGAACTGGAAGCGAAGTTGCTAGTCGAGCTAGTTATTCTATCGCTAGAAGTAGAAAAAGGGGAGGACACTAGCCGGACAGGCGGAAGAAGGACCAGGAGCTACAAGAGAAGAGCTAGCAACTACGAGAGAACTACAGCGGGAACGGCTGGACAGGGTGCGTACTATAATAGTAGTAGCTAGTAGTAGAAACTAGTAGTAGTAGCCAGATTAACAGTAGACAGTAGATAGTAGTAGGGGACGGCGTAGGTAGAGGGGTAGCAGGCAGGGAATAGAAGAGAAGGAGGGAAGGGAAAGAGAAGGGAGGAGGCTTAATATTTAGGGGGTAGCTACCTGCTATACGAGGCAATAGCAACTAGAGCAGCTGCTACAACTGTATAAAAAGGGACAAACGAGGCAACTACGACCTAGTGCCCGGACAAGCGACAGCCCTCTAGACGACCGGACAGAGACGGGAACATCTACCTAGGAGCTAAACCCCAGACGACAGCCAAGGTATAGAGACAGAGCCAGACGACCTGCCGGCGCTAGACAGTACAGTTAAGACGCAGAGTGCACAGCTAGCAGCTATAGGGTAGGAGGTAAACGAACAGACGGGACCGAGCACCTCCTACATTATTATAACTGCTTGTAGGTCCTTCCCTACCTTAGCCTTAGCATCCTTAAAGTAGCAAACGGAATCGGTTAAGACTAGGTAGAAGCGATCTAGCACTACCTACCTTCCCTACCTATAGGTCCTCCTCTGCCCTAGTACTAGGAGCTAGGAGGACAGGTCTAAGGTTGTAATAGCAGAGAGGGAGGTCGACTAGCAAGTGCCTAAGCGAAGATAGGAAAGCGCTACCTACTAGAGGAACTCTAAGAGCTAAGGGTATACGACACAGCGTCGTACGAAAGAAGCACTACGAGAAGGGAGGGGAGTATTGTTAGGGAATGCTGCCTAGCCCAGGTCCTAGACCTAAGCTAACCGTCGCCCTAAGGACTGCAACTTAGCAGCGCTAGCACGACCCTACCCTCTATACAGAGTTACCGATATGATCCTACTCCTATACAGAAGGAGAATCCTATAGCCCTATACAGAGGGGAGTTGCTGCCTCTCTAAGTAGAGGGAAAACCTGTACTACTATATAGAGGGAAACTACTGATCCTGTATACAGAGTGTAAACCTTGCACCCCTATATAGAGGGAAATTGCTAGCTTGGCTTCGTAGGTATAAATTGTATAGCAGTAGACGACGAAGGAACTGCCTATTAGTTCCTTTATATAGATACCTAACCTTAAGTTTCTAGACCAAGATTCTTAAGCTCTAAAAGGCCAGTACTAAAAGGGCACAGTAGGTAGATACAGCTACTCTTAATAAGAGACGAGCAGAAGGGAGCTGCTACTAGTATAGCAAGATAGGGCACACTATACAGAATTGCAGGCTTTTGCTAGTAGAGAGACCTAGGGGACAGCCGACCACTGCAAGGGTAGCAACTACAGCGCCCTAACACAAGATCCAAGAGTCCCCTTTAGACGACAGCGAGTCAGGAAAAGAATAGCCTCTAGGCAAAGGCTTAGCTAGAGGCATATGCAGGATAGATTGCTAAATTAAATCACTACTTAGCTATCTTTTAAGAGCAACTATATAACGACTACGCCGTTTATCGTACGACCTACGCTAAACGGGACTGCTACAGCGTAGACGCTATTTAATACAGGATATTTAGTATACAGAGTAATTAGCGAAGACTTCGTACAGAGACACTATATTAAGACGACCCTTACCGTACCTGTACGTATGCTGGGCATTACCGGGCGAGCACCGGACATTATCTATATAGTAAAAGTAACGATAGAGCTGCAAGGACACTATAAGCAGAACTTATACCTCTATATTGTACAAGACAAGTTAGGGTATAACCTAATACTAGGGAAGCTATAGATAGAGCGCTAGCAGGGCAAGCTAGACGTCGGACGAGGACGGCTATACCTAGCAGCGACGAAGCAGAGACTCCGAGATCAAGGGAGAGTTCCGCAGGACGGCAATACTAAGGCCGAAGCTAAAGCTAACGCCGAGGTCAACACTGCGACTATAGACATTAAGAAGGCATTAGCGCCTAAGAAAGCAAGGGACCCCTGTATGAAACTCCTATCAGAATACGCAGAATACCTAGACCTCTTCGAGCCAAAATCGGCCTCGAAACTTCCCTTACACTAAGGAGAGGGGATTAACTATAACATCTAGCTAGAGGCCTGTCCAGATAGGAGCCTGTCCGAAGTACCGTACGGCCTGCTATATAGTATGTCCTCTAGTAAACTCCTAGTACTACGCAAGACACTGGACGACTTACTTGCTAAAAGTTTTATTCGCGTAAGTATATTATCTGTAGGAGCCCTAGTGCTGTTTGTCTACAAAGAAGGCAAGGCCGGCTTGCGTTTTTACGTAGACTACAGAGGCATTAACGCAATTACTAAGAAGGACTAGTACCCCCTACCCCTAATTAAGGAGACCCTTAGACAGATTAGCAAGGGAAAGTAGTTTACTAAGCTTAACGTAGTCTCGGCCTTCTACAAGATACAGGTTAAGGAAGGCTGGAAATAGATAACTGCCTTCCGTACGGTATATAGTCTTTTCGAGTAGCTTGTTACCCCCTTTAGCCTTGCTAACGCACCGGCAACCTTCTAGAGGTACATTAACAGGTCTCTGTAAGGGCTACTAGACGATATCTGTTCTGCGTACCTCGACGACATACTAGTATTTACAGACGGCACTTATATAGACTACGTACAGGACGTTAAGAGGGTATTAGATCGACTGCAACAGGCTAGCTTGTACCTCGACATCGACAAATGTAAATTTGGTATACAGCGTATAAAATACTTAGGGTTTATTATCGAGGCAGGGCAAGGTATTAGTATAGACAGGAAGAAGATTAATGCTATTAAGCAATAAAAGCCTCCTACAAATGTTAAGGGCGTACGAGAATTCCTTAGTTTCGCTAACTTCTACTGCTAGTTTATACAGAACTACTTAGAGATCGTACGCCCCCTTGTCGAACTAATGTATAAGGACAAACAGTTTAAATAGACGGACGAGTGTAATAGAAGCTTTAACAGGCTAAAGGAGCTCTTTACTACAGGACCAACGCTTGCTGCCTTCGATCTAGAATGTACGACAATACTGGAAACCGACTCCTTAGGGTATTGCATAGAAGGTATTCTGTCGTAGGTAGGCTCGGACGGACTCCTATACCTATATACGTACTTCTCTAAGAAGAACTCTCTAGCCGAATGCAACTACCCTATCTACAACAAGGAATTGCTAGTAGTTATACAGTGTTACAAAGCGTAGAATAGAGAACTCCGCTTAGTTCCCGAGTTCCTTACCCTAATCAACTATAAGAACCTCGAGTACTTTGCGCAACCCCGGAACCTGTCTAAAAGGCACGTACGATAGGCGATATACCTAAGCCGCTTTAACATAAGACTCTAGTACTGTAAAGGCAAGGACAATAGTAGGGCTAACGCGCTATCTAGGCAGGATTAGGACATGCTAACGACGTACAATAACGACCGGCTGAAATTACAGACGTTCTAGATGTTTAAGGAGGAACTAGGTAAAGAGACTATCCGCCTAGCAGCGATATATATATAGGAACCCTAGCTATAGGCGTACGAAGAGGCAGTAGAAAAGGACGACGTTTACTAAGGGGCCTGTACAGCGATCTAAGGAGGACAGCGGAAGCTCCTAGCAGAGCTTTACCTTAAGGTGTCAGCAGTAGAGTGCCTAGTAGACCAGGAGAACAACCTTAAGTTTAGGAATCAGATTCAGGTCCTAGCAGACGAGAAGCTCTGTATCAGCTTAATACAACAGGCGTATAATTCTATAGCAACCGGGCATCTAGGGCGCGAGGAGACGTACAGCACCGTCGCTAGGGACTACTACTAGCCGGCGATAGCAAAGGACATCTGTAGGTTTATACAGAACTGCGATCTCTATAGACGGACGAAGCCCTAGCGTAAACTAAAGCATAGGCTGCCAAAACCCTTACTAATACTGGACCGGCCCTAGCAGGACCTAACAGTAGACTTTATTACAGACCTCCCTAAGAGCGACGGACGGCGGAACATTATAGTAGTCACTAATAAGCTTATAAGGGGGGTTATACTAGAGGGAATAGACTCTATTACGGCTAAGGACACCGCTTAGGCATTTATACAGACGACGTTCAGCAAGCACAGATTCCCTAGGTCAATCGTATTAGACTAGGCTATACAGTTTACGAGCTAGCTCTAGGCAAGGGTCTGCCAGTTGTTAAAGGTAGAACGTTACCTATTAACTGTATAGTACCTGTAGACAGACGGCGCGACAGAGAGGGTTAACTCGATATTAGAAGTATACCTCTAAGCGTACGTCGACTACGACCAGACAAACTAGAACCGCCTCCTCCCTATAGCGGAATTGGCTATTAATAGCCGTATAGCGGACGCTACAGGACTGTCCCCCTTCTTTATAACCTACAGATACGACTACTCCCCGCTCCTACCGACCCTAAGTAGCGCTACCCTACGCCCTGTACGATCCCTAATTTAACAGGGAGAAGCTATCGTACAGACGATTACGAACGCCTATTAATAGGCGAAAGCGAGTCTGGCTATAGCTTAACAGCATACGGAAGAGCAGGCTAATAAGGGACGGCAGGCTGCACCTAGGTACAAGGCAGGAGATAAGGTCTAGCTAAACTAGTGCAATATCTGTATAGACTAACTAAGCAAGAAACTAGATTAGAAGAACTAGAAGTTTACAGTAGTCTAGCCGGTAGGGACACACGCCGTACGACTTAACACTCCTCTAGGGATTTACCTAGTCTTCTATATAGACCTCGTACGGCCAGCATATACGGACCCCCTACTGCAATAGACGACGGACGACGCACGCCTCCTAGCGATTAATACTAAAGGCTAGGAAGAGTATAAGGTAGAAGAAATCCTTAAGAGCTAAAGGAAGCAGAAGAGGGTAGAGTACCTAGTTAAATAGAGAGAGTAGGCAAAGCCTACGTAGGAGCTATACGAGGCCCTCTAGGACATATCTACGCTAGATAGGTAGGAGGAGAACCATTCCCCTGCCTAGTTGCAGTAACACTGCACTGTATAGTAAGAAGGGCACAGTCTACCCTAGGTACAGGACAGCCGCTAGTAACATTAGGTTGTTGAAGGATCGGGAATCGAGACATAGGACCCGGTAGGGTCCTACCGATACTATACTATACAGAAGGGGGCAGGAGGAAGAGAACAGCTAGGAGACAGGTAGGAATAAGAGTAAAAATAAGAAGGGAATAAGAGCAGAACCGTCTGAAAACTTTTATATACTACCTTAGGGTAGCTCCCTTGCTGCTACCCCCTAGGACTAGGGCAGTCGACAATAAGCTGCCGACTCCCTGTCCGAAATCTTAACTACCTCCCGGTTAACAGGAGCCCTACTAGGCCTAGCACTAAGCAGTAGAGGCACCCCCCCTACAAGCCTCCCCTAGACGGCAGTAGGAGCAGTAGAGGGAGCTATCCTTCTACTTATACGATGCGCATACGCTGGCCTAGAAGCCGGGCAGGTAGTATAGGCTAAAGAAGCCCTAGGGGGAGTTGGCGCAAGCAGTGTAGGCCTGGCTACAAGTAGCTATAAGGATAGCGTTAACGTACGAAGGGCGGGCTATAGCGACCTACTAGGGCGTAATTTGGACAGGGTTACACTAAAAGGAGTAGAAGGGCAGCTTAGCAGCGTCCTGCTGCTTACTAGTATAGCACCTAAGACATTAGCTAGGACTGTACAGAAGGAGGATGTTAGGGGGCGCCGCCCAGCCTAGGTCCTAGACCTAAGCCAGCCGTCGCCCTAAGGACTGCGACTTAGCGGCGCTTGCACAACCCTACCCTCTATACGGAATTACCGATACGACCCTACTCCTGTACAGAGGGAGAACTCTATAGCCCTATATAGAGGGGAATAGCTGTCCCTCTAAACGGAGGGAAAACTCTGCATTACTATATAGAGGGAGAACTCCCGATCCTCTATACAGAGTGTAAACCTTACACCCCTATATAGAGGAAAATTGCTAGCTTAGCTTCGTAGATACAAATTGTATAGCAGCAGACGACGAAGGAACTGCCTATTAGTTCCTTTATATAGATACCTAACCTTAAGTTTCTAAACTAAGATTCTTAAGCCCTTATATTAGGAACTGATCTTACTATCGGTAACTGCAGTAATATAACAAAGATAGACAGCGACATCTCTATAGAACCTACGGCTATACAGGGACAGATGCACTGCGCGTACGAGGAGCTGCTAGAACACAAGAGGCAGCTTAAGCAGCAAGTAAGCCACTAGGCTGCGATAATTTCCTAACAGGAACAGGAGCTACGACAGCTTAGGGCGTCCGATCGCGATCCGACCCCTATAACGACGAATACGATAGCCTATACCCTAACACCTAAGAGCAAACTCCCCGACGTTACTACTTACAATAGTAAGGCTCTAGCCGAGTACCCCTCCTAGGCTGCCTAGATACGCTCTAAGCTTCTAGTCGACTTAGGAGCATACCTAACCGAGCTGGACAAGGTAGTGTACCTCTTTAGGAGGTTAAAGGGCAGGGCGGCAGCACAGATTCTACTATACTATAAGACGGCTATTGCCAACCTGGCAATAGCTACAACGACGATGCTCTAGGCAGCTCTTAACAAGAGCTACAAGGACCTAGACTGCGAGAGCCGAGCACTCCTATAGGTTAATACGATAAAGCAAGGATGTAAGACTGTACGAGAGTTCCTTACAGAATACGACCAGACTCTAGCAGAGGCAGGAGGACTCTAATAGGAGGATAGGATAAAAATTACCTCCCTAGAGGTAGGCCTCTCTAAGGAGATTATAATAGGACTAGTAGGCGTAATGCGACCAGCTACGTACGAGGAATTCTGTAATCTCCTTAGGATAGTCGACGACTAGTAGCGCAGGCTCGGACAGATAAGCCGCGCTTATAAGATGCGAAAACCCCCCTAGCAGCAGATAGACGCTATAGACTAGGAACCAACGACGACGACGAGGGTAGCGGCAGCCGTTACTATACGGCTAAGGACTGCTGCTAAAAGGGCACGGTAGGTAGACATAGCTACCCTAGACAAGAGAAGGGCAGAAGGGAGCTGCTACTAGTATAGTAAGATAGGCTATACTACACAGAATTGCGGGCTTTTGCTAGCAGAGAGACCTAGGGGACGGCCGACTACCGCAAGGGTGGCAACTGCAGCGCCCTAACGAGAGGATTAAGAGTCCTACTTAGACGACAACGAGTCGGGAAAAGAATAGCCTCTAAGCGAAGGCTCTGCTAGAGGCGTATACGAGATAGATTGCCAAATCAAAGCACTACTTAGCTATCTTTTAAGAGCAACTACATAACAACTATACTGTTTATCGTACGGCCAACGTTAAATGGGTCTGCAAGGGCGCGGACATCAATTAACACAGGATGTTTAGTGTACAGAGGAATTAGCGAAGACTTCGTACAGAGACACTAGATTAAGACGACCCCTACTGTACCTATACGCATACTAGGCATTACTAGGCGAGGACCGGACATTACCTATATAGTAAAAGTATCAATAGAGATACAGGGACACTATAAGCAGGACTTATACCTCTATGTCGTACAGGACAAGCTAGGGTATAACCTAATACTAGGGAAGCTATAGATAGAGCGCTAGAGGGGCAAGCTAGACGTAGGACGAGGACGGCTGTACCTGGCAGTAAGGAAGCAGAGGCTCCGAGACTAAGGGAGAGTCCGGCAGGACGACAATGCTACAGCCGGAGCTAATACGTTGACGAAGCAGAGGCCCCGAGACTAAGGGAAGGCTCCGTAGGGTAACAATGCTAAGGCCGAAATCAATACAGCAACAGTAGACATTAAGAAGGCATTAGCACCTAAGAAGGTAACGGACCCCTGTATAAAGCTCCTAAGGGAATATACTAGATACCTAGACCTCTTCGAGCCGAAGTCGGCCTTAAAACTGCTGCTACACTAAGGAGAAGGGATTAACTACGATATCTAGCTAGAGCCTTGTCCGGATAGGAGTCTGCTGGAGGTACTGTACGGACCGCTGTATAGAATGTCCTCTAGAGAACTCCTAGTACTGCGCAAGACACTGGACGATCTGCTTACTAAAGGGTTTATTTAGGCAAGCACCTCGTCCGCAGGAGCCCTAGTGCTGTTTGTCTATAAGGAGGGGAAGGCCGGCCTGTGTTTCTGCGTAGACTACAGAGGCATCAACGCGATTACTAAGAAGGACTGGTACCCCCTACCCCTTATTAAGGAAACTCTCGGACAGATTAGCAAGGCAAAGTAGTTTACTAAGCTTAACGTAGTCTTAGCCTTCTACAAGATACAGATTAAGGAAGGCTGTAAATAGATAACCGCCTTCTGTACGAGATATAGTCTTTTTAAGTAGCTTGTTACCCCCTTTAGCCTTGCTAACGCACTGGCAACCTTCTAAAGGTACATTAACAAGTCCTTGCAAGGGTTACTAGACGACATCTGCTCGGTGTACCTCGACGACACCCTGGTTTTTACGGACGGCACCTATGCAGATTACGTACGGGACGTTAAGAAGGTGCTAGACCGACTGCAGCAGGCTGGCTTGTACCTCGACATCGACAAATGTAAATTCGGTGTCTAGCGTACAAAATACCTAGAGTTTATTATCGAGGCAGGGAAAGGCATTAGCATAGATAGGAAGAAGATTAACGCTATTAAGCCATAGAAGCCGCCTACGAACGTTAAGGGTATACAGGAATTTCTTAGGTTTGCCAACTTCTACCACTAGTTTATACAGAATTACTCGGAGATCGTACGCCCCCTAGTCGAGCTAACATACAAGGACAAGCAGTTCAAATAGACGGACAAATGCAATAGCAGCTTTAACAAGCTGAAGGAGCTCTTTACTACAGGACCAACGCTTGCTGCCTTCGACCTAGAGCGTACGACGATACTAGAAACTGATTCCTCGGGGTACTACATTAGAGGTATCCTGTTATAGGTAGGCTTAGACGGACTCCTGCACCTATACATATATTTCTCTAAGAAGAGTTCCCTAGCTAAGTGCAACTACCCTATCTACGACAAGGAGTTGCTAGCCGTCGTACAGTGTTGCGAAGCATAGGATAGAGAACTCCGCTCAGTGCCCGAGTTCCTCGCCCTAACTAACTACAAGAACCTGGAGTACTTTACGCAACCCTGGAAGCTGTCTAAGAGGCACGTACGATAGGCAATATACCTAAGCCGGTTTAAGATAAGACTCTAGTATCGCAATGGTAAGGACAACAGTAGGGCCGACGCGTTATCTAGACAGGACAAGGACATGCTAACGACATACAAGGACGACCGGTTAAAGTTACGAACATTCCAGATGTTTAAGGAGGAGCTAGGCAAGGAGACTATCCGCCTAGCAGCGATATACCTTTAGGAACCCTAACTGCAAGCATAGAAAGAGGTAGTAGAAAAGGACAAGGTATACTGAGGAGCCTGTATAGCGATCTAAGGAGGACAGCGGAAGCTCCTAGCAGAGCTCTACCTTAAAGTGTCGGTAGCAGAGTGCTTAGTAGACGAGGAGAACAACCTAAAGTTCAGGAATCGGATTTGGGTCCTTGTAGACGAGAAGCTCTATACGAGCTTAATACAACAGGCACATAATTCTATAGCTACTGGGCACCTAGGGCGCGAGGAGACGTATAGCATTGTCGCTAGGGACTACTACTAGCCGGCGATAGCGAAGGACATCTGCAGGTTTATACAGAACTGCGATGTATACAGACGGACGAAGCCCTAGCGTAAACTAAAGCATAGGTTGCTAAAGCCCCTACCGATCCCGGACCGGCCCTAGCAAGACCTAACAGTAGACTTTATTACAGACCTCCCAGAGAGCGACGGACAGCAGAATATTATAGTAGTTACAGACAAGTTAACGAAGGGGGTAATACTAGAGGGAATAGACTCTATTACGGCTAAGGACACTGCCTAGGCATTTATAAAGACGACGTTCAGCAAGCACAGTTTCCCTTAGTCGATTGTGTCGGACCGGGGTACGCAGTTTACGAGCTAGCTCTAGGCAAGGGTCTGCTAGTTGCTAAGGGTAGAACGTCGCCTGTTAACTGTATAGCATCTACAGACAGACAGGGCGACAGAGAGGGTCAATTCGACGTTAGAAGCGTACCTCTAAGCATACGTCGACTATAACTAGACGAACTGGAACCGACTTCTCCCTATAGCGGAGCTAGCTATTAACAGCTGTACGGCTAATGCTATAGGATTGTCCCCCTTCTTTATAGCCTATAGATACGACTACTCCCCGCTCCTGCCGACCCTAAGTAGTAACACCCCGCGCCCTGTACGATCCCTAATCCAGCAGGGAGAGGCTATCGTACGGACGATTACGAACGCCTATTAATAAGCGAAGGCGAGCCTAGCTATAGCTTAACAGAATGCGGAAGAGCAGGCTAACAAGGGACGGCAGACTGCACTAAGGTATAAGGCAGGGGATAAGGTCTAGCTAAACCAGCGAAACATCTGTATAGACCGGCCGAGCAAGAAGCTAGATTGGAAGAACAGGAAGTTTACAGTAGTCCGACTAGTAGGAACATATGCTATACGACTTAACACTCCCCTAGGGATACATCTAGTCTTCTACGTAGACCTCGTACGGCCAGCGAACACAGACCCCCTGCTACACTAGACGACTAATAACGCGTGCCTACCGGCGATTATAACTAAGGGCTAGGAAGAGTATAAGGTAGAAGGAATCCTTAAGAGCTAAAGGAAGCGGAAGAGGGTAGAGTACCTAGTAAAATAGAGAGGATAGGCAGAGCCTATATAGGAACCGTACGAGGCCCTACAGGACACAACTACACTGGACAGGTAGGAGGAGAACCATCCCCCTGTCCAGCTACAGTAATACTGCGCCGTACGGCGAAAAGGGGCACGATCTACCCTAAGGACAGGGTAGCCGCCGGCAACTTAAGTTACTGAAGGATCGAGAATTACGACGTAGGACACTATAGGATCCTACTAACACGACACCGTACGATACTGTACGAAAGAAGGGCTAAAGGAAGGGAACAGCTAGAAAACAGGAAGGAGGGAAAGAGGAAGTAAAAGAGGTTAAGAGCGACACCGTCCGAAAACTTTTACAATGCTACCTTAAGGTAGCCTACTGGCCACTACCCCTAGGACCCAGGGCAGCCAATTCTACACCTATAACCTTAATTACCTCCCGGACGGAAGGGGCCCCAGTACTAGGAAAGGTAGAAGGATAGCTTAGCAACACCCTGCTGCTGGTTAATATAGCACCTAAGATGTTAGCTTAGACTATACAGAGGACGGAAACCCGTACGAACCGGAAGCGAAACTGCTAGTCGAATTAAGCATCCTACTGCTACAGGTAGAAATAGGAGGAGACCCTAGCCGGACGAGCGGAGAGGGAGCTACGATAAGCACAGCCGGACGGGGCGGGTAGTATAGTAGTAGTAACTAGTAGTAGCTAATAGATAGTAGTTAGCAGTAATAATAGTAGTAGTGGTAGATAGCCGGACGGACGAGTAGTGTTACGGCGGTAGAAAGGGGTAGGACTGAGTAATAGGGTAGACCCTTGAAATTTCGGCTCGGCCGTTCCGGGCCGAGCCGGGCCTTGGCACCACCACTACGAAAGCCTACCACCACCACCACATAGACTCCTTTTCCTCCTTAGTTCGAGATATAGTTATCAAAAAGGCCGTATTGAATCACATCTGCGTGCCCGGATCATTATATCTCGAACTCACTCTCCACACAAACCCCGCGCTGCGCGAAAGGGCCTATTGAATTATCCGGACGCTCGAATAACGCACACGCACACACATACCAAAACAACAACCCCTAAGGCACCGTAAGAAGATAGAAGGCTTCTCGACGGTAGAGAGCGGCGTAACAGGCCGCTGCGGAAAGAGAAAGACTGACAGAGCGATTAGGCGCTCCAGTGTCATTAATAATAAGATCATTATTAGCGGTTTTACAGCGGAAGAGACCGCTAAGGTCAAGGAACGAATAGCCGAATATAAGAAGATCCACGACTATACGATCGAGGAACTGGAAGACTATGTAAACGAGAATAGAATAGGGAAGGTCTACGACGGCATAGACCTTATTAAGACGCTGTTCTACAGGACGCTAGAAGAGAACAGACAGCTAAGAGAGGAAACGGAGGCAGTAAGGACCGAGAAGGAATTGGCAGAAACCATTATCGACCTATTAGAGAACCAGGCGGCGAATAGACTAGCGCAACTAAAGGCGCTAAAGGATCAACTAGCTGATATAGAAGCAGCAAAGTCGTCGCTGCTACTACAGCGAGAAACCTACGCAGAAACCGCCTTACCGGCGGCCTACAGTTAAGGCGGCACGTTAATAACGTTACTACCGGATCCACCGGCGTTTAGAGGCGGAGATCCTAAGGATTGGGAAGCGTTTAAGAAAAAGATAAAGAACAAGATAGATCGAGACTATGCCGGAAACAGCGCCAGAGATAGATTGGCGTACCTAGAATCGCGATTAGAAGGCGAAGCGTTTTCGCTAGTGGCGGACCTAGAAGAGGTAACCGCTAAGGAAGCGATCAAAGCGTTAGATTAACGCTTCGGCGACCCATTCCGGAAGAAGACGGCCCGTAAGCAGTTGGACAAGATCAACCAGAACTGGCAGACGTTTGAGGAGTTCTACGGTTTGTTCAGAAAATATACGATTAGGTCCCGAGTAGCGGAAGATAAGCAGCTCTACCTACTAAGGCAGAAGCTAAACCCTGAACTGGCCGCCGCTATAGCGTCAGTAGAAGACGAAGACCTTAAGGGCTTCGTGCACCGAGCGAGAGTCACTGCGAGAAACCTAAGCGCTTACGCAAAATCACGCGAATGGGTTCAGAAGCCGTCGCTGTCGCCGCAGGGAACCAGAGCCCCTGTCCTATACCGACAACGCCCCCAGCAGCTATTTAATTCGCAGCGTTCGTCGTTCGTCCCCACCTGCTACGCATATAGCAAGCCTGGCCACATCGCTACGAGATGCCAAGCATTGGATAAGCAGAAGCAGGAGTATCGTGTTATAAAGCAGCAGCAGCCGCAGCCACCGAGAAAGACTATACAAGCTATAGAGCCGGCTCCGAACGATACTGACAGCGTAGACAGTAGAGTGCCACTGCGAATCCTAGGAAAAGACCAGCTGGAAGGATAGGCCCCCTATCTAGCATAGAAGACAGGGCACCAACAAGAGCTACGTTACAGAGAGACGAGAGCATCAACAGCTGCAGCGATCCGCTCTTAGCGGCGGTGGAAGTGAACACGGAAACAGCCATTATCTTTCTAATTACTGTCTACCCTCTTGGCGGATCGAGCAAACCACTTTAGCTAAGAGCTTTTATCGACACGGGGGCCCTTATCGGAGCGGCTATCTATCACCGACTGGTTCAGAAACTAACGAAGGGATACGGCTATCCGGTGGAATTAGCGTCGCTAACGAGGATTTCGGCATACAACGGACAAGACACGGAAAACGTTACGCACTACATGCCATTAAGGACCACACTAGCTGGTCGCACTACGGAAGCGACGTTCCAAATTATGGACATCGGAAGGTTTGACATTATTATAGGGCAGAAATAGATAAAGAACCAGAAAGCTATTATCGACGTAGATAAAGGAACGATCAGATTCAAAACCCAAGGTGACAGCGCCGTTACTACCGAATCGGTCGCAGCCGCGACAGCAAGATCAGAGGCGACCAGCAGCGAAACGGCTCTGCCTACCTCTACCGAGCCTGCGCCTACGATCGGAATAATAAGCTCGGAAGCTTTATTGACTCTTGCGAAGTCACTAGACAACGAGATTTACGCTATCTTAATAAAAGACATCGAAGACTACCAGAAGATAATAGCGGAAGAAGAAGTAGATCCACTGGAGGTACTGCCAAACGAGCTCTACGGTTACGCTAACGTGTTCTTAAGAGCCGACTCCAACCTCCTGCCGCTCTACCGGCCGGAATACGACAACAAGATCCGACTAAAAGAGGGAGCTACGCTGCCAAGAACCGAGCCCCTAAGACGACTGTCGCCGGCGGAACTGGACTAGGTAGAGGTGTTTGTTCGCGAAAATCTAGCGAAGAAGTTTATTACGCCGAGTTCTGCCAAATATGCGTTACCGATTCTTTTCGTAAGGAAACTAGGGGGTAGTCTGCGACTCTGCGTAGACTATCGAGGCCTTAACGAGGTCACTAAGAGAGACGTATACCCGCTGCCGCTGATCGACGAGACTATACAACGAGTGGCTAAAGCTAAATAGTTCAGCAAACTGGACATTCGACAGGCGTTCTACCGACTAAGGAACGAAGAAGGGCAGACGGAAGATCTTACGACGTTTGCTACGCGTATAGGCAATTTTAAGTAGCTGGTAATGCCGTTCGGACTTACTAACGCGCCGGCGGTGTAGCAACGCTTTATAAACCACTCCTTTATAGACATGCTGGAGCAGTTCGTGTCTATCTACTTGGACGACATCCTTATCTACATAGATAGAACAAGAGAGCAACACACGGACCACATTAAGAAGGTGCTAACCAGGCTCCGCGAGGTCAGATTGAATGCGGACACGAAGAAGAGCGAGTTCTATCAGACCGAGGTTAAGTATCTCGGTCTTATCGTCGGAAGAAATAGAATTCGGATAGACCCCTTAAAGGTCGCCGCCGTCGCGGAATGGAAACAGCCAAAATCCGGAAACACTACGCAGATCAGAGCGTTTCTCGGATTCTGCAGTGTTACAGCGGCAGAAAGGGGTGGGACTAAGTAATAGGGTGGACCCTTGGAATTTCGGCTCGGCCCGGAAGGGCCGAGCCGGGCCTTGGCACCACTACTACGAAAGCCTACCACTACCACTACATAGACTCCTTTCCTTCCTCAGTTTAAGATATAGTTATCAAAACGGCCGTATTGAATCATATCTGCGTGCCCGGATTATTATATCTCGAACTCACTCTCTACAACAAACCCTGCACTACGCGAAAGGGCCTGTTGAACTATCCGGAAACCCGAATAACGCACGCGCACCCACACTAACAACAACAACCCCCAAGGCACTGTAAGAAGATAGAATGCTTCTCGACGGTAGAGAGCGGCGTTATAGGCCGCAGCAGAAGCAGAAAAGGAAAGGCTAACAGAGCGAGTAGGCGCTCCAGCGTTATTAATAATAAGATTATTATTAGCGGTTTTACAGTAGAAGAGACCGCAGAGATTAAGGAACGAATAAGCGAATACAAGAAAATCTACGACTGTACGCTCGAGGAACTTAAGGACTATGTGAACGAGAATAGAATCGGGAAGGTCTACGACGGCATAGACCTTATCGAGATGCTGTTTTACAGAAAGCTGGAAGAGAACAGACAACTAAGAGAGGAAACTAAAGCGGTAAGAGCCGAGAAGGAATCGGCCGAGACCATTATAGATGTGCTGGAAAACCAGGCGGCGAATCGACTAGCGTAGCTGAAGGCGCTAAAGGATCAACTAGCTAATATAGAAGCAGCGAAGTCGTCGCCACTACCGCGGCGAGAAACCCATACGGAGACCGCCTTACTAGCGGCCTATAGTCAAGGTGGCACTACGATAACGCCACTGCCGGACCTACCTGCTTTCAGTAGCAGAGACCCTAAAGCGTAGGAGGCATTTAAGAAGAAGATCAAGAATAAGATAAGCTGCGATTACGTATCGAGCAGTAAAGAGGATAGATTGGCGTACCTGGAATCGCGATTAGAAGGTAAAGCTTTTTCGCTAGTAGCAGACCTGGAAGAGGTAACCGCTAAGGAAGCGATCAAAGTGCTAGATCAACGTTTCGGAGACCCGTTCTGGAAGAAGACGGCCCGTAAGCAGCTGGATAAGATCAACCAGAACCGGCAGACGTTCGAGGAGTTCTACGGATTGTTCAGAAAGTATGCCATTAGAGCGAGAGTGGCTAAGGATAAGCAGCTACACTTACTGAGACAGAAACTAAGCCCTGAGCTCGCTGCGGCTATAGCGTCGGTAGAAGACGAAGACCTTTAGAGCTTCGTGCACCAGGCGAGAGTGACAGCAAGAAATCTGAACGTATACGGGAAATCGACGACGCGAGAACCTACTTAGAAGACACCATCGTTAATGCAGACAACCAGAGCCCCTGCACCCTTCCAACACGGCCCCCAGCCGCCTTACGTGCCGCGACCGTCGTTCGCCCCTACGTGCTACGCATGCAGAAAGCCTGGCCACATCGCTACTAGGTGCCAAGCAACGGCCTAGCAGAAGCAGGAGTATCGCGCTATAAAGCAGCCGCAGCCCCATCCACCGAGAAAGACTATTCAAGCCATCGAACCGGCTCCGAACGACACCGAGAGCGTAGACGGTGGGGTACAGTTAAGGATTATAGGAAAAGACCAGCTGGATAGATAGGCCCCCTATCCAGCACTAACAATAGGACACTGCACCGGAGCGAATCGACACGAGAAGAAAGCATTAACAGCTGCAGCGATCCGCTCTCAGCGGCGGTAGAAGTGAACACAGAAACAGCTATTATCCTTCCAATTACTGTCTACCCCCTTAACGGATCGAGCAAACCACTTCAGCTGAAAGCCTTTATCTACACCGGAGCTCTTATCGGTGCTGCGATCCACCATCGGCTGGTCTGGAAGCTGACGAATAGATATAGCTATCCGGTGGAATTAGCGTTGCCGACGAAGATTTCGGCATACAACGGACAAGACACAGAAAGCGTTACGCACTACGTGCCGCTAAAGACTACCTTGGCTGGTCGCACTACGGAAGCGACGTTCCGAATTATGGATATCGGAAGGTTTAACATTATTATAGGGCAGAAATAGATAAAGAACCAGAAAGCTATTATCGACGTAGATAAAGGAACGATCAGATTCAAGACCCTAGGCAACGCGACCGCCGCCACTATAGCCGAATCGAAAGCCGCGGCTGCCAATGTAACCCCGTCCGACCGTTCCGAACCCCTGGTTACCGTCGGAATAATGAGTTTAGAAGCTTTATCGGCCCTCGCGAAGTCACTAGACAACGAGATTTACGCTATCTTAATAAAAGACATCGCAGACTACAGGAAGATAATAGCGGAAGAAGAAGTGGATCCACTAGAGGTGCTGCCAAACGAGCTCTATAGTTACGCTAACGTCTTCTCAAAAGCCGACTCCAACCTATTGCCGCTCTACCGACCGGAATATAACAACAAGATCCGACTGAAAGAGGGAGCTACGCTGCTAAGAACCGAGCCCCTAACACGACTGTCGCCGGCGGAACTGGACTAGGTAGAGGTGTTTGTTCGCGAAAATCTGGCGAAGAAGTTTATTACGCCGAGTTCTGCCGAATATGCGTTACCAATTCTTTTCGTAAGGAAACCAGGGGGTAGTCTGCGACTCTGCGTAGACTATCGAGGCCTTAACGAGGTCACTAAGAGAGACGTATATCCACTGCCGCTAATAGATAAGACTATACAGCGTATAGCAAAGGCTAAGTGGTTTAGCAAGCTGGACATCCGCTAAGCGTTCTATCGACTAAGAAACGAAGAAGGGCAAACAGAAGACCTTACTACGTTCGCGACGCGTATAGGCAATTTTAAGTAGTTGGTAATGCCTTTCGGACTTACTAACGCGCCGGCAGTGTGGCAACGCTTTA
The DNA here is from genome assembly GCA_016165855.1 of Pseudocercospora ulei. Lineage (NCBI taxonomy): Eukaryota > Fungi > Ascomycota > Dothideomycetes > Mycosphaerellales > Mycosphaerellaceae > Pseudocercospora > Pseudocercospora ulei. Next base: position 248,933 of record JACWNB010000041.1, on the reverse strand, counting down.
TAAACTACACCTTTATAGACATGCTGGAACGGTTCGTGTCTATCTATTTGGACGACATTCTTATCTACACAGATAGAACGAGAGATTAGCACACGGACTACATCGGGAGGGTACTGAAAAGACTTAGAGAGGTCGGATTGAACGCGGACACGAAAAAGAGCGAGTTTTATTAGACTAAGGTTAAATGCCTCGGTCTTATCGTCAGAAGAAATGGAATTTGTATAGACCCCTCAAAGGTCGCTGCCGTCGCAGAATGGAAGCAGCTGAAATCCGGAAACACTACCTAAATCAGAGCGTTTCTCGGATTCTGCAGCTACTACTAACGGTTTATTAAAGACTTTAGCAAGATAGCGAGACCCCTGAACGAGGCGTTAAAGAAAGAGGCCGCCGGCCTATAGAACGAGAAGTGCACGGAAGCCTTTAACCGGCTAAAAGAAGCGGTGGCCTCTGCGCCAGTTCTGGCATACTTCCAGCCGGAAAAGACGATCTACGTAGAAACGGACGCTTCCGATACAGTAACGGCAGGGGTCCTTTCTCAATACGCTGATGATAGCGAGACCCTCCACCCGGTGGCTTTCTTCAGCAAATCTATAACAGAAGCTAAGAGGAACTACGCGATCTACGATAAGGAGCTGCTGGCGATTATTCAGGCTTTCGAGGAGTGGAAACCGAAGCTTATAGCTGGAAAGAGCACGGTTCAGGTCCTTACGGACCACCAATCGCTGATCTACTTTATAAAGACGCAGAAGTTCTTACGTCGCCAAGCTCGGTAGGCCGCCTACTTATTAGGGTTCGATTTCAAGATTACCTATCGACTAGGAGCGCAAAACGGAAAGGCTAATGCGTTAACAAGAAGAGAAGGGAAGACTAGCCGAGCGAAGGAAGATCCGAACATGTTTCAGAAGGTGTTGACCGAACGGATAGTAGACGCCGAGGTGTTGAAAGAGGTAGGGGTCTGCGCGGTGGAACCGGCCCCTAAGGAAGAGACTCTCTACGAGAAGGTGAAGCAGCTCAACCAGCAACAGAAGCTCGGCAAAACCGTTTTAGGGAAGATAATAGTTCCGGAAGAACTAATTACAGAGGTTATCCAGCTGGTCCATAACTCTATAGATGTCGGCTACGCCGGAGCAAAGAAAACGATGCAGGCTGTAAGAACGATCTACTGGTTTCCGCGGATCTACGAGCGGATCCACCGGTTTATCGCTAATTGCTACGTGTGCTGAGCCGCGAAGCTACGTTACGATCTTCCGGCGGGTCTACTAAAGCCACTTCCGATCCCTAAGAAGCCGTAGCAGCACATTACGATAGATTTCGTAACCGGCCTGCCGGACTCCGATAGATACGACGCTACGCTGAACGTAGTGGACCGACTAAGCAAGGAACGCCACTTCATCCTCTGCCGAGCGAGAGACGAAGGAACCATTACAGAAGAGACAGCGCAGATGTTGATTTAACACGTATAGAAGCACTATAGCCTGCCGGACACTATCACTACAGATAGGGGTCCTTAATTCACCGCTGACGTATAGAAAGCCATTAACTAAGCTCTCGGAATTCGTAGAAAGCTCAGCACGGCCTCTTACCCGCAGACCGACAGTTAGTCTAAAGTAGCTAACCGAGAAATAGAGCGATATCTGCGAACCTTCTGCGGCCATCACTAAGAAGAATAGATCAAGGTGTTACCGATAGCCGAGTTCTGCGCCAACTCGACACTGTCAGAAGCCACGTTACTGGCGCCGTTCGAGATAACCTACAGTTATCTTCCGAGGCTGAGCTTTCAGCCGCCGAGCGACGCCGGCTCGCCGGAGCTTTCCACTACCACTACGTCGTTAAAGAGAGTCGCCGCTACAGCGGCGGAAGCGCTCCGATCTTAGATAGAAGAAGCGATCAAAGTGGCGAAAGAAGCGATAGAATCGGCTTAGAAGAAGATAGTAACTCGAGCTAATAAGAAGCGGTTACTAATAGAATTCGAGGAAGGCCAAAAGGTATAGCTCAATACGCGAAACCTGAGGCTGAAAGGCAACGCGAAGCTCAATCTACGCTACGTAGGTCCGTTCAAGATAATAGAAAAGAGGTCGCCGGTAACCTATTAGCTCCAGCTACCGAAATCGTTCCAGATCTACGATGTCTTCTATTCGGACCTGTTAAGCTTGGACCCTAAAGACGGCCTGCCGGAACAGGGGTTCGCCGAACCCCTGCCCATTAAGATAGACGGTAAGGAAGAAGAGTGGGAGGTAGAAGATGTAATAGACGTAAAGAAGATAAGGGGGTCTATCAAAGCGAGGATCTCGTAGAAGGGGTAGCCGGAAGACTACGAATGGTATCCGATCGAGAACCTGCGGAATTCGGCAGAGCTGCTAAGAGAGTTCTACATGCAGAACCCGGAAAAGCCGAAACCAGCGTAGCTCTAATGTCGACAATGCGGAAGAAAAAAGAAGAAAGCCGCGTCCGCTCTATCAGCGCGGAGGCCGAAGAAAACAAACGTAGCGGTCGCCTTAGGGAGGTCTTCGACTCAGCCACTACCCACCGCCGGTTCGACAGGCAGCTCGCCGACGCCGTAGCGTGCCAGCGCCGCCGACCCTGCGGTAGGTAAGGGCTTTAGTAGAAGAGAAAAAAAAGAAGAAGAAACGATACTGCGGACGGATCTATATAGACCTCTAAGGCGACGCACAGACCAGCTACGCCGCAGCTTAGATAACCTACAGTTCAGATCAGATAGCACGGATTACATAAACGCCAAGTAAAGGACTTTAGACGCCGACGACGTAAGAAATTAAAGGAGCGATAAAAAGAACGTTGTTTTTAATGGAAGACAGAAGAGGTAACATCGGCGTTAGAGGGGATTTTCGAGAAGGAGACGACGAATCAAAAAAAAAAAAAGAAAAGATTTTCGGATAGATAGGGTGACTAAGCGGTCGAGGGCGACCGCTAGTAAGGGAGGGGGGTGGTGTCACGGCGGCAGAAAGGGGTGGGACTAAGTAATAGGGTAGACCCTTAGAATTTCGGCTCGGCCCTTCCAGGCTAAGCCGGGCCTTGGCACCACCACTACGAAAGCCTACCACCACCACTACATAGACTCCTTTTCCTCCTTAGTTCGAGATATAGTTATCAAAAAGGCCGTATTGAATCATATCTGCGTGCCCGGATTATGCAGCTACTATTAAAGGTTTATTAAGGACTTTAGCAAGATAGCAAGACCTATAAACAAAGCGTTGAAGAAAGAGGCCGCCGGCCTATAGAATAAGAAGTGCACGGAGGCCTTTAACCGGCTGAAAGAAGCAGTGGCCTCGGCGCCGGTTCTAGCACACTTCTGGCCGGAAAAGACGATCTACGTAGAAACGGACGCTTCCGACACAGTTACGGCAGGGGTCCTTTCTCAATACGCCGACGACGAAGAGACCCTCTATCCGGTGGCCTTCTTTAGCAAATCTATAACGGAAGCTAAGCGGAACTACGCTATCTATAATAAAGAACTGCTAGCCATTATACAGGTGTTCGAGGAGTGGAAGCCAGAGCTTATAGCTGGAAAGAGCACGGTCCAGGTCCTTACAGACCACCAGTCGCTGACCTACTTTATAAAGACACAGAAGCTCTTACAACGTTAAGCACGGTAGGCTGCCTACTTATCCGGGGTTGACTTTAAGATTACCTATCGACTAGGAGCTTAAAACGGAAAGGCTAACGCATTGACGAGAAGGGAAGGAAAGACCAGCCGAGCGAAAGAAGATCCGAACATGTTCCAGAAGGTGTTGACCGAGCGGATAGTAGACGCAGAGATGTTGAAAGAGGTAGGGGTCTACGCAGTGGAACCGGCCCCTAAGGAAGAGACTCTCTACGAGAAGGTAGAGCAGCTTAATTAGCAGCAGAAGCTAGGCAAAACCGGCTCAGAGAAGCTAATAGTTCCGGAAGAACTGGTTACGGAAGTCATCCAATTGGTCCATAGCTCTAAGAACGTTAGTTACGCCGGCTCAAAGAAGATGATAGAAGCCGTAAGGACGATCTACTAGTTTCCGCGGATCTACGAACGCATCCACCGATTTATCGCTAATTGCTACGCGTGCCGGGCCGCGAAGCCACGTTACGGTCTTCCGGCTGGTCTGCTGAAGCCACTTCCGATCCCCGAGAAACCGTAGCAACACATTACGATAGACTTCGTAACCAGCCTGCCGGACTCCGATAGATATAACGCTACGCTAAACGTAGTAGACCGACTAAGCAAGGAACGCTATTTCATTCCCTGCCGAGTGAGAGACGAAGGAACCACTGTAGAAGAGACAGTGCGGATGTTGATTCAACACGTATAGAAGCACTATAGCCTGCCGGACACTATCACTACGGATAGGGGTCCTTAATTCACCGCCGACGTATAGAAAGCTATCAACCAAGCTCTCGGAATTCGTAGAAAGCTCAGCACCGCTGCTTACTCTTAAACTAACGGTCAGTCTAAAGTGGCTAATCGCGAGATAGAGCGATATCTGCGAACCTTCTGCAGCTATTATTAAGAAAAGTAGGTAGAGGTGTTGCCGATAGCTGAATTCTGCGCCAACTTAGCACAATCGGAAGCAACGTCGCTGGCGCCGTTCGAGATAACCTACAGTTATCTTCCGAGGCTAAGCTTCTATCCGCTAAGCGACGCCGGCTCGCCGGAGCTTTCCACTACTACGTCGTTAAAGAGAGTCGCCGCCGCGGCGGCGGAAGCGCTCCGATCTCAGATAGAAGAAGCGACTAAAGTGGCGAAAGAAGCGATAGAATCGGCTTAGAAGAAGATAGTAACTCGAGCTAATAAGAAGCGGTTACTAATAGAATTCGAGAAAGGCCAGAAGGTATAGCTCAACACGCGAAACCTAAGGCTAAAAGGCAACGCCAAGCTTAATCTACGCTACGTAGGTCCGTTCAAGATAATAGAAAAGAGGTCGCCGGTAACCTATTAGCTCCAGCTACCGAAATCGTTCCGGATCTACGATGTCTTCTATTCGGACCTGTTAAGCTTGGACCCTAAAGACGGCCTGCCAGAACAGGGGTTCGCCGAACCCCTGCCCATTAAGATAGACGGTAAGGAAGAAGAGTGGGAGGTAGAAGATGTAATAGACGTAAAGAAGATAAGGGGGTCTATTAAAGCGAGGATCTTGTAGAAGGGGTAGCCGGAAGACTACGAATAGTATCCGATCGAGAACCTGCGGAATTCGGCGGAGCTGCTAAGAGAGCTCTACAGGCGGAACCCGAAGAAGCCGAAACCTAAATAGCTCCGAAGCTGATTATTCCGGAAAGAAGAAAGCCGCGTCCGCTCTATCGGCGCGGAGGCCGAAGAAAACGATCGTAGCGGTCGCCTTAGGGAGGTCTTCGACTCGGCCACTACCTACCAGTTCGGCAGGCAGCTCGCCGACGCCGTAGCGTGCCAGCGCCGCCAACCCTGCGGTAGGTAAGGGCTTTGGTCGAAGAGAAAAAGAAGAAGAAGAAACGATGCTATGGACGGATCTATATAGACCTCCGAGGCGACGCACAGACCAGCCGAGCCGCAGCTCAGAAGACTGCGGATTAGATCAGATAGCGTCGATTACATAAACGCCAAGTAAAGGACTTTAGACGCCGACGATGTAAGAAATTAAAGAAGCGATAAAGAGAACGTTGTTTTTGATAGAAGAAGGAAGAGGTAACATTAGCGTTAGAGGGGATTTTCGAGAAAGGAGACGACGAATCAAAAAAAAAAAGTGAAGATTTTCGGATGTATAGGGTGACTAAGTGGTCGAGGGCGACTGCTGGTAAGGGAGGGGGGTGGTGTTACGGCGGCAGAAAGGGGTGGGACTGAGTAATAGGGTGGACCCTTAGAATTTCGGCTCGGCCCTTCCAGGCTAAGCCGGGCCTTGGCACCACCACTACGAAAGCCTACCACCACTACTACATAGACTCCTTTCCCTCCTCAGTTCGAGATATAGTTATCAAAAAGGCCGTATTAAATCACATCTGCGTGCCCGGATCAAGTAGCAGGTAGAGAATAAAGAAGACAGAGAAGAAGAGAGAGAGGGAAAAGGGAAGGGGTTTATATACAGAGTAATAGCTGCCTGCCTTATAGGGCAATAACAACTAGGGCAGCTGCTACAACTGTATAAAGGGGGACAAACGAGGCAACTACGACCTAGGGCCTGTACGAGCGACGGCCTACTAGACGACCGGACGGAGGCAGGAACATCTACCTAGAAGTAAAACTCTAGACGACGACTAAGGGACAGGGACAGAGCTAAATAGTCCAGTAGCACCGGACCGTACGGTTAGGACGTAGAGTGTATAGCTAGGGCTCGAAGGTAGGAGGAGAAGGAGCAGACAGGACCGAGCACCTCCTGCATCTTTATAACTGCAGGCAGGCCTCCTTAGCCTAGGCCTCGGCTTCGTTAAATTAGAAAACGGAACTGGCCAAGGTTAGGTAGAAGCGATCCAGTACCCCCTGCTTTCCCTGCCTGTAGATCTAGGAGGATAAGTCTAAGGCTAAACCGGCGGAGAGGGAGGCAAACAGTTAGGTGTCTAGGCGAGGACGGGAAAGCGCTACCTAGCGAAGGAACACTAGGAGCTAAGGGTGTTCGGCACGCCGCTATACGAAAAGGGCACTACGAGAAGGGAGGGGGGGGGTATTATTAGGGGGCGCTAGCTAGCCTAGGTCCTAGACCCGACCTAAGCTAGCTGTCGCCCTAAGGACTGCAACTTAGCGGCGCTAGCACGACCCTACCCTCTGTACAGAATCACCGACAGGACCCTACTCTTATACAGAGGGAGAACCCTATAGCCCTATACAGAGGGGAATTGCCTTCCCTCTAAACAGGGGAAAACTCTGCACTACTGTACGGAAGGAGAACTCCCGATCCTCTGTACGGAGTGTAATCCTTGTATCCCTACACAGAGGGAAATTGCTAGCTTAGCTTCGTAGGTACAAATTGTACAGTAGTAGACAACGAAGGAACTGCCTATTAGTTCCTTTATATAGATACCTAGCCTTAAGTTTCTAAACTAAGATTCTTAAGCCCCTTACACTATGCATCTCGCATCCAACCTATACGGTCTAGCAGCAGCAGGCTGTCTGGCCGCCTATCTTGGCCCTTGCTTAGGAAAGCTTTGTTCTAGATAATGTAGTTAGTGTAGGGAATTACCGTCCTCCTTCTTAAATCTATTATCCGGACAGAAATCGTCGTCGGATACGGGCGCAAGATCTACAATCTCGTAGTTTTCCGGTGCTTCGGTCGCCGTCTGTAGGGGTAAGGTAATAGTGGGCGTTTACCTGCTAGTCGTTCGTACAGCCTTAGGCACCCTAGTTATCTCGTACGGCCCTACCCCCCTAAACTATTCCCTCTGTTCCTACTCCTCTTATATCCTTCCGCTCCCTGCAACTGTGCTATGCCTTTTGTAGGTTCTCTAGTGTCGTCTCCTCTTTCTTGTCCCTAGGGGTAGCTGTCCCTAGTCCCTCTTTATTCCTACTCTTCCTTTGCAGCTTCCTAATGCCCTCTGCAGCTGCCTAATATCTTCTGCAGCTGCCTAGTCCTGTCTGCAGCTGCCCTACGTCTCTTGCAGCTGCCTAATGTCTCTTGTAGCTGTCCCCTATAGCTGCCTAATGTCCCTAGCAGCTGCCTAGTCCTGCAGCTGCTATCTGTCCTACTCTGTACAGTATAGTGTTACTATAACTGGTTAACAGGGTGTTTCTCCTCCTACTTGTCTAGTGCCTATATGTCCTAAAGAGCCTCGTACAGTTCCTATATAGGCTCTGCCTAGCCTGTCTACTTAACTAGGTATTCTATCCTCTTCCGCTTCTTCTAGCTCTTAAGGATTTCTTCTACCTTATACTCCTCCTAATCCTTAGTTATAATCGCTAGGGGGCGTACGTTATCTGTCGTCTAGTATAGGAGGGGGTCTGTATATGCTAGCTGTACGAGGTCTATATAGAAAACTGGGTAGATCCCTAGGGGAGTTTTAAGTTGTACAGCGTATGTCCCTACTGGCCGGACTACTGTAAACTTCCGGTTCTTTCAGTCCAGTTTCTTGCTTAGCTAGTCTGTACGAATGTTACGCTAATTTAGCTATACCTTATCCCCGGCCTCGTACCTTAGTGCAGCCTGCCGTCCCTTGTTAGCCTGCTCTTCCGCACTCTGTTAGGCTATAGCAAGGCTCGCTTTCGCCTATTAGTAAGCGTTTGTAATCGTCTGTACGATGGCTTCCCTCTACTAAATTAGGGAACGTACAGAGCGTAGGGTCGCGCTACTTAGAGTCGGTAGGAGCAGGGAGTAGTCGTACCTATAGGCTATAAAGAAGGGGGACAGTCCTATAGCGTTAGCTATACGACTGTTAATAGCCAGCTCCGCTATAGGGAGAAGGCGGTTCCAATTCGTCTGGTCGTAGTTAACGTACGCTCGGAGGTACGCTTCTAGTGTTAAATTAACTCTCTCCGTCGCTCTGTCTGTCTACAGGTGCTATACAGTTAATAGACGACGTTCTACGTTTAACAATTGGCAGATCCTAGCCTAGAGTTGGCTCGTAAACTGCGTACCCTAGTTAGATACAATTGACCTAGGGAATCTGTACTTGCTAAACATCGTCCGTACGAATGCCTAGGCAGTGTCCTCGGCTGTAATAGAGTCTATTCCCTCTAGTATTACCCCCCTCGTTAGCTTGTCCGTTACTACTATAATATTGCGCTGTCTGTCGCTCTTAGGGAGGTCTGTAATAAAGTCTATTGTTAGATCTTGCTAGGGCCGGTCTAGTATTAGTAGGGGCTTTAACAGGCTGTGCTTTAGTTTACGCTAGGGCTTCGTCTGTCTGCAGACATCGCAGTTCTGTACAAACCTACGGATATCCTTCGCTATCGCTAGCTAGTAGTAGTCCCTAGCGACAATGCTATACGTCTCCTCGCGCCCTGGGTGTCCGGTTGCTATTAAGTCGTACGCCTATTATATTAAGCTTATATAGAGCTTCTCGTCTGCTGGGACCTAAATCCGATTCCTGAACTTTAGGTTGTTCTCCTCGTCTACTGTGTACTCTGCTGCTAATACTCTAAGGTAGAGCTCTGTAAGGAGCTTCTACTGTCCTCCTTAGATCGCTGTACAGGCACCTCGGTAAACGTCGTCCTTTTCTACTGCCTCTTCCTATACCTGTAGTTAGGGCTCCTATATATGTGTCGCCGCTAGGCAGATAGCATTTTCGCCTAGTTCCTCCTTAAATATCTGGAATATTTGTAATTTTAATCAGTTGTCATCGTACGTCGTTAGTATGTCCTGGTCTTATCTAGATAGTGCGTCTGCCCTACTGTTGTTCTTTCCTTTATAGTACTAGAGTCTTATATTAAAGCAGCTTAGATACATCGCCTATCGTATGTATCTCTTAGAGAGTTTCTAGGGTTGCGTAAAATACTCGAGGTTCTTGTAGTCGGTTAGGGCAAGGAACTTAGGAACCGAGCAGAGTTCTCTATCCTACGCCTTATAGCACTGTACAACCGCCAACAATTCCTTGTCGTAGATAGGGTAGTTGCATTCAGCTAGGGAGTTCTTTTAGAGAAATATACGTATAGGTGTAGAAGGCTGCCTAGACCTACCTATAAGAGGATACCTCCTATACAATATCCTAAGGAGTCGGTCTCTAATATCGTTATACGTTCTAGGTTAAAGGCGGCAAGCGTTGGTCCTATAGTAAAGAGCTCCTTTAGCTTGTTAAAACTCTTGTTACATTCCTCTGTCTATACAAACTGCCTGTCCTTATGTATTAGCTTAACTAGGGGGCGTACTATCTCTAAGTAGTTCTGTATAAACTGGCGGTAGAAGTTAGCAAATCTAAGGAATTCTCGTACGCCCTTAACACTCGTAGGAGGGTTCTATTGCTTAATAGCATTAATTTTCTTCCTGTCTATACTAATGCCCTTTCCTGTCTTAGTAATAAACCTTAGGTATTTCGTACGCTATATACCAAATTTACATTTGTCGATGTCGAGGTACAATCCAGCCTATTGCAGACAGTCTAGCACCTTCTTATTGTCTCGTACATAGTCCTCGTAGGTGCTGTCTGTAAATACTAGGGTGTCGTTAAGATATGTAGAGCAGATGTCGTCTAGAAGTCCTTGCAAAGACCTGTTAATGTACCTCTAGAAGGTTGCCAGCGCGTTCGTAAGGCTAAAGGAGGTAACAAGCTATTCGAAAAGCCCGTACCTTGTACGGAAAGCGGTTATCTATTTACATCCTTCCTTAATCCGTATCTTGTAGAAGGCTAAGACAATGTTAAGCTTTGTAGACTACTTTGCCTTGCTGATCTGTCCGAGGGTCTCCTTAATAAGGGGTAGGGGGTGCTGGTCCTTCTTAGTAATTGCATTAATACCTTTATAGTCTACGTAGAAACGTAAGCCGGCCGAGCCTTCCTTGTAAACAAACAGCACTAGGGCTCTAGCTGATAACGTACTTGCGCGAATAAAACCTTTAGCAAGTAGGTCGTCCAGTGTTTTGCATAGTACTAGGAGTTCTCGAGAGGACATGCTATATAGCGGGCTATATAGTACTTGAGGCAGGCTTCTATCCGGACAGGGCTCGAGCTAGATGTCGTAGTTGATTCCTTCTCTACAGTGTAGAGGCAGTTTTAAGGCCGATTTTGGTTCGAAGAGGTCTAGGTATACCGAGTATTCCGGTAGGAGCTTCGAGTAGGGGTCCATAACTTTCTTAGGCGCTAAGGCCTTCTTAATGCCTATAGTCGCAGTGTTGACCTTAGCGTTAGCGTTAACTTCGGCTTTGGCATTGCCGCTCTGTAGAACTCTCCCTTGGTCTCGGAGTCTCTGCTTTGTCGCTGCCAGGTATAGGCGTCCTCGTCCGACGTCGAGCTTGCCCTACTAGCGCTCTATCTAAGGTTTCCCTAGTATTAGGTTATACCCTAACTTGTCTCGTACGACGTAGAGGTATAAGTCCTGCTTGTAGTGTCCTTGTAGCTCTATTGTTACTTTTACTATATAGGTAATGTCTGGTCCTCGTCCGGTAATACCTAGTATACGTACAGGTACAGTAGGGGTCGTCTCGATTTAGTGTTTCTGTACGAAGTCTTCGCTGATTACTCTATACACCAAACACCCTATGTTAATTAGTGTCTGCGTAGTGGCGGTCCTGTTTAGCGTAGGTCGTACGATAAACAGCGTAGTCGTTATGTAGTTGCTCTTAAAAGATAGCTAAGTAGTGCTTACTTTATAACCTTATTAAGGCCCCTGTAGTCTACGTACAGTCGGAGACTACCTCTAGGTTTCCGTACGAAAAGGATCGGCGACGCATACTTAGCAGAGCTTAGCGTAATAAACTTCTTTGCTAGGTTTTCTCGAACAAACACCTCTACTTAGTCCAGCTCGGCCGGCGATAGGCGTCTTAGGGGCTCGGTTCTCGGCAGCGCTGCTGCTTCTTTTAGTCGGATCTTGTTATCGTATTCCGGTCAATACAGCAGCAGGAGGTTAGAGTCGGCTTTTAAGAACACCTTAGCGTAGCTATAGAGTTCTTTCGGTAACACCTTTAGCGGGTTTACTTCTTCTTCCGCTATTATCTTTCGGTAATCTTCGATGTCTTTTATTAAGATAGCGTAGATCTCATTTTCTGGCGACTTCGCGAGAGTCGTTAGGGCTTCTAAGCTTATTATTCCGACTGTATCTAGGGGATCGGAACAGTCGGACGGAACCGCGTTAACGGACGTAACGTTTGGTTTAGCGGCGACTACTGTGGCCGATTCGACAGCGGCAGTGCCGCTCTGCTAGGTTTTGAATCCGAGTGTGCCTTTACCTACATTAATAACAGCCTTCTGGTTCTTTATCTATTTCTGCCCTATAATAATGTCAAACCGTCCGATGTCTATAATTCGGAACGTTGCTTCTGTAGTGCGACCAGCTAGGGTGGTCGTTAATGGCACATAATACGTAACACTCTCTATATCTTGTCTGTTGTATGCCGAAATTCGCGTCGGCGACGCTAACTCTACCAGATAGCTATATCCCTCCGTTAGTTTCTAAACCAGTCGATAGTGGATCGCCGCGCCAATAAGTGCTCCTATGTCGATAAAGGCCTTTAATTAAAGGGGGCGGCGCGAGCTTTCGAGAGGGTAGATCGTAATTGGAAGGATAATAGCAGTTTCCGTGTTCACTTCTACCGCCGCCGAGAGCGGATCGTTGCAACTGTTAATGCTCTCTCCTTCTTCTAGCGATGCGGTTCGTAGCGGTGCCCTATTGTTTATACTAGGTAGGGGGCCTATCCGTCCAGCTAGTCTTTTCCTAAAATCCTTAACAGCACTCTACTGTCTACGCTATTAGTGTCGTTCGGCGCCGGCTCTATAGCTTGGATAGTCTTCCTCGGCGGTGGCAGCTTTGTAGCACAGTACTCCTGCTTCTGCTAAGTCGTCGCTTAGCATCTAGTAGCGATATAGCTAGGCTTTCCGTACGTGTAGCAAGTAGGGACGAACGGCGAACGCGGAGAATAAGATAGCTGCTAGGTGCCTCGTCGGAAAGGAGCAGAAGGTCGCATCGTCTACGCTAGCGACGACTTCTGATTCGGTTCGCGTGCTACCGATTTTCCTTATGCGTTCAAGTTTCTAGTAGTAACTCTTGCCTAGTGTACGAAGCTCTCAAGGTCTTCGTCTTCTACCGAAGCTATAGCTCCAGCCAGTTCAGGGTTCAACTTCTGCCTTAGTAAGTGTAACTGTTTATCCTTAGACACTTTAGCCTCAATAGTATATTTCCTAAACAGTCCGTAAAATTCCTTAAATGTCAGGCGGTTTTGGCTGATCTTGTCCAGTTGTTCGCGTGCCGTCTTCTTGTAGAAAGGGTCTCCGAAGCGCTAGTATAGGGCTTTAATAGCTTCGTCGGCGGTTACATCTTCTAGGTCCGCTACTAGCGAGAACGCTTTACCTTCTAGTCGCGCCTTTAGATAGGCTAGTCTGTCTTCTTCGCTGCTTGCTGCGTAATCGCGTCTTATCTTGTTCCTTATCTTCTTCTTAAATGCTTCCTAGGCCTTAGGGTCTCTACCCCTAAAGGCTGGTAGATTCGGTAGTAATGTTATCGAAGTGCTACCTCAACTATAGGCAGCAGGTAAGGCAGTCTCTGCTTAGTCTTCTTATAGTAGCAGCAGTGCCGACGACATCGCTGCCTCTATGTTAGCTAACTAAGCCCTTAGCGTTTGCAGTTACGCTAGTCGTATCGCTGCTTAGTTCTCTAACACCTCGATAATAGTCTCTGCCGATTCCTTCTTGGCTATTACCGCTTCTATCTCCTCTCTTAGCTGCTTGTTCTCTTCTATTTTCTTGTAAAACATCTTCTCGATAAAGGTAATAGTGTCGTATACCTTTCCGGGCCCGTGTTCCGCTAGGTGTTCCTCGAGTTTGTTAGCTGTATAGGCGTACAGCTCCCTATAGCCGGCTATGCCCTTCTTTGCTTTATCCGTCTCTTCTTCTATAAGACCTTTAGTAGTTGTCCTCTTATTAAGGATGCTAGCGCGCCTATCCCTTACTCTGTTAGTCTTTCTCTTTCCGCTGCAGCCTGTAACGCTGCCCTCTACCGTCGAGAAGCCCTCTATAGTCTTCTAGTAGTGCTAATGTGTTTGGTTTGGGTTTTGGGGTGCGCGTACGTTATTCGGGTAGCCGGATGTAGTTCAATAGGCCCTTTCGCGCAGCGCAGGGTTGGTGTAGTTGGTAAGTTCGAGATATAATAATCCGAGCGCGTAGATATAATTCAATACGGCTGTTTTAATAACTATACCTTAAATTGAGGTGGGAAAGGAATCTATACGGCAGTAGGTAAGGGCTTTAGGGGTGGGCACGCCAAGGCCTAGCTCGGTCTAGAAGGGCCGAGCCGAAATTCCAAGGGTCCCCCCCATTACTTAGTCCTACCCCTTTCTGCTGCCGTAACAGATCCGACCCCTACGACGACGACGACGACGATAAACACTACAGTCCCAAAGAGCAAACTCCCTAACGTTACCGCCTACAATAGTAAGACACTAGCCGAGTACCCCTCCTAGGCTACCTAGATACGCTCTAAGCTTCGAGTCGACTTAGCAGTATACCTGTCTAAGCTTAACAAGGTAGTGTACCTCTTTAGGAGGCTAAGGGGCAAGGCAGCAGTACGAATTCTGCTATACTACGAAACTGCTATTGCCAGTCTAGCAACAGCAACTACGACGATCCTCTGGGCAGCTCTTAACAGGAGCTACAAGGACCTAGACCGCGAGAGTCGAGCCCTTGTACAGCTTAACACTATAAAGCAAGCACGCAAGTCCGTATAGGAGTTCCTCGCAGAATATAACTAAACCCTAGCTAAAGTAGGAGGCCTCCGCTAGGAGGACAGGGTAAAGGTTACTACTTTAGAAGTTAGCCTCTCCAGGGAGATTATAAGAGGACTAGTAGGCGTTATACAGCCAACCTTGTATAAGGCATTCTATAATATCCTTAGGATAATCGACGACTAACAGCGCAGACTCGGACGGGTAAGCTACGTCTACGAACTACGCTAACCCCTCTATCGGCAGCAGGATGCTATAGACTAGGAACTAACGACGACGACGAGAGTAGCAGCAGCCGTTACCGTACGGCTAAGGGCCGACGCTAAGAAAGCGCAGTAGGTAGATATAGCTACCCTTAACAGAAGGAGAGCAGAAGGGAGCTGCTACTAGTATAGCTAGACAGGGCACACTGTACGGAATTGCAGGCTTTTGCTAGCAGAGAGACCTAGGGGACGGCCGACTACTGCAAGGGTAGCAACTACGGCACCCTAACCTAAGACCTAAGAGTTCCTCTCGGATAACGACGAGTCGGGAAAAGAGTAGCCTCTAAGCGAAGGCTCGGCTAGAGGCATATACAAGATAGATTGCTAAATTAAAGCACTACTTAGCTATCTTTCAAGAGCGACTATATAATAACTACGCCGTTTTTTGCACAACCTACGCTAAACAGGACTGCCACTGTACGGACTCTAATTAACACAGGGTGTTTAGTATACAGAGTAATTAGCGAAAACTTCGTACAGAAACACTACATCGAGACTACCCCTACTGTACCTGTACGTATGTTAGGCATTACCAGACGAAGACCGGACATTACCTATATAGTGAAAGTAACAATAGAGCTGCAAGGACACTATAAGCAGGACTTATACCTCTACGTCGTACAAGATAAGTTGGGGTATAACCTAATATTAGAGAAACTATAGATAGGGCGCTAGTAAAGCAAGCTCGACGTCGGACGAGGACGCCTGTACCTAGCAGCTACGAAGCAGAGACTCTAAGACTAAGGGAGAGTTCTACTAGGCGGCAATGCCAAAGCCGAGGTCAACGCCAACGCTAAGGGCAAGGCCAGCCTAAACGCCGAGGTCAACGCTGCGACTATAGACATTAAGAAGGCCTTAGCACCTAAGAAAGCTACAGACCTCTGCACGAAGCTCCTACTAGAATACTCGGCGTACCTGGACCTCTTCGAACCAAAATTAGCCTTAAAACTGCTCCTATACTAAGGAGAAGGAATCGACTACAACATTAAGCTCGAGCCCTGCCTAGATAGAGGCCTGCCCGAAGTACCGTATAGCCTACTGTATAGTATATCCTCTAGAGAACTCCTAGTACTACGCAAGACACTGGACGACCTACTTGCTAAAGGTTTTATCTATGTAAGTACGTCCTCGGCTAGAGCCCCGGTACTGTTTGTCTATAAGGAAGGCTTAGCCGGCTTGCGTTTCTGCGTAGACTATAGAGGCATTAATGCTATTACTAAGAAGGACCGGTACCCCCTACCCCTTATTAAGGAGACCCTTAGACGGATCAGCAATGCAAAGTAGTTTACTAAGCTTAACGTTGTTTTAGCCTTCTACAAGATACGGATTAAGGAAGGATGCGGATAGATAACCGCTTGCTATACGAGGTACAGCCTTTTCGAGTAGCTTGTTACTCCCTTTAGTCTTGCAAACGCGCTAGCAACCTTCTAGAGATATATTAACAGGTCTCTACAAGGACTTCTAGACGACATCTGTTCTGCATACCTCGACAACACCCTAGTATTTACAGACGGCACCTGCGAAGACTATGTACAAAACGTTAAGAAGGTGTTGGACCGTTTGCAACAGGCTAGATTGTACCTCGACATCAACAAATGTAAACTCGGCGTACAACGTACGAAATACCTAGGATTTATTATAAAGGTAGGCAAGGGCATTAGTATGGACAGAAAGAAGATTAATGCTATTAAGCAGTAGAAGCCCCTTACGAGTGTTGCGGCGATGGAAAGAGGTGGGACAGATTGATAGGGTGGACCCTGGATTTCGGCTCGGCCCCTTCTGGGATTTAAGTTCCGGAACGGACCGAGCCGGGCCCTGGCACACCACCACCCATTAAGGCCCACCACCACCACCACATAGATTCCTTTCCCTCCTTAGTTCGAGATATAGTTATCAAAACAGCCGTATTAAACCTCATCTGCGCGCTCGGATCATTATATCTCGAACTCACTCTCTACACAAACCCCGCGCTACGCGAAAGGGCCCGTCGAACCATCCGGAAACCCGAATAACGCACGCGCACCTACATACACACCAAACAACCACCAAGGCACCGTAAGAAGATAGAAGGCTTCTCGACGGTAGAGAGCAGCGTAACAGGCCGCCGCGGAAAGAGAAAGACTGACAGAGCGAGCAGGCGCTCCGGTGTTATTAATGATAAGATCATTATTAGCGGTTTTACGGCGGAAGAGACCGAAGAGATTAAGGAACGAATAAGTGAATACAAGAAGATCTACGACTGTACGCTCGAGGAACTAGAAGACTATGTAAATAAGAATAGAATAGGAAAGGTCTACGACGGTATAGACCTTATTAAGACGCTGTTCTACAGAACGCTAGAAGAGAACAGACAGCTAAGAGAGGAAGTAGAGACGGTAAGAGCCGAGAAGGAATCGGCCGAGACCATTATAGACGTGCTGGAAAACCAGGCGGCGAATCGACTGGCGCAGCTAAAGGCGCTAAAGGATCAACTAGCTAATGCGGAAGCAGCGATGTCGTCGGCGCCGCCACTGCATCGAGAAGAACAAGCAGAGACCGCCTTACCAGCGGCCTACAGTCAAGGCGGCACGTTAATAACGTCACTACCGGATCCACCGGCGTTTAGAGGCGGAGATCCTAAGGATTGGGAAGCGTTTAAGAAAAAGATAAAGAACAAGATAGATCGAGACTATGCCGGAAACAGTGCCGGAGATAGATTGGCGTACCTGGAATCGCGATTGGAAAGTAAAGCTTTTTCGCTAGTGGCGGACCTAGAAGAGGTAACCGCCGAGGAAGCGATCAAAGCGCTAGATCAACGCTTCGGAGACCTATTCCGAAAGAAGACAGCCCGTAAGCAGCTAGACAAGATCAATTAGAACCGGCAGACGTTTAAAGAATTCTACGGACTATTCAGAAAATATGCGATTAGGGCCCGAGTAGCGGAAGATAAGCAGCTCTACCTGCTAAGGCAGAAGCTGAACCCTGAACTGGCCGCCGCTATAGCGTCTGTAGAAGACGAAGACCTGAAGGGCTTCGTGCACCGAGCGAGAGTCACCGCGAGGAACCTGAACGCATATAGAAAATCGACGATACGTAAACCGGCTCAGAAGCCGTCGCCGTCGCTGCAGGGAACCAGAGCCCCCGTCCTATACCGACAACGCCCCCAGCAGCTATTTAATTCGCAGCGTTCGTCGTTCGTCCCCACCTGCTACGCGTGCGGAAAGCCTAGCCACATCGCGACGAGATGCCCAGTATCGGATAAGCAGAAGCAGGAGTATTGCGCTGTAAAGCAGCCGCAGCCGCCGAGAAAGACCATACAAGCTATGGAGCTGGCTCCGAACGACACTGACGGCGTGGACAGTAGGGTACAGTTAAGGATTATAGAAAAAGACCAGCTAGATAGATAGGCCCCCTATCCAGCACTGACAACAGGGCACTAACAAGAGCTACGCCACAGAGAGACGAGAGCATCAACAGCTGCAGCGATCCGCTCTCAGCGGCGGTGGAAGTGAACACGGAAACAGCTATTATCCTCCTAATCACTGTCTACCCCCTTAAAGGATCGAGCAAACTACTTCAGCTAAGAGCTTTTATCGACACTAGGGCTCTTATTAGCGCGGCGATCCACTAACGGTTGGTTCAGAAACTGATAAAGGGATACGGTTATCCGGTGGAACTAGCATCGCCGACGAAGATCTCGGCATACAACGGACAAGACACGGAAAGCGTTACGCACTACGTGCCATTAAGGACCACACTGGCTAGTCGAACTACGGAAGCAACGTTCCGGATTATAGATCTCGGACGGTTTAACGTTATTATAGGGCAGAAATGGATAAAGAACCAGAAGACTATTATTGACGTAGATAAAGGCACGATAGGATTCAAAACCCAGGGTAGTAAAGCAGGGACTATCGGAACGGTCGCCACTGCCGCCAAGCCGAAAGCTACGGAGTCCGCGAAAGAGGCTCCGTCCGATCGTTCCGAACCCCCGGTCACCGTCGGAATAATAAGCTCAGAAGCAATGACGATCCTCGCGAAGTCACCGGACAACGAGATTTACGCTATCTCAATAAAAGACATCGAAGATTACCGGAAGATAATAGCGGAAGAAGAAGCGGATCCACTGGAGGTGCTGCCAAACGAGCTCTATAGTTACGCTAACGTCTTCTTAAAAGCAGACTCCAACCTCCTGCCGCTCTATCGACCAGAATATAACAACAAGATCCGACTGAAAGAGGGAGCTACGCTGCTAAGAACTGAGCCCCTAAGACGATTGTCACCGGCCGAACTGGACTAGGTAGAGGTGTTCGTTCGCGAAAACCTGGCGAAGAAGTTTATTACGCCGAGTTCTGCCGAATATGCGTTACCGATTCTTTTTATAAGGAAACCAGGGGGTAGTCTGCGACTCTGCGTAGACTATCGAGGCCTTAACGAGGTCACCAAGAGAGACGTATACCTACTGCCGCTAATCGACGAGACTATATAACGAGTGGCTAAAGCTAAATAGTTTAGCAAACTGGACATTCGACAGGCGTTCTACCGACTAAGGAACGAAGAAGGGCAGACGGAAGATCTTACGACGTTTGCTACGCGTATAGGCAATTTTAAGTAGCTAGTAATGCCTTTCGGACTTACCAACGCACCGGCTGTATAGCAACGCTTTATAAACCACACTTTTATAGACATGCTAGAACGGTTCGTGTCCATCTATTTGGACAACATTCTTATCTATACAGATAGAACGAGAGATCAGCACACGGACCACATCAAGAAGGTGCTGACCAGGCTCCGTGAGGTCGGATTGAACGCGGACACGAAGAAGAGCGAGTTCTATTAGACTAAGGTCAAATACCTCGGTCTTATCGTCGGAAAAGAAGGGATCCCGATGGACCCCTTAAAGGTCGCCGCCGTAGCGGAATAGAAGCAACCGAAATCCGGAAACACTACGCAGATCAGAGCGTTTCTCGGATTCTGCAGCTACTACCGACGGTTTATCAAAGACTTCAGCAAGATCGCGAGACCCCTAAACGAAGCATTGAAGAAGGAGGCCGCTAGCCTATTAAATAAGAAGTGTACAGAAGCTTTTAACCGACTAAAAGAAGCAGTAGCCTCGGCGCCGGTTCTGGCACACTTCCGGCCGGAAAAGATGATCTACGTAGAAACGGACGCTTCCGACATAGTAACGGCAGGGGTCCTTTCTTAATACGCTAACGATGGCGAGACCCTCCATCCGGTAGCTTTCTTTAGCAAGTCTATAACGGAGGCCGTACGGAACTACGCCATCTACGATAAGGAGCTGCTAGCTATTATACAGGCGTTCGAGGAGTGGAAACCGGAGATTATAGCTAGAAAGAGCACAGTTCAGGTCCTTACGGACCACCAATCGCTAATATACTTTATAAAGACCCAGAAGCTCTTACGTCGCTAAGCTTAGTAGGCCGCCTACTTATCAGGGTTCGACTTTAAGATTACCTATCGACTAGGGACTTAAAACGGAAAGGCTCACGCGCTAACGCGAAGAGAAGGGAAGACAAGCCGCGCGAAGGAAGATCCGAACATGTTCCAGAAGGTGCTGACCGAGCGAATGGTAGACGCCGAGGTGTTAAAGGAAGCGGGGATCTGCGCGGCGGAACTGCAGACTGAACCGGAACCGATAGAGCTGCTAATCGAAGAAGAGATGCTCTACGAGAAGGTGGAACGGCTTAATAAGCGGCAGAAGCTCGGCAGAACAGGCTCAGGAAAGCTGATAGTTCCGGAAGAACTGATCACAGAGGTTATCCAGCTAGTCTTTAGCTCGAAGGACGTTGGTTACGCCAGCTCGAAGAAGACGATAGAAGCCGTAAGAACGATCTACTGGTTTCCGCGGATCTACAAGAAGATCCACCGGTTTATCGCCAATTGCCACGTATGCCGAGCCGCGAAGCTACGCTACGGTCTTCCAGCGGGTCTGTTAAAGCCACTTCCGATCCCCGAGAAGCCGTAGCAGCACATTACGATAGATTTCGTAACCGGCCTGCCGAATTCAGATAGTTACGACGCTACGCTTAACGTAGTAGATAGGCTAAGCAAAGAGCGCCACTTCATCCCCTGCTAAGCGAGAGACGATGGAACTACGGCGGAAGAGACAGCGCGGATGTTGATTCAACACATATAGAAGCACTATAGCCTGCTGGACACTATTACTACGGATAGGGGTCCTTAATTCACCGCCGACGTATAGAAGGCCATCAACTAAGCTCTCGGAATTCGTAGAAAGCTCAGCACAGCCGCTTACCTGCAGACCGACGGACAGTCTAAAGTGGCTAACCGCAAGATAGAACGATATCTGCGAACCTTCTGCAGCTACTATTGAGAAAAGTGGGTTAAGATGCTGCCAATAGCTGAATTCTGTGCGAACTTAGCACAGTTAGAAGCAACCTCGCTGGCGCCGTTCGAGATAACGCATAGCTATCTTCCGAGGATGAGCTTTTAGCCGCCGAACGAACCCAGCTCTACGGAACTATCCACCGCTACGTCGTTAAAGAGAGTCGCCGCCGCGACGGCGGAAGCGCTCCGATCTCGAATAGAAGAAGCGGTTAAAGTAGCGAAAGAAGCGATAGAATCAGCTTAGAAGAAGATAGTAACTCGAACTAATAGAAAGCGGTCGCCGATAGAATTCGAGGAAGGTCAAAAGGTCTGGCTCGACACGCGAAACCTAAGGCTGAAAGGCAACGCCAAGCTCAATCCGCGCTACGTAGGTCCGTTTACGATAGTGGAAAAGAGATCGCTGGTGACTTATCAGCTCTAGCTACCGAAATCGTTCCGGATCTACGACGTTTTCCATTCAGATCTGCTAAGCTTGGACCCTAAGGACGGCCTTCTGGAACAGGGGTTCGCCGAACCCCCGCCTATCGAGATGGACGGTAACGAAGAAGAATAGGAGGTAGAAGATGTAATAGACGTAAAAAAGATAAGGGGGTCCATTAAAGCGAAGATCTCGTAGAAGGGGTGGCCGGAAGACTACGAATAGTATCCGATCGAGAACCTGCGGAATTCGGCGGAGCTGCTAAGAGAGTTCTACGTGCAGAACCCGGAAAAGCCGAAACCAGGATAGCTCCGAAACTGACGACCTCCGAAAGAGACGGAAGAAAAAGAAGAAAGCTGCGTCCGCTCTATCGGCGCGGAGGCCGGAGAAAACGATCGTAGCGGTCGCCTCGGGGAGGCCTTCGACTCGGCCACCACCTACTACCGGCAGTGCGGCAGGAAGCTCGCCGGCGCCGTAGCATGCCAGCGCCGCCGACCCCGTAGTAGGTAAAGGATTTAGTAGAAGAGAAAAAGAAGAAGAAAAACAGCGCCGCGGAAAGATCTATAAAGACCTCCGCGCCGGCGCACAGACCAACCGAGCTGCAGCTCAGAAGACCGCGGATCAGATCAGATAGCGTTGATTACATAAACGCCAAGTAAAGGACTTCAGATGCCGACGATGTAAGAAATGGAAGAAACGACGAAAGGAACGCCGGTTGCGATAGAAGATAGAAGAGGCGACGTCGGCGTTGGAAGGGGTTTTGGAAAGGAGATAAATCAAAAAAAAAAAAAAAAAGTAGAGATTTTCGATAGATGGAATGACTAAGCGGTCGAGGGCGACCGCTAGTGAGGGAGGGGGGTAGTGTTGCGGCGATAGAAAGAGGTGGGACAGATTGATAGGGTGGACCCTAGATTTCGGCTCGGCCACTTCCGGGATTTAAGTTCTGGAACGGACCGAGCCGGGCCTTGGCACACCACCACCTATCAAGGCCCACCACCACCACTATATAGATTCCTTTCCCTCGTCAGTTCGAGATATAGTTATCAAAACAGCCGTATTAAACCTTATCTGCGCGCTCGGATCAACGAGTATTAAGAGCGTACGAGAATTCCTTAGGTTTGCTAACTTCTACCGCTAGTTTATATAGAACTACTTAGAGATAGTACGCCCCCTAGTTAAGCTAACACACAAAGACAGGCAGTTTGTATAGACAGGGGAATGCAATAAGAGTTTTTATGAGCTAAAGGAGCTCTTTACTACTGGTCTAACGCTTGCTACCTTTAACTGGGAACGTACGACGATATTAGAAACCGACTCCTCGGGATACTGCATAGTGATACGGATGTGGATGTGGACAGCTGGCAGCTAGGCTTGGCAGGGCCAGGCTTGGCGCACACTCAAATACCTCCACCTCCGCTTGTACGTAGATTCTTCCCTCTCTAGCCTTGGATATAGTTATTAAAGACGGGTATTGACCTAGAGTCTACTGCAGTCAGATCATTATATCTAAGGCTCACTTTAACAACACCCGCACTACGCGAAAGAGCCTGTTGAATTACATCCGGGTACTCGATTAACGTACGTGCAACCAACCTAGAGTGTGTACTGTATACGTACAAAGGAGGCCGTCGAATTATTTTCAGTTACTTAATTGTGCGTGTACATACTACTCTACCCTCCCCTGACCGAGAAGAAGAGTTTCGAGAAGAAGAGTTTTAGGGAAGAGAAGTGCCCCTATCGAGAAGAAGAAGAGTTTTAGGGAAGAGAGGTGCCCCTATCAAGAAGAAGAGAGAGTTTTAGGGAAGAGAGTGCCCCTACGAGTAGATCGCGAGTTTTGAAGAAGAGCGAGAGTAACGAGAGAGCGACAAGAGCGACGAGAGCGACGAGAGCGACGAGAGCGACGAGAGGGAGAGAGCGACGACGACAATGTAGGGACAAGGAGAGCGACGACGACGACGGAGCGACGACGACGAGAGCGTACCTAGCAGGACCTAGGGCGACGACATTCGTTTTTCCAGGTCTTTAACAGACCATTCTATTCGGACAAGGCCTATCGAGAAGTTCAGCAATCGAGGCAAAGCAGAGGCAAGAGCACAAGGTACATCTACAGACAACAGAGACAACAGCTGCAGACAAAACAAGGCAGAGCTGTAGACAACACAGGCAAAGCAGAGGCAGCACAGTTCAGAGGCACAGCTGCAGGCAGGCAGCTGCAGACAACACAGGCACTGCATGTTCAGAAAGGCACTGTATGATCCGGGCACGCAGATATGATTCAATACGGCCTTTTTGATGACTATATCTCGAACTGAGGAGGGAAAGGAACCTACGTGGTGGTGGTGGCGGTCTGATGGATGGGGGGTGTGCCAAGGCCCGGCTCGGCCCGGTCGGGCCGAGCCGAAATCCAGGGTCCACCCCATCGATCTGTCCCACCTCTTTCCACCACCGCAACACTACCCCCCTCCCTCACCAGCGGTCGCCCTCGACCGCTTAGTCATCCCATCCATCCTAAAACTTCCACTTTTTTTTTTTTTTTTTTTTTTTTTTTTTTTTTTTTTTTTTTTTTTTTTTTTTTTTTGAAAATTCTCTTCAAAGTCGACGTCACCTCATCCTTCTTCCATCAAAAACGACGTTCCTCTTATCGCGTCTTCCCTTTCTCATATCTTCGGCGTCTGAAGTCCTTCACTTGGCTTTCATGTGATCGGCTCCATCTGATCTGAACTGTTCGGTTATCTGAGCTGCGGTCTGGACGGTCCGTGCATTGCCTCGGAGGTCCATATAGATCCGTCCGCGGCGCCGTTTCTCTTTCTTCTTCTTCTTCCTTATTCTACAAAGTTATCGCCGCCGACGCGGTCGGCGGCGTCCTCGAAGACCTCCCCGAAAGCGACGATCGTCTTCATCGGCTTCTGCGCCGGTGGAGCGGACGCTGCTTTCTTCTTCTTCCGTAAGGGTCGGCATCAGAGCCATTCCGGTTTCGGCTTCGTCGGATTCCGCGCGTAAAAGTCCCTCAGCAGCTCCGCCGCATTCCGGAGGTTCTCGATCGGATACCATTCGTAGTCTTCTGGCCACCCCTTCTACGAGATCCTCGCTTTGATAGACCCCCTTATCTTCTTTACGTCCATCACATCTTCTACCTCCCACTCTTCTTTATCACCGTCTATCTTAACTGGTGGAGGTTCGGCGAAGCCCTGTTCCGGCAGGCCGTTCTCAGGGTCCAGGCTTAGCAGATCTGAATGGAAAACATCGTAGATCCGGAACGCCTTCGGCAGCTCGAGTCGATAGGTCACCGGCGACCTCTTTTCTATTATTTTGAATGGACCTACGTGGCGTAGATTCAGCTTGGCGTTGCCTTTCAGCCTCAGGTTCTTCGTGTTGAGCTATACCCTTTGACCTTCTTCGAATTCTATCGGTGACCGCTTCTTATTGGCTCGAGACACCATCTTCTTCTAAGCCGTCTCTATCGCTTCTTTCGCCACTTTGATCGCTCCTTCTATCTGAGATCGTAGCGCTTCTGCCGCCGCGGCGGCGACTCTCTTCGACGACGTAGCGGGGGTGATTGCAAGCTCCGGCGAGCCGGCTTCGCTTGGCGGATGGAAGCTCATTCTCGGAAGATAGCCGTGCGTTATCTCGAACGGCGCCAGCGAGGTGGCCTTAGACGGTGCCGAGTTAGCGCAGAATTCGGCCATCGGCAACACCTTAATCTACTTTTCTTGATGATGGCCGCAGAAGGTTCGCAGATATCGTTCCATCTTACGGTTAGCCACTTTAGACTGACCGTCGGTCTGCGGGTGCGCGGCTGTGCTGAGTTTTCCACTGATTCCGAGAGCTTAGTTGATCGCTTTCTATACGTCGGCGGTGAATTGAGGACCCCTATCCGTGGTGATAGTGTCCGGCAGCCTAT
This sequence comes from Pseudocercospora ulei, assembly GCA_016165855.1. Lineage (NCBI taxonomy): Eukaryota > Fungi > Ascomycota > Dothideomycetes > Mycosphaerellales > Mycosphaerellaceae > Pseudocercospora > Pseudocercospora ulei. The sequence continues at coordinate 223,751 of JACWNB010000041.1, read as the reverse complement.
AGTGCTTCCATACGTGTTGGATCAGCATTCTCGCCGTTTCTTCTGCAGTAGTTCCTTTATCCCTAGCTCGACAGGGGATGAAATAGCGCTCTTTGCTCAGCCGATCCACTACATTGAGCGTAGCGTTATATCCATCGGAATCCGGTAGGCCGGTGACGAAGTCCATCGTAATATGCTGCCATGGTTTCTCGGGGATCGGAAGCGGCTTTAATAGGCCGGCCGGAAGACCGTGACGTAGCTTCGCGGCTCTGCACACGTAGCAATTGGCGATAAATCGAAGGATCCGTTCGTAGATCCGCGGAAACCAGTAGACCGTCCTTATAGCTTCTATCGTCTTCTTCGCTCCGGCGTAGCCAACATCTACGGAGCTATGGATCAGCCGGATGACTTCTGTGATTAGTTCTTCCGGAACTATTAGCTTCCCTAAGCCCGTTTTGCCGAGCTTCTGCTGTCGGTTGAGCCGCTCCACCTTCTCGTAGAGCGTCTCTTTTTCAGTCGGAGACTCTTCAATCGGCGATTCCACCGCGTGGATCCCCGCTTCTTTCAACACCTCGGCGTCTACTATCCGCTCGGTCAACACTTTCTGAAACATGTTCGGATCTTCCTTCGCGCGGCTGGTCTTCCCTTCTCTTCTCGTTAGCGCGTCAGCCTTTCCGTTTTGAGCTCCGGGTCGATAGGTGATCTTGAAATCGAACCCTGATAGGTAGGCAGCCTACCGTGCTTGACGTCGTGAGAGCTTTTGCGTCTTTATGAAGTAGGTCAGCGACTGGTAGTCCGTAAGAACCTGGATTGGCCCCTTTCCAGCTATAAGTTCCAGTTTCCACTCTTCAAAGGCCTGAATGATGGCCAGCAGCTCCTTGTTATAGATGGCGTAGTTCCGCTCAGCTTCGCTTATCGACTTGCTGAAGAAAGCGACCGGATGGAGGGTTTCGTCGTCGCTATGTTGAGAAAGGACCCCTGCCGTTACTGTGTCGGAAGCATCTGTTTCCACGTAGATCGTCTTTTCTGGTCTGAAGTGCGCCAGCACTGGTGCAGAAGCCACTGCTTCTTTCAGCTGCACGAAGGCTTCCGTGCACCTTTCATTCTATAGGCCGGCGGCCTCTTTCTTCAGCGCCTCGTTCAGGGGTCTCGCTATCTTGCTAAAGTCCTTAATGAACCGTCGATAGTAGCTGCAGAAGCCGAGAAACGCTCTGATTTGCGTGGTGTTTCCAGACTTCGGTTGCTTCTATTCGGCGACGGCGGCCACTTTCGACGGGTCCATCCGAATTCCATCCCTTCCGACGATAAGGCCGAGATATTTGACCTCAGTTTGATAGAACTCGCTCTTCTTCGTGTCCGCGTTCAGTCCCACCTCGCGGAGCCTGGTCAGCACCTTCTTGATGTGGTCTGTGTGCTGATCTCTCGTCCCGTCCGTGTAGATAAGAATATCGTCCAAATAGATGGATACGAACCGTTCTAGCATGTCTATAAAGGTGTGGTTTATGAAGCGTTGCCACACTGCCGGCGCGTTGGTGAGTCCGAAAGGCATCACCAACCACTTGAAATTGCCTATACGCGTCGCGAACGTCGTTAGGTCTTCTGTCTGCCCTTCTTCATTCCTTAGTCGATGGAACGCTTGGCGGATGTCCAGCTTGCTGAACCACTTAGCCTTTGCCACGCGCTGTATAGTCTTATCTATCAGCGGCAGGGGGTATACGTCTCTCTTGGTGACCTCATTAAGGCCTCGATAGTCCACGCAAAGTCGCAGACTACCCCCTGGTTTCCTTACGAAAAGAATCGGTAACGCGTATTCCGCGGAGCTCGGCGTAATGAACTTCTTCGCCAGGTTTTCGCGAACAAACACCTCCACTTAGTCTAGTTCGGCCAGCGACAGTCTTCTTAGGGGCTCGGTTCTTGGCAACGTAGCTCCCTCTTTCAACCTGATCTTGTTGTCGTATTCCGGCCGGTGGAGTGGCAGGAGGTTGGAGTCTGCTTTTAAGAAGACGTTAGCGTAACTATGGAGCTCGTTTGGCAGCACCTCCAGTGGATCTACTTCTTCTTCCGCCATTATCTTTCTGTAGTCTTCGATGTCCTTTATAGAGATGGCGTAAATCTCATTGTCCGGCGACTTCGCGAGGGTCGTTATAGCTTCTGAACTTATTATTCCGACTGTGACCAGGGGTTCGGAACGATCGGACGGAGCCGCTTTAGGGGACTCCGTGACTTCCGGCTTGGCGGCGGCGGCTTTCGGTTCGACTACGGTGGCGGCGGTAAGTTCGGCGGCTCCGGTGCCGTTTCCTAGGGTTTTGAATCTGATCGTTCCTTTATCTACGTCGACGATGGCTTTCTGGTTCTTCATCCATTTCTGCCCTATAATAATGTCAAACCTTCCGATATCCATGATCCGGAACGTCGCTTCCGTGGTGCGACTAGCCAGGGTAGTCCTTAATGGCACATAGTGCGTGACACTCTCCGTGTCTTGTCCGTTATATGCCGAAATCCTCGTCGGCGACGCCAGTTCCACTGGGTAGCCGTATCCATTTGTCAGCTTCCGGACCAGTCGGTGGTGGATCGCCGCGCCGATGAGAGCTCCTGTGTCGATGAAAGCCCTCAGCTGAAGTGGTCGGCTCGACCCGTCAAGGGGGTAGACAGTGATTGGAAGGATGATAGCTGTTTCCGTGTTCACTTCCACCGCAGCCGATAGCGGATCGCTACAGCTGTTGATGCTTTCTTTCGTCGACGTGGTTCGCGTTGATGCCCTGTTGTCTATGCTGGATAGGGGGCCTATCCGTCCAGCTGGTCTTTTCCCATGATTCTCAGCTGCACTCTACCGTCTACGCTATCGGTGTCGTTCGGAGCCGGTTCGATGGCTTGAATAGTCTTTCTCGGCGGTGGCGGCTGCTGCTTTATGACACGATACTCCTGCTTCTGCTTATCCGATGCTTGGCAGCTCGTAGCGATATAGCCAGGCTTTCCGCACGCGAAACAGGTGGGGACGAACGACGGTCGCGGCACGTAAGGCGGCTGGGGGCCGCGTCGGAAGGGCGCGGGGGCTCTGGTTGTCCGCATTAGCGACGGCGACGGCTTCTGAACCGATTCTCGTGATTTCGCGTAAGCGCTCAAGTTTCTTGCGGTGACTCTCGCTTGGTAGACGAAGCTCTCAAGGCCTTCGTCTTCCACAGACGCTATAGCGGCGGCCAGCTCAGGACTCAGCTTCTGCCTTAATAGGTGGAGCTGCTTATCTTCCGCCACTCGGGCCCTAATCGCATATTTTCTGAACAAACCGTAGAATTCCTTAAACGTCTGCCGGTTCTGGTTGATCTTATCTAGCTGCTTACGGGCTGTCTTCTTTCGGAATGGGTCTCCGAAGCGTTAATCTAACGCTTTGATCGCTTCTTCGGCGGTTACCTCTTCTAGGTCCGCCACTAGCGAGAAAGCTTCTCCTTCCAGTCGCGCCTCTAAATAGGCCAATCTGTCTTCTTCGCTGCTTAATGCGTAATCGCGGTTTATCTTATTCTTGATCTTCTTCTTAAACGCCTCCTACGCTTCGGAGTCTCCGCTACCGAAAACCGGTGGATCCGGTAATAACGTCATTAACGTGCTACCTTGACTGTAGGCCGCCGGCGAGGTGGTTTCCACTTGGGTTTCTCGCCGCGGTAGCGGCGACGATCTTGCTGCTTCCATATCAGCCAGTTGATCCTTTAGCGCCTTCAGCTGCGCTATTCGATTCGCCGCTTAGTGTTCCAACACTTCGACGATAGTCTCTGCCGATTCCTTCTCGGACCTTACCGTCTCTACTTCCTCTCTTAGCTGTCTGTTTTCTTCCAGTGTCCTGTAGAACAGCGTCTTAATGAGGTCTATACCGTCGTAGACCTTCCCTATTCCGTTCTCGTTTACGTAGTCTTCCAGTTCCTCGATCGTACAGTCGTGGATCTTCTTGTATTCCTTTATTCGTTCCTTAATCTCTGCGGTCTCTTTAGCCGTAAAACCTCTGATAACGACCTTATCTTCAACTACGCTAGAGCGTCTGCTTGCTCTGTCAGTCTTTCCTTTTCTGCTTCTGCTGCGGCCTGTAACGCCGCTTTCTACCGCTGAGAAGTCTTCCATCTTCTTACGGTGCCTGGGGTTAGTTGTTGGTGGGTGCGCGTGCGTTATTCGGGTTTCCGGATGGTTCGACGGGCCCTTTCGCGCAGCGCGGGGGTTGTTGTGGAGAGTGAGTTCGAGATATAATAATCCGGGCACGCAGATATGATTCAATACGGCCTTTTTGATGACTATATCTCGAACTAAGGAGGGAAAGGAACCTACGTGGTGGTGGTGGCGGTCTGATGGATGGGGGGTGTGCCAAGGCCCGGCTCGGCCCGGTCGGGCCGAGCCGAAATCCAGGGTCCACCCCATCGATCTGTCCCACCTCTTTCCACCACCGCAACACTGTATGTTCAGAAAGGCTGCTGCAAACAATATACAGCTGCTGTAGGTAGGCACAGCTGCTGCAGACAGCACAGGCAAGGCAGAGCACTAGGCACGAGCACCCAGGCAGAGCACCAGACAAAGCACAGGCAAAGCACAAGCAAAGCGACGGTCGAGAAGTGAGCGACCATCTGAGAAGCGAGCAACCCTCGAGAAGCGACGGCTCAAGGAGCGACGGTCTGAGAAGCGAGCGACGGTCTGAGAAGCGAGCGATGGTCTGAGAAGCGAGCGACGGTCTGAGAAGCGAGCGACGGTCTGAGAAGCGAGCGACGGTCTGAGAAGCGAGCGACGGCCTAAGAAGCGAGCGACCGTCGAGAAGTGACCGTCTGAGAAGCGACCGTCTGAGAAGCGACATACGTAGGCTGCGACTCCTACGATGGCCTTAGCACTGCGACTCCGCGACCTCCGCGACCTCCGCGACCTCTAAGACCTCTGCAGCCTACCGAGAAGCGACTGTCGAGAAGCGACCGTTAAGAAGCGACACGTGTTTGCAAGACGACCTCCGCAGCCTCGACAACCTCCGCGACCTCCGCAGCCTCGACAACCTCCGCGACCTCCGCGGCCTCGACGACCTCTGCGACCTCTGCAGCCTTGACGACCTTTGCGACAATCTGAGAATTCTGCAGCCTTGGCAAGGCACCAAACAAGGCACCAAACAAGGCACCAAACAAGGCACCAATCGAGGCTGAAAGCGACGGCAAAAGGCACGAGATTGAGGCTCAAAAAGGCACGAGATTGAGGCTCAAAACGCACGGAAATTGAAGCTCAAAAGCGACCTCAAAAGCGACCTGTTTTGGAGCGACCTGATTGGCCGATAGCGAAGCTGAATTTGCGACCTGGATTGGTGCAACCTAATTGGCTGATTGCGATTGATGGATTGATTGCGATTGAGGGTAATCGCTGGTTAGGGAGGGCGGTAGTGATACGGATGTGGATGTGGACAGCTGGCAGCTAGGCTTGGCAGGGCCAGGCTTGGCGCACACTCAAATACCTCCACCTCCGCTTGTACGTAGATTCTTCCCTCTCTAGCCTTGGATATAGTTATCAAAGACGGGTATTGACCTAGAGTCTACCTTAGTCGGATCACATAGGAGGTATCCTCTTACAGATAGGTCTAGACGGCCTTCTACACCTATATACATATTTCTCTAAGAACAACTCCCTAGCTAAATGCAATTACCCTATCTACGACAAGGAATTGCTAGCGGTCGTATAGTGCTGCAAGGCGTAGGACAGAGAACTCCGCTCGGTTCCTAAATTCCTCGCCCTAACGGATTACAAGAATCTTAAGTATTTTACGCAACCCTAGAAACTCTCTAAGAGACACGTACAATAGGCGATGTATCTAAGCCGCTTTAATATAAGACTCTAGTACTGCAAAGGAAAGGACAACAGTAGGGCCGACGCATTATCCAGACGAGACTAGGATATGCCAACGACGTACGATAACGACCGACTAAAATTATAATTATTCCAGATGTTCAAGGAGGAACTAGGCGAAGACACTATCCGCCTAGCAGCGATATACATATAGGAACCCTAGCTACAGGTATAGGAAGAGGCAGTAGAAAAGGACGACGTCTACCGAAGAGCCTGTACAGCAATCTAAGGAGGACAGCGGAAGCTCCCTATAGAGCTTAACCTTAAGGTGTTAGCAGCAGAGTGCACAGTAGACGAAGAGAACAACCTAAAGTTTAGGAACCGGATTTAGGTCCCTATAGACAAGAAGCTCTGTACAAGTTTGATACAACAGGCGTACAACTTAATAGCAACCGGACACCTAGGGCGCGAGGAGACGTACAGCATTGTCGCTAGGGACTACTACTAGCTAGCGATAGCGAAGGACATCCGTAGGTTCGTACAGAACTACGATGTCTATAGACAGACGAAGCCCTAGCGTAAACTAAAGCACGGCCTGTTAAAACCCCTGCCGATACCGGACCGGCTATAGCAGGATCTAACAGTAGACTTTATTACAGACCTCCCTATAAGCGACGGACAACAGAACATTATAGTAGTAACGGACAAGCTAACGAGGGGGGTAATGCTAGAGGGAATAGACTCCATTACGGCCGAGGACACTGCCTAGGCATTAGTACGGACGACGTTCAGCAAGTATAGGTTCCCTAGGTCAATTGTGTCTAACCGTAGTACACAGTTTACGAGCTAACTCTAGGCGAGGATATGCCAATTGTTAAACATAGAACGTCGCCTATTAACCGCATAGCACCTACAGACGGAGGGCGCGACGGAGAGGGTCAATTTTACACTAGAAGCGTACCTCCGGGCGTACGTTAACTACAACTAGACCAATTGGAACTGCCTCCTCCCTATAGCAGAGCTAGCTATTAACAGCCGTACAGCTAACGCTACAGGCTTGTCCCCCTTTTTTATAGCCTATAGGTACGAACATTTCCCGCTCCTACAGACTCTAAGCGACGCTACCCTACGCCCTATATGCTCCCTAATTTAGCAATAGGAAGCTATCGTACAGACAATTACGAACGCCTACTAATAGGCAAAAGCGAGCCTTGCTATAGCCTAACAGAATGCGGAAGAGTAGGCCAACAAGGGACGGCAGGCTGTACTAAGGTACGAGGTAGGGGATAAGGTATAGCTAAACTAGCGCAATATTCGTACAAACCCAGCCAAGCAAGAAACTTGACTAGAAGAACCGGAAGTTTATAGTAGTCCGGCCAGTAGGGACACACGCTGTACGACTTAACACTCCCCTAGGGATCTATCCGGTTTTCTATATAGACCTTGTACAGCCTGCGTATACAGATCCCCTTCTATACCAGACGACGGCGACGATAGGAAACCGCTAGAATACGACGTAGGAATGCCAAGCCTGTACGAAGAGACTACTACAAGGGAGGAGGGGGGTATTGTTAGGGGACGCCGTCCTGCTAGGTCCCGGACCTGGACCGGCCGTCGCCCTAAGGAGTACAACTTAGCAGCGCTAGCAAGACCTAGCTAGACCGAGTCCTGACCCGGCCTGGCTAAGTCGGCATCCCCTCCCCCTGCACCTTATATAGAGGGAAATCTCTGTACCCCTGTACAGAGGGAAATCTCTGCACCCCTATATAGAGGGAAATTGCTGGCTTACTTCGTAGGTACAAAATGTACAGTAGCAGACGACGAAGGAACTGCCTATCAGTTCCTTTATATAGATACCTAGCCTTAAGTTTCTAAACCAACATTCTTAAAGGATACAGTTACCTAGTAGAGTTAGCCTCGCTAACACGGATTTCGGCATACAACGGACAAGACACTAAGAGTGTTATGCATTATATGCTGTTAAAGACCACCCTAGCCGGCCGTACTACAGAAGCAGCGTTTCTAGTTATAGATATCGGACGGCTTAACATTATTATAGGACAGAAAGAGATAAAGAACTAGAAGGCCGTTATTAACGTAGATAAAGGTATAATCAAATTTATGATCTAGCAGAAGGGCACCGCCGCTGTCGAATCACTAACCGCCGCTGCTTTCAAAAGCCTAGTTAACCCTGCCACACCTCTAGCAACTATCGGAATAATAAGCTTAGAAGCCCTAACTACTCTTACGAAGTTACTGGAAAATAAGATCTACGCTATCTCGATAAAGGACATGGAATACTACTAAAAGATAAAGAAGAAGTAGACCTATTAGAAGTGTTACTGAAAGAACTCTATCGTTACGCTAAAGTATTCTTAAAAGCCGATTCTAACCTCCTACTGCTCTACTAACCAGAATACAATAACAAGATTTGGCTAAAGGAAGGAGCTACGCTGCCGAGAACCGAACCGCTAAGGCGACTGTCGCCGGCCGAGCGAGACTAAGTAGAAGTATTTATTCGAGAAAACCTAGCGAAGAGATTTATTACACCGAGCTTAGCTAAGTATGCATCGCCGATCCTTTTTATACAGAAGCCCGGAGGCAGCCTCCGGTTATACGTAGACTATAGAGGCCTTAACAAAGTTACTAAGAGAGACGTATACCTACTGCCGCTAATTAACGAGACTATCTAGCAAGTAGCGAAAGCTAAATAGTTTAGCAAGCTGGACATTCGCTAAGCGTTCTACTAGCTAAGGAACGAAGAAGGGGGGACAGAAGACCTTACGACATCCGCTATACGTATAGGCAATTTCAAATAGCTAGTTATGCCTTTCGGACTTACTAACGCGCTAGCCGTATAGCAACGTTTTATAAACTATATCTTTATAGACATACTAGAGCAGTTTGTATCTATCTACCTAGACAACATCCTTATCTATACTAAGAGAACGAGACAACAGTATACGGACTACATTAAGCAGGTGCTAACTAGGCTCTAAGAGGTCGGATTAAACGGGGATACGAAGAAGAGTCAATTTTACTAGTCTAAAGTTAAATACCTTAGTCTTATTGTCGGAAAGGAAGGCATCTAGATAGACCCCTTAAAGGTCGCTGCTATAGCAGAATAGAAGCAGCCAAAAGCTGGAAACACTACCTAAATCAGAGCTTTTCTCGGATTCTGCAGCTACTATCGTCGCTTTATTAAGGACTTTAGCAAGATAGTCAGACCCCTAAATAAGGCATTAAAGAAAGAAGCAGCTAGCCTCTAGAATAAGAAGTGTACAAAGGCCTTTAACTAACTAAAGGCCACTGTAGCCTCGGCCCTACTACTAGCGCACTTCCCGCCAAAAAAGACGATCTACCTAGAAACAGACGCTTTCGATACAGTTACAGCAGGGGTCCTTTCTTAGTGTAACGACAACGACAAGGCCCTCTATCTAGTAGCTTTCTTTAGCAAATCTATTAACGAAGCTAAGCGGAACTACGCTATTTATAACAAGGAACTATTAGCTATTATTCAAGCTTTCGAGGAATAGAAGCTAGAGCTTATAGCTAGAAAGAGCACGGTCTAGATCCTTACTAACTATTAGTTACTAACCTTCTTTACAAAGACGCAGAAGCTCTCGCGCTGCTAAGCCCGATAGGCCGTCTACTTATCCGGATTCGATTTTAAGATTACCTATCGACTAGGAGCTTAAAATAGAAAAGCCGACGTACTAACGAGAAGAGAAGGGAAGACCAGCTATACAAAGGAAGATCTGAACATGTTCCAGAAGATGCTTACCGAACGGATAGTAGACGCCGAAGTGCTAAAAAAAGTAGGGATCTGTGCTGTAGAACCAACTACCAAAGAAGAGACGCTTTACGGAAAGGTAGAGCGATTTAACTATTAACAGAAACTTGGCAAAACCGGTTTAGGGAAGCTAATAGTTCTAGGAGAACTAATTACAGAAGTTATTAAGCTAATCTATAGTTCTAAGGATGTCGGTTACGCTAGTACGAAGAAGACGATAGATGCTATTAGAACAGTCTACTAGTTTCTGCAAATTTACGAGCAAATCTACCGGTTTGTTGCCAACTGCTACTCGTACTAAGCTGCGAAGCTACGCTACAGCCTTCCGGCCGGTCTACTAAAGCTACTGCCTAATCCGAGCGCGCAGATATAATTTAATATAGCTGTTTTAATAACTATATCTCGAACTAAAGAGGGAAAGGAATCTATGCAGCAGTAGGTAAGGGCTTTAGGGATAGTACACTAAGGCCCGGCTCAGTCTGGAAGGGCCGAGCCGAAATTCCAAGGGTCTACCCTATTACTTAGTCCTACCCCTTTCTGCTGCCGTAACACCACTCCCCTCCCTTATTAGCAGTCGCCCTCGACCGCTTACTTATCTCTTCTGCCCCTTCGGTCTTCTTCTAGCCAATTAGGTCTTTTTATTCTTCTATCTTTTCTTTCGGTTCTGCCTCTTTTTCTTCTTCTTCTCTGTCGTCGTTTTCTTCGTCTTTTTTTTCTTCTATTTCGTTGTCTTCTTTTTTCGTCCGGTTCGCAGCTTTCTTCGCGAAAATTCTTCTTAAAATCGACGTTACCTCTTCTTTTCTTCTGTCTTAAAAACACTGTCCTTTCTTTATCTGCTTCCTTTTCTCTTCTATCGTCGCTATCTAAAGTCTTTTACTTAGCATCTATCTAATCGGAGCTATCTAATCTAAGCTAATAGCTATCTAATCGGTGCTGTAGCTAAATTGTGTGCCGCTGCAGAGGGCCCTATATAGGTGCGTCTGCAGTGCTCTATCTCTTCTTCTTTTCTTCTTTACCAAGGCTTAAGCGTTACCGCAAAGCCGTCGTCGCCAACTCTGTCTACGAAATCGATCGGCCGAGCCTTTCTTTTTTGTAGACGTCGTTAATAAGCGTCGCGCCGAAGCGGTAGGGCCGTCCTCGACTTTATCCGCGTTATCTATCTGGCAAAACTATCGGACGGCGTAGGTGTCGTCGAAGACGGTTACTAAGCGCGCTACTACTACGATCGTTTCTTCAGTTTTCGCACTAGTAGAGCGGACGCAGCCTTTCTTCTTCTTCTATCTCTTCTGGAGCTATTATTTCCGGGGCTATTCGGGTCTCGGTTTTGTTAGATTCTGGACGTAGAACTCTTATAGCAGCTCTGCCGAATTCTAAAGATTCTCGACCGGATACTATTTATAGTCTTCTAGCTACCCCTTCTATAAGACCTTCGCTTTAATAGACCCTCTTATCTTCTTTACATCTATTACATCTTCCACCTCCTACTCTTCTTGTTTACTATCTATCTCGATTGGTAGGGGTTCGATAAACCCCTGTCCTAGAAGGCTATCTTCCGGGTCTAGGCTTAACAGGTCCGAATAGAAGACATCGTAGATCCGGAACGATCTCGGTAGCTAGAGCCGATAGGTTACCGGCGACCTCTCTTCTACTATCGTAAACGGACCTCTGTAACAGGGGTTAAGCTTAGCGTTGCCTTTTAGCCTTAGGTTTTGCGTATTAAGCTATACCTTTTAGCCTTCTTCAAATTCTATTAGTAACCGCTTTCTATTAGCTTGAGTTACTATCTTCGTCTAAGCCGACTCTATCGCTTCTTTCGCTATCCGGACCGCTTCTTCTATCTAAGCTTTAAGTGCTTCTGCCGCAGCGGCGGCGACTCTCTTTGACGAGATAGAAGGTTCCGAATAGCTGGGTCTATCCGGCAGTTGGAAGCTTATCCTAAGAAGATAGCTGTAAGTTATTTTAAACGGCGCTAGCGAGGTGGCTTCGCACAGTGCCGAGTTAGCGCAGAACTCGGCTATTAGCAACACCTTAGTCCAGTCTTCTTAATAATAGCCGCAGAAGATTCGCAGATATTTTTCTATCTTACAATTAGCTACTTCCGAATGACCATCCGTCTAAGGGTAAGTGGCTATACTAAGCCTTCTACAGATTCTAAGAACTTGGTTAATAGCCTTCTATACGTTAGCGGTGAATTAAGGACCCCTATCCGTAGTAATAGTGTCTAGCAGGCTATAATGCTTCTTGTTAGGGGGCGCCGCCCAGCCCAGGTCCTGGACCTAAGCTAGCCGTCGCCCTAAGGACTGCGACTTAGCGGCGCTAGCACGACCCTACCCTCCGTACGGAGTTACCGATACGACCCTACTCCTGTACAGAGGGAGAATCCTATAGCCCTGTATAGAGGGGAATTGCCGCCCCTTTAAACAGAGGGAAAACTCTGCACTACTATATAGAGGGAAACTCCCGATCCTCTGTACAGAGTGCGAACCTTGTACCCCTATACAAAGGGAAATTGCTGGCTTAGCTTCGTAGGTACAAATTGTACAGCAGCCGACAACGAAGGAACTGCCTATCAGTTCCTTTATATAGATACCCAACCTTAAGTTTCTAAACTAAGATTCTTAAGCCCTTATATTAGGAACTAATCTTACTGTCGGTAGCTGCAGTAATATAACGAAGATAGATAGCGACATCCCTATAGAACCTACAGCTATGCGGGATTAGATGCACTGCACGTATAAGGAGCTGTTGGCATACAAGGCCCAGCTCGAACAGCAAGTAAGCCACTAGGCTGCGATGATTTCCTAACGGGAACAGGAGCTACGACAGCTTAGGGCGTCCGATTGCGATCCGACCCCTACGACGACGACGACGAACACGACGGCCTACACTCCGACCCCTAAGAGCAAACTCCCTAACGTTACTACCTACGATAGTAAGGCTCCGGCCGAGTACCCCTCCTAGGCTGCCTAGATGCGCTCTAAGCTTCTGGTCGACTTAGGAGCATACCCGACCGAGCTAGACAAGGTAGTGTACCTCTTTAGGAGGTTAAAGGGCAGGGCGGCAGCACGGATTCTGCCGTACTACGAGACGGCTATTGCTAACCTAGCAATAGCAACGTCGACGATACTCTAGGTAGCTCTTAACAGGAGCTATAAGGACCTAGACTGTGTAAGCCGAGCACTCCTACAGGTTAATACAATAAAGTAAGGACGCAAGACTGTACAAGAGTTCCTCGCAGAATACGACCAGACCCTAGCAGAGGCAGGAGGACTCCAATAAGAGGACAGGGTAAAAATTACTACCTTAGAGGTAGGCCTCTCTAAGGAGATTATAACGGGACTAGTAGGCGTAATGCGACTAGCTACGTATAAGGAGTACTGTAATCTCCTTAGGATAGTCAACGACTAACAGCGCAGGCTTAGACGGATAAGCTGCGCCTATAAGATGCGACAACCCCTCCAGCGGCAGACGGACGCTATAGACTAGGAACTAACGACAACGAGAGTAGCAGCAGCCGTTACCGTACGGCTAAGGGCTGCTGCTAAAAGGGCACAGTAGGTAGACATAGCTACCCTTAACAAGAGAAGAGCAGAAGGGAGCTGCTATAGGTATAGCAAGATAGGCTATACTGTACGGAATTGCGGGCTTTTGCTAGCAGAGAGATCTAGGGAACGGCCGACTACTGTAAGGGTAGCAACTGCGGCGCCTTAACAAGAGAACTAAGAGTTCCCCTCGGACGACAACGAGTCGGGAAAAGAGTAGCCTCTAAGCGAAGGCTCTGCTAGAGGCGTATACAAGATAGATTGCTAAATCAAAGCACTACTTAGCTATCTTATAAGAGCAACTATATAACGACTATGCCGTTTATCGTACGGCCTACGCTAAACGGTATCGCTACAGCGCGGACATTAACTGACACAGGATGTTTGGTGTACAGAGTAATTAGCGAGGACTTCGTATAGAGACACTACATTAAGACGACCCCTACCGTACCTGTACGCATGCTAGGCATTACTAGGCGAGGACCGGACATTACCTATATAGTGAAAGTAACGATAGAGCTGCAAGGACACTACGAGCAGGACTTATACCTCTACGTCGTACAGGACAAGTTGGGGTATAACCTAATACTAGGGAAGCTATAGATAGAGCGCTAGCGGGGCAAGTTAGACGTTGGACGAGGACGGCTGTACCTAGCAGCGACGAAGCAGAGGCTCCGAGACTGATGTAACGCAGTACACTTAAGCCAAAAGGGACTGGTCAAGTAACTCGGAAGTGACTTGACCAATGTGTACCAGATATATAAACCTTGGCAAGGCATAGTAATAACACGGGCCAACCCACCCCGTATCACTACCCCCTGCGCTACAGGCTTACGACCTCGTAAGCTGCGCTTACTTACAGGCTACGTATGCTATTGCACAGCTCCCCTATGCAGCATACGCAATCAACCCCCCCCCGGCAGGTCTGCACACAGCCAGCTGGACCTTTACCGGGTCTGCCTTATTCTGTACGGAGTGGTGGACAAACGGACATACGTCAACGCTGCTTCCACTCTCCTGTTGAAAGATGCGCCCCCTAGGAATTGAACCCGGGCCTTTTATCGTACACTTTCAGCAGTCACTTCCGAGTTAAGTGATGTAACGCGGTACACTTAAGCCAAAAGGGACTGGTCAAGTAACTCGGAAGTGACTTGACTAATGTGTACTAGATATATGAACCTTGGCAAGGCATAGTCATAACACGGGCTAACCCACCCCGTATTAGAGACTAAGGGAGAGTTCTATAGAGCAGCAATGCCAAGGCCGAAATCAACACTGCGACTACAGACATCGAGAAGGCATTAGTGCCTAAGAAGGCAACGGACCCCTGCACGAAGCTCCTATCGGAATACGCAGAATACCTAGACCTCTTTAAGCCAAAGTCGGCCTCGAAACTGCTACTACACTAAGGAGAGGGAATTAACTATAACATCTAGCTAGAGCCCGGTCCGGATAGGAGTTTGCCTAAAGTACTGTACGGCCCGCTGTACGGCATGTCCTTTAGAGAACTCCTAGTACTACGCAAGACACTAGACGACTTACTTACTAAAGGTTTCATTTGCGTAAGTACCTCGTCTGCAGGAGCCCTAGTGCTATTTGTCTATAAAGAAGGCAAGGCCGGCTTGCGTTTTTGCGTAGATTACAGAGGCATTAACGCGATTACTAAGAAGGACCGGTACCCCCTACCCCTTATTAAGGAGACTCTCAGACGGATCAGCAAGGCAAAGTAGTTTACTAAGCTTAACGTAGTTTCGGCCTTCTACAAGATACAGATTAAGGAAGGCTGTAAATAGATAACTGCTTTCTGTACGAGATATAGTCTTTTCGAGTAGCTTGTTACCCCCTTTAGCCTTGCCAACGCACTAGCAACCTTCTAGAGGTACATTAACAGGTCCCTGCAAGGGTTACTAGACGATATCTGTTCTGCGTACCTCGACGACATACTGGGTTTTACAGACGGCACCTATATAGACTATATACAGGACGTTAAGAAGGTACTAGATCGACTGCAATAGGCTAGCTTATACCTCGACATCGACAAATGTAAATTCGGTATACAACGTACGAAATACCTAGGGTTTATTATTAAAGTAGGGAAAGGCATTAGTATAGATAGGAAGAAGTTTAATGCTATTAAGCAATAGAAGCCGCCTACGAGTGTTAAGGGCGTACAGGAATTTCTTAGGTTTGCCAACTTCTACCGCTAGTTTATACAGAACTACTCGGAGATCGTACGCCCCCTAGTCGAGCTAACATATAAAGACAAGCGGTTTAAGTAGACGGACGAGTGCAATAGGAGCTTTAACAGGCCAAAGGAGCTCTTTACAACGGGACCAACGCTTGCCGCCTTCGATCCGGAATGTACGACAGTACTGGCAACTGACTCTTTAGGGTATTGTATAGGAGGTATCCTGTTACAGGTAGGCTCGGACGGACTCCTGCACCTATACGCGTATTTCTCTAAGAAGAACTCCCTAGCTAAGTGCAACTACCCTATCTACAACAAGGAGTTGCTAGCAGTCGTATAGTGTTGCAAGGCGTAGGATAGAGAACTCCGCTCGGTCCCTAAGTTCCTTGCCCTAACTAACTATAAGAACCTAGAGTACTTTACGCAACCCTAGAAGCTGTCTAGGAGAAACGTACGATAGGCGATGTACCTAAGCCGCTTTAATATAAGACTCTAGTATCGCAAGGGTAAGGACAACAGCAGGGCCGATGCGCTATCTAGACAGGATTAGGATATACTAACGACGTATAAGGACGACCGGCTAAAATCTCGAACATTTTAGATGTTTAAGGAGGAGCTAGGCGAAGGGACTATCCGCCTGGCAGCGACACACATATAGGAACCCTAACTGCAGGCATAGGAAGAGGCAGTAGAAAAGGACGATTTTTACTAAGGGGCCTATACAGCGATCTAAGGAGGACAGCAGAAGCTCCTAGCAGAGCTTTACCTTAAGGTGTTAGCAGCAGAGTGCTTAGTAGACGAGGAGAACAACCTAAAGTTCAGGAATCGGATTTGGGTCCTAGCAGACGAGAAGCTCTGTACAAGCTTAATACAACGGGCGTACGATTTAATAGCAACCTGTAAGGGGCTCAAGAATCTTAGTTCAGAAACTTAAGGCTAGGTATCTTTATAAAGGAACTAATAGGCAGTTCCTTCGTCGTCTGCTGCTGTACAATTTGTACCTACGAAGCTAAGCTAGCAATTTCCCTCTGTGTAGGGATGCAAGGTTTACACTCCGTACAGAGGATCGGGAGTTCTCCCTCTATACAGTAGTGCAGAGTTTTCCCTCTGTTTAAAGGGGCGGCAATTCCCCTCTATATAGGGCTATAAGGTTCCCCCTCTGTACAGGAGTGTAGTCCTGTCGGTGATTCCGTACAGAGGGTAGGGTCGTACTAGCGCTGCTAAGTCGCAGTCCTTAGGGCGACGGCTGGCTTAGGTCGGGTCTAGGACCTAGGCTGGGCAGCGCCCCCTAACAATACCTTCCCCCTCTCTTCTTATAGTGCCCTTTTCGTACGGCGGCGTGCCGTGTACCCTTAGCTCCTGCTGTTTCTTTGCTAGGTTGCGACTTCCTGTCCTCGCCTCGGCACTTAGCTATTAAACTCTCTCTCCGCCGGTTTAACCTTAGACCTGTCCTCCTAGGTCTGCAGGCAGGGAAGGCAGGTAGTGCTCGATTGCCTCTACCTGACCTTAGCTAGTTCCGCCTGCCAATTTAACGGAGCCGAGGCTAAGGCTAAGGGGGCCTGCAAGCAGTTATAAAGGTGCAGGAGGAGCTTAGTCCCGCCTGCTCCTTCTCCTCCTACCCTCGAGCCCTAGCTATTTACTCTACGTCCTAACTGTACAGTCCGGCGCTACCGGGTTATTTAGCTCTGTCCCTGTCCCTTGGTCGTCGTCCAGAGTTTTACTTCTAGATAGATGTTCCCGCCTCTGTCTAGTCGCCTAGTAGGCCGTCGCTCGTACAGGCCTTAGGTCGTAGTTGCCTCGTTTGTCCTCCTCTATACAGTTGTAGCAGCTGCCCTAGTTGTTATTGCCCTATAAGGCAGGCAGCTACTACCCTATATATAAATCCCTTCCCTTTTCTCCCTCCCTCTTCTTCTCTTTCTTCTTTATTCTCTACCTGCTACCCGTCTGCCCGGCCGTCCACTACTACTACCATTACTACTATTACTACTACTAACTACTATCTATTAGCCGCTACCAGTTACTACTACTATGCTACCCGCCCCGTCCGGCTGTGCTTATCGTAGCTCCCTTGTAGTCGCTAGCTCCTCTTCCGCTCGTCCGGCTAGAGTCTCCTCCTATTTCTACCTCTAGCAGTAGGATGCTTAATTCGACTAGCAGCTTCGCTTCCGGTTCGTACGGGTTTCCGTCCCCTATACAGTCTAAGCTAACATCTTAGGTGCTACATTAACTAGCAGCAGAGTGTTGCTAAGCTACCCTTCTATTTTTCTTAGTGCTGGGGCTCCTCCCGTCCAGGGGGTAATTAAGGTTATAGGTGTGGAGTTGGCTGCCCTGGGTCCTAGGGGTAGTAGCTAGTAGGCTACCTTAAGGTAGTATATAAAAGTTTTTGGACAGTGTCGCTCTTAACCTCTCTTACTTCCACTTTCCTTCCCTCCTGTTTTCTAGCTGTTTCCTTCCTCTAGCCCCTCTTTCGTACAGTGTCGTACAGTGTCGTGTTAGTAGGATCCTATAGTGTCCTATGTTGTAAATTTCGATCCTTTAACAACCTAAGTTGCTAGCAGTTACCCTGTCCTTAGGATAGATCGTGCCCCTTTTTGCCGTACAGCGCAATGTTACTGTAACTAGGCAGGGAGATGGTTCTCCTCCTACCTGTCTAGTGCAGTTGTGTCTTGCAGAGCCTCGTACAGTTCCTATATAGGCTCTGCCTATTCTCTCTATTTTACTAGGTACTCTACCTTCCCCCGCTTCCTTCGGCTCTTAAGGATCCCTTCTACCTTATACTCTTCCTAGCCCTTAGTTATAATCGCAGGTAAGCGCGCGTCGTCTGTCGTCTAGTGTAGCAGGGGGTCTGTGTTTGCTGGCTGTACGAGGTCTATATAGAAGACTGGGTATATCCCTAGGGGAGTGTTAAGTCGTACAGTATATGTCCCTACTAGTCGGACTATTGTAAACTTCCTGTTCTTCTAATCTAGCTTCTTGCTTAGCCAGTCCGTACAGATGTGTCGCTAGTTTAGCTAGACCTTATCCCCTGCCTCGTACCTTAGTGCAGCCTGCCGTCCCTTGTTGGCCTGCTCTTCCGCATTCTGTTAAGCTATAGCTAGGCTCGCCTTCGCCTATTGATAGGCGTTCGTAATCGTCTGTACGATAGCCTCTCCCTGCTAAATTAGAGATTGTACAGGGCGCAGGGTGTTACTACTTAGGGTCGGCAGGAGCAGGGAGTAGTCGTATCTATAGGCTATAAAGAAGGGGGACAATCCTATAGCATTAGCCGTACGGCTGTTAATAGCCAGCTCTGCTATAGGGAGAAGTCGGTTCTAGTTCGTCTAGTTATAGTCGACATATGCTCGGAGGTACGCTTCTAACGTCTAATTGACCCTCTCCGTCGCCCCGTCTATCTGCAGGTACTATACAGTTAACAGGCAACGTTCTACCTTTAGCAACTGCCAGACCCTTGCCTAGAGCTGGCTCGCAAACTGCGTACCCCTGTCCGATACAATTGACCGAGGGAAACCGTGCTTACTAAACGTCGTCTAGATAAATGCCTAGGCGGTGTCCTTAGCTGTAATAGAGTCCATTCCCTCTAGTATTACCCCCTTCGTTAGCTTGTCTGTAACTACTATAATGTTCCGCTGTCTGTCGCTCTTAGGGAGGTCTGTAATAAAGTCCACCGTTAGGTCTTGCTAGGGCCGATCCGGTATTAGTAGGGGCTTTAGTAGCCTATACTTTAGTTCCCGCTAGGGCTTCGTCCGTCTATATACGTCGCAGTTCTGTATAAACCTGCGGATGTCCTTCGCTATTGCCGGCTAGTAGTAGTCCCTAGCGACGATGCTGTACGTCTCCTCGCGCCCCGGGTGCCCGGTAGCTATAGAGTTATGCACCTGTTGTATTAAGCTCGTATAGAGCCTCTCGTCTGCCGGGACCTAAATCCGATTCCTGAACTTTAGGTTGTTCTCCTTGTATACTAAGCACTCTGCTGCCGATACCTTAAGATAGAGCTCTGCTAGCAGCTTCCGCTGTCCTCCTTAGATCGCTGTACAGGCCCCTCGGTACACCTCGTCCTTCTCTACTGCCTCTTCCTATACTTGCAGTTAGGGTTCCTATAGGTGTGTCGCCGCTAGGCGGATAGTCTCCTTGCCTGGCTCCTCCTTAAACATCTAGAATGTTCGCGACTTTAACCGGTCGTCCTTGTACATTGTTGGCATGTCCTAGTCCTGTCTGGATAGCGTATCGGCCCTGCTGTTGTCCTTACCCTTACGATACTAGAGTCTTATATTGAACCGGCTTAGGTACATTGCCTATCGTACGTGCCTCTTAGACAGCTTCCGGGGCTGCGTAAAGTACTCTAGATTCTTGTAGTTAGTTAGGGCGAGGAACTCGGGCACCGAGCGGAGTTCTCTATCCTATGCCTTGCAATACTATACGACGGCTAGCAACTCCTTGTTGTAGATAGGGTAGTTGCACTTAGCTAGGGAGTTCTTCTTAGAGAAATACGCATATAGGTATAGGAGTCCGTCCGAGCCTACCTATAACAGGATACCTCTAATGCAATACTCCGAGGAGTCGGTTTCTAGTATCGTCGTACGCTCTAGGTCGAAGGCGGCAAGCGTTGGTCCTGTAGTAAAGAGCTCCTTTAGCTTGTTAAAGCTGCTATCGTATTCGTCCGTCTATTTAAACTGCTTGTCCTTGTGTATTAGCTTAACTAGGGGGCGTACGATCTCCAAGTAGTTCTGTATAAACTAGCAGTAGAAGTTGGCAAACCCAAGAAATTCCTGTATACCCTTAACGTTCGTAGGCGACTTCTATTGCTTAATAGCGTTAATCCTCTTCCTATCTATACTAATGCCTTTCCCCGCCTTCATAATAAACTCTAGGTATTTCGTACACTAGATACCGAATTTACATTTGTCGATGTCGAGGTATAAGCCAGCCTGCTGCAGTCGGTCCAGCACATTCTTAACGTCCTGTACGTAGTCTGCGTAGGTGCCGTCTGTAAAAACTAGGGTATCGTCAAGGTACGCCGAGCAGATGTCGTCTAGTAACCCTTGCAAGGACTTGTTAATATACCTTTAGAAGGTTGCTAGTGCGTTAGCAAGGCTAAAGGGGGTAACAAGCTACTTAAAAAGACTATATCTCGTACAGAAGGCGGTTATCTATTTACAGCCTTCCTTAATCTATATCTTGTAGAAGGCCGAGACTACGTTAAGCTTGGTAAACCACTTTGCCTTGCTAATCCGTCTAAGAGTCTCCTTAATAAGGGGTAGGGGGTACTAGTCTTTCTTAGTAATCGCGTTAATGCCTCTGTAGTCTATACAGAAATGCAAGCTGGCCTTCCCCTCCTTATAGAAAAACAGCACTAGGGCTCCTGTAGACAACATACTTGCCTAAATGAAAACCTTAGCAAGCAGGTCGTCCAGTGTCTTGCAGAGTACTAGGAGTTCTCTAGAGGATATTCTGTATAGCGGCCCGTATAGTACCTCCGGCAGACTCCTATCCGGACAGGGTTCTAGCTAGATGTCGTAGTCAATCCCTTCTCCTTAGTGTAGCGGCAGTTTCGAGGCCGACTTCGGCTTAAAGAGGTCTAGGTATCCCGTATATTCCCTTAGGAGCTTTGTACAGGGGTCTGTTACTTTCTTAGGTGCTAATGCCTTCTTAATGTCCGCTGTCGCTGTGTTAATTTCGGCCTTGGCATTGTTACCCTGCAGAGCCTTCCCTTGGTCTCGGGGCCTCTGCTTCGTCGACGTGTTGGCTCCGGCTGTAGCTTTGTCGTCCTGTTGGACCCTCCCTTAGTCTCAGAGCCTCTGCTTCGTTACTGCTAGGTACAGCCGTCCTCGTCCAACGTCTAGCTTGCCTCTCCAGCGCTCTATCTATAGCTTCCCTAGTATTAGGTTATACCCTAACTTGTCCTATACAATATAGAGGTATAAGTCCTGCTTATAGTGTCCCTGTACCTCTATTATTACTTTTGTTGCAGCAGTGGAAAGGGGTGGGACAGATTGATAGGGTGGACCCTGGATTTCGGCTCGGCCCGGACGGGCCGAGCCGGGCCTTGGCACCACTACTACGAAAGCCTACTACCACCACTACATAGATTCCTTTCCCTCCTCAGTTCGAGATATAGTTATCAAAAAGGCCGTATTAAATCATATCTGTGTGCCCGGATTATTATATCTTGAACTCACTTCAACAACACCCCGCGCTGCGCGAAAGGGCCCGTCGAACCATCCGGAAACCCGAATAACGCACGTGCACCAACATCAACAACAACACCCAAGGCACCGTAAGAAGATGGAAGGCTTCTCAGCGGTAGAGAGCGGCGTAACAGGCCGCCGCGGAAAGAGAAAGACTGACAGAGCGAGTAGGCGCTCCAGTGTTATTAATAATAAGATCATTATTAGCGGTTTTACGGCGGAAGAGACCGAAGAGATTAAGGAACGAATAAGCGAATATAGGAAGATCTACGACTGTACGATCGAGGAACTTAAGGACTATGTGAACGAGAATGGAATAGGGAAGGTCTACGACGGTATAGACCTTATCGAGATGCTGTTCTACAGGACGCTGGAAGAGAACAGACAACTAAGAGAAGAAATTAAAGCGGTAAGAGCCGAGAAGGAATCGGCAGAGACTATTATCGACGTGTTAGAAAACTAAGCGTCGAATCGACTAGCGCAGCTGAAGGCGCTGAAGGATCAACTAGCTGATATGGAAGCAGCGAAGTCGTCGCCGCCACCGCGGCGAGAAACCCACGCGGAGACCGCCTCACCAGCGGCCTATAGTCAAGGTAGCACCTTAATAACATTATTGCTGGACCCGCCGGCGTTTAGAGGCGGGGACCCTAAAGACTGGGAAGTGTTTAAGAAGAAGATAAAGAATAAGATAGACCGCGACTACGCCGGAAACAGTGCCGGAGATAGATTAGCGTACCTGGAATCGCGATTGGAAGGTAAAGCTTTTTCGCTAGTAGCGGACCTGGAAGAGGCGACTGCCGAGGAAGCGATCAAAGCACTGGACCAGCGCTTCGGAGACCCGTTCCGGAAGAAGACGGCCTGTAAGCAGCTGGACAAGATCAATCAGAACCGGCAGACGTTTGAAGAATTCTACAGACTATTCAGAAAATATGCGATTAGGGCCCGAGTAGCGGAAGATAAGCAGCTCTACCTACTAAGGCAGAAGCTGAACCCCGAACTGGCCGCCGCTATAGCGTCGGTAGAAGACGAAGACCTTAAGAGCTTCGTGCACAGAGCGAGGGTCACTGCGAGAAACTTGAGCGCTTACGCGAAATTACGCGAATCGAACCAGAAGCCGTTAATAACGCAGACTACACGACCCCCTGCGCCTTTCCGGAGAGCACCACCGCAGCCACCTTATCAGTCACAGCGTTCGTCGTTCGTACCCACGTGCTACGCGTGTAGCAAGCCTGGCCACATCGCTACGAGATGCCAAGCATTGGATAAGCAGAAGCAGGAGTATCGCGTTATAAAGCAGCCGCAGCCGCAGACACCGAGAAAGACCATACAAGCTATGGAGCCGGCTCCGAACGACACCGAGAGCGTAGACGGTAGGGTGCAGCTAAGAATTATAGGAAAAGACTAGCTAGACGGATAGGCCCCCTATCTAGCATTGACAATAGGGCACCGAATCGAAGCGAATCGCTACGGGAAGAAAGCATCAACAGTTGCAGCGATCCGCTCTCGGCGGCAGTAGAAGTGAACACAGAAACAGCCATTATCCTTCTAATTACTGTCTACCCCCTTGACGGATCGAGCAAACCACTTCAGCTAAAAGCCTTTATCGACACCGGAGCTCTTATTGGCGCAGCGATCCACTACCGACTAGTTCAGAAACTGAAGAAGGGATACGGCTATCCGGTGGAACTGGCGTCGCCGACGAAGATTTCGGCATACAACGGACAAGACACGGAAAACGTTATGCACTACGTGCCGTTAAGGACTACGCTAGCTGGTCGCACTACAGAAGCGACGTTCCGAATTATAGATATCGGAAGGTTTGACATTATTATAGGGCAGAAATAGATAAAGAACCAGAAAGCTATTATTGACGTAGATAAAGGAACGATCAGATTCAAAACCCTAGGTAGCGGAGCAGGGACTATCGGAAAGGTCGCCGCCGCCGCTGAGCCGAAAGCTACGGAGTCCGCGAAAGAGGCTCCGTCCAATCGTTCCGGACCCCTAGTCACCGTCGGAATAATGAGTTCAGAAGCTATAACGACCCTCGCGAAGTCGCCGGACAATAAGATTTACGCTATCTCAATAAAAGACATCGAAGACTACTGGAAGATAATAGCGGAAGAAGAAGTAGATCTACTGGAGGTGCTGCCAAACGAGCTCTACGGTTACGCTAACGTGTTCTCAAAAGCCGACTCCAACCTCCTGCCGCTCTATCGACCGGAATATAACAACAAGATCCGACTAAAAGAGGGGGCTACGCTGCTAAGAACCGAGTCCCTAAGACGACTGTCGCCGGCGGAACTGGACTAGGTAGAGGTGTTCGTTCGCGAAAACCTGGCGAAGAAGTTTATTACGCTGAGTTCTGCCGAATATACGTTACCGATTCTTTTCGTAAGGAAACTAGGGGGTAGTCTGCGACTCTACGTAGACTATCGAGGCCTTAACGAGGTCACTAAGAGAGACGTATACCCGCTGCTGCTGATCGACGAGACTATACAGCGCGTGGCGAAGGCTAAGTGGTTCAGCAAGCTGGACATCCGCTAAGCGTTCCATCGACTAAGGAACGAAGAAGGGCAGACGGAAGATCTTACGACGTTTGCCACGCGTATAGGCAATTTTAAGTAGCTGGTGATGCCGTTCGGACTCACTAACGCGCCGGCAGTGTAGCAACGCTTTATAAACTACACCTTTATAGACATGCTGGAGCGGTTCGTGTCCGTCTACTTAGACGACATCCTTATCTACACCGATAGGACGAAAGAACAGCACACGGACCACATTAAGAAGGTGCTGACTAGGCTCCGCGAGGTCGGATTGAACGCGGACACGAAAAAGAGCAAGTTTTATCAGACCGAGGTCAAATACCTCGGTCTTATCGTCGGAAGAGATAGAATTCGTATAGACCCCTCAAAGGTCGCCGCCGTCGCGGAGTGGAAGCAGCCGAAATCCGGAAACACTACGCAAATCAGAGCGTTTCTCGGATTCTGCAGCTACTATCGACGATTTATTAAGGACTTCAGCAAGATAGCGAGACCCCTAAGCGAAGCGCTAAAGAAAGAGGCCGCCGGCCTATGGAATAAGAGGTGCACGGAAGCCTTTAACCGGCTGAAAGAAGCAGTGGCCTCGGCGCCGGTTCTGGCACACTTCCGACCGGAAAAGACAATCTACGTAGAAACAGACGCTTCCGATACTGTAACAGCAGGGGTCCTTTTTCAATATAGTAACGACGAAACCCTCCATCTAGTCGCTTTCTTCAGCAAGTCAATAAGCGAAGCTAAGCGGAATTACGCTATCTATAATAAGGAGCTGCTGGCGATCATTCAGGCTTTCGAGGAATGGAAACCGGAACTTATAGCTGGAAAGAGCACGGTCCAGGTCCTTACAGACTACCAGTCGCTAACCTACTTTATAAAGACGCAGAAGCTCTTACGCCGCCAAGCTCGATAGGCCGCCTACTTATTAGGGTTCGACTTCAAGATCACCTATCGACCCAGAGCTCAAAACGGAAAGGCTAACGCGCTAACGAGAAGAGAAGGGAAGACCAGCCGAGCGAAAGAAGATCCGAATATGTTCCAGAAGGTGTTGACCGAGCGGATAGTAGACGCCGAGGTATTGAAAGAAGCGGGGATCTGCTCGGCAGAACTGCAGACCGAACCGGAACCGATAGAACTGGGGCCGCCGATTGAAGAAGAGACGCTCTACGAGAAGGTAAAGCAGCTTAACCAGCAACAGAAACTCGGCAAAACCGGTTCAGGGAAGCTAATAGTTCCGGAAGAACTAATTACGGAGGTTATCCAGCTGGTCCATAACTCCATAGATGTTGGCTACGCCAGAGCGAAGAAAACGACGCAAGCCGTAAGAACGATCTACTGGTTTCCGCGGATCTACGAACGGATCCACCGATTTATCGCCAACTGCTACGTATGCCGATTGGCGAAGCCGCGTTACGGCTTTCCAGCAGGCTTATTGGAGCTACTGCCGATCCCCGAAAAACTATAGCAGCACATCGCGATGGATTTTGTAACCGGCCTGCCGGACTCCGATAGATATAACGCTACGCTTAATGTAGTAGATCGGCTGAGCAAAGAACGACACTTTATCCCCAGCTAAGCGAGAGACGAAGGAACCACTGTAGAAGAAACCGTACGGATGTTGATTTAACACGTGTGGAAGCACTATAGCCTGCCGGACACTATTACTACGGATAGGGGTCCTTAATTCACTGCCGACGTATAGAAAGCTATCAACCAAGCTCTTGGAATTCGTAGAAAGCTCAGCACCGCCGCTTACCCTTAAACTGACGGTCAGTCTGAAGTGGCTAATCGCGAGATAGAACGATATCTGCGAACCTTCTGCGGCCATCACTAAGAAAAGTAGGTCGAGGTGTTGCCGATGGCCGAATTCTGCGCGAACTCAGCACAGTTAGAAGCAACGTCGCTAGCGCCGTTCGAGATAACGCATAGCTATCTTCCGAGGATGAGTTTTCAGCCGCCGAACGAACCCAGCTCTACGGAACCATCTACCACTGCCACGTCGTCAAAGAGAGTCGCTGCCGCGGCGGCGGAAGCGCTCCGATCTCAGATAGAAGAAGCGATCAAAGTGGCGAAAGACGCGATGGAATCGGCTCAGAAGAAGATAGTAACTCGGGCTAATAAGAAGCGGTTACCGATAGAATTCGAAGAAGGCTAAAAGGTATAGCTCAATACGAAGAACCTAAGGCTGAAAGGCAACGCCAAGCTTAATCCGCGCTACATGGGTCCGTTTACGATAGTAGAAAAGAAATCGCCGGTGACTTATCGGCTCGAGCTTCCGAAGGCGTTCCGGATCTACAACGTTTTCCATTCCGATCTACTAAGCCTGGACCCTAAGAACGGTCTGCCGGAACAGGGGTTTGCCGAACCCCCGCCTATCGAGATAGACGGTAAGGAAGAAGAGTAGGAGGTAGAAGATGTAATGGACGTAAAGAAGATAAAAGGGTCTATTAAAGCGAGGATCTCGTAGAAGGGGTGGCCGGAAGACTACGAATAGTATCTGGTCGAGAACCTGCGGAACTCGGCGGAGCTGCTAAGAGAGTTTTATGTCCGGAATCCGACGAAGCCGAAGCCTAAGTGGCTCCGAAGTTGATAGTTTAGAAAGAAGAAAGCCGCGTCCGCTCCATTAGCGCAGAGGCTAAAGAAAACGATCGTAACGGTCGCCTTCGGGGAGGTCTTCGACGCGGCCACTACCCATCGGCAGTGCGGCAGGAAGCTTGCCGACGCCGTGGCGTGCCAGCGCCGCCGCCCCTGCGGTGTGTAAGGACTTTGGTAGAGAAAGAAGAAGAAGAAAAGATAGAGCCGCGGAAAGATCTATATAGACCTCTACGCCGGAGCACAGACCAACCAAACCGCAGCTTAGAAGACCGCGGATCAGATCAGATGGCGTCGATCATATAAACGCTAGGTGAAGGACTTCAGATGCCGACGATGTGAAAAATGGAAAAAGCGACGGAAAGAACGCCGGTTGTAATGGAAGATAGAAGACGCGACGTTAGCGTTGGAGGGGATTTTCGAGAAGAACACAAAAAAAAAAAGAAGAAAGAAGCGGAGATTTTCGGATAGATAGGGTGACTAAGCGGTCGAGGACGACCGCTGGTAAGGGAGGGGGGTAGTGTTGCGGCGGTGGAAAGGGGTGGGACAGATTGATAGGGTGGACCCTGGATTTCGGCTCGGCCTGTCCGGGCCGAGCCGGGCCTTGGCACCACCACTACGAAAGCCCACCACTACCACTACATAGATTCCTTTCCCTCCTCAGTTCGAGATATAGTTATCAAAAAGGCCGTATTGAATCATATCTGCGTGCCCGGATCAATTTTCACTATATAGGTAATGTCCGGTCCTCGCCCGGTAATACCCAACATACGTACAGGTACAGTAGGGGTCGTCTTAATCTGGTGTCTCTGTACGAAGTCTTCGCTAATTACTCTGTACACTAAACATCCTATGTTAATCAATGTCCGCGCCGTTGCAGACCCGTTTAACGTTAGCTATACGATAAACAGCGTAGTCGTTATATAGTTGCTTTTAAAAGATGGCCAAGTAGTGCTTTGATTTAGCAATCTATCTCGTATACGCCTCTAGCAGAGCCTTCGCTTAGAGGCTACTCTTTTCCCGACTTATCGTTGTCTAAGTAGGACTCCTAATCTTCTCGTTAGGGCGCCGTAGTTGCTACCCTTGCAGTGGTCGGCCGTCCCCTAGGTCTGTCTACTGGCAAAAGCCTGCAATTCTATACAGTGTAGCCTATCTTGCTATACCGGTAGCAGCTCCCTTCTGCTCGCCTCTTATTAAGGGTAGCTATATCTACCTATTGTACCCTTTTAGGGACGGCCCTTGGCCGTACGGTAACGGCTGCCGCTACCCTCGTCGTCGTTGGTTCCCAGTCTATAGCGTCCGTCTGCCGCTTAAGGGGTTGTCTTATCTCTTAAGCGCGGCTTATCTGTCTAAGCCTGCGCTGCTAATCGTCGACTATCCTAAGGAGATCGCAGAATTCCTCGTACGTAGCTGGTCGCATTATGCCTACTAGCCCTATTATAATCTCCTTAGAGAGGCCTACCTCTAAAGAGGTAATTTTTATCCTGTCCTCCTATTAGAGACCTCCTGCTTCTGCCAAAGTCTGGTCAAATTCCGTAAGGAATTCTCGTATAGTCTTGCGTCCTTGCTTTATCGTGTTAACCTGTAGGAGTGCCTAGCTCTCGCGGTCTGGGTCCTTGTAGCTCTTGTTAAGAGCTGTCTAGAGCATCGTCGTCGTAGCTATTGCCAGGTTGGCAATAGCCGTCTCGTAGTACAGCAGAATCCGTGCTGCTACCCTGCCCTTTAACCTCCTAAAGAGGTAAACTACCTTGTCTAGCTCGGTTAGGTATGCTCCTAAGTCGACTAGAAGCTTAGAGCATATCTGGGCAGCCTAGGAGGGGTACTCGGCCGGAGCCTTACTATCGTACGTAGAGACGTCGGGGAGTTTGCTCTTAGGGGTCGGGGTATAGGCTATCGTGTTCGTTGTCGTCGTAGGGGTCGGATCGCGATCGGACGCCCTAAGCTGTCGTAGCTCCTGTTCCTGTTAGGAAATTATCTTAGCCTAGTGGCTTACTTGCTGCTCGAGCTGCCTCTTGTGTTCCAGCAGCTCCTTGTACACGCAGTGCATATGTCCCTCTATAGCCGTAGTTTCTTTAGAGATGTCGCTGTCTATCTTTGTTTTATTACTGTAGTTACTAACAGTAAGATTAGTTCCTAATATAAGGGGCTTAAGAATCTTAGTTCAGAAACTTAAGGCTAGGTATCTATATAAAGGAACTAATAGACAGTTCCTTCGTCGTCTGCTGCTATACAATTTGTACCTACGAAGCTAAGCTAGCAATTTCCCTCTATATAGGGATACAAGGTTTACACTCTGTATAGAGGATCGGGAGTTCTCCCTCTATACAGTAGTACAGAGTTTTCCCTCTATTTAGAGGGGCGGCAATTCCCCTCTATATAGGGCTATAGGGTTCCCCCTCTGTACAGGAGTGTAGTCCTGTCGGTAATTCCGTACAGAGGGTAGGGTCGTGCTGGCGCCGCTAAGTCGCAGTCCTTAGGGCGACGGCTGGCTTAGGTCGGGTCCAGGACCTGGGCTGGGCGGCGCCCCCTAACACGACCGGACATCTAGGGCATAAGGAGACGTACAGCATCGTCGCTAGGGACTACTACTGGCCGGCGATAGCAAAGGACATCCGTAGGTTTATACAGAACTGCGATGTATACAGAAGGACAAAGCCCTAGCGTAAACTAAAGCACAGGCTGCTAAAACCCCTACTAATACTGGACCGGCCCTAGCAAGACCTAACAGTAGACTTTATTACAGACCTCCCTAAGAGCGACGGACGGCAGAACATTATAGTAGTAACGGACAAGCTAACGAGGGGGGTAATACTAGAAGGAATAGACTCTATTGCGGCAGAGGACACTGCCTAGGCATTTATACAGATAACGTTTAGCAAGTACGGATTCCCTAGGTTAATTGTATTGGACCGGGATATACAGTTTATAAGCCAGCTCTAGGCTAGGGTATGTTAGTTGCTAAACGTAGAACGTCGCCTGTTAACTGCATAGCACCTGTAGACAGACGGTGCGACGGAGAGGGTCAATTCGACGTTAGAAGCGTACCTCCAAGCATATGTCGACTATAATCAGACAAACTGGAACTGCCTTCTCCCTATAGCGGAGCTGGCTATTAACAACTGTATAGCTAACGCTACAGGATTGTCCCCCTTCTTTATAGCCTACAGATACGACTACTCCCTGCTCCTACCGACTCTAAGTAGTAATACCTACGCCCTGTACGATCCCCGATTTAGCAGGGAGAGGCTATCGTACGGACGATTCTAAAAGCCTATTAATAGGCAAAAGCGAGTCTAGCTATAGCTTAACAGAATACGGAAGAGTAGGCTAATAAGGGACGGCAGGCTGTACCAAGGTACGAGGCAGGAGACGAGGTCTAGCTAAACTAGCGCAGTATCTGTATAGACCGGCCGAGCAAGAAACTGGATTAGAAGAACCGGAAGTTTATAGTAGTCCGACCGGTAGGGACATACGCTGTACGACTTAACACTGCCCTAGGGATCTACCTAGTCTTCTACGTAGACCTCGTACGGCTAGCATATACAGACCCCCTACTACACTAGACGACGGACAACGCGCGCCCTCTAGCGATTATTACTAAAGGCTAGGAAGAGTACGAGGTAGAGGAAGTCCTTAAGAGCTGTAGGAAGCAGAAGGGGGTAGAGTACCTAGTTAAATAGAGAGGGTAGGCAGAGCCTATATAGGAACTATATAAGGCCCTACAGGACACAACTGCGCTGGACAGGTAGGAGGAGAATTATCCCCCTACCCGGTTACAGTAACACTGCGCCGTATAGCGAAAAGGGGCACGATCTACTCTAGATATAGGGCAGCCGCTAGCAACTTAGGTTGTCGAAGGATTAAGAATTAAGACGTAGGACCCTACCGGGTCCTACCGACACTACACTGTACAGATAGGGGCAGGAGAAAGGGAACAGCTAGGAGACAGGTAAGATAGGTAGAAATAAGAAGGGGATAAGAGCAGAACCGTCCGAAAATTTCTTACACTACCTTAGGGGTAGCTTACTAGCTACTACCCCCTAGGACTAGGACAGCCGACTCCCTATCTGAAATCTTAATCACCTCCCGGCTGGCGGGACCCCTACCTAGGCCAGTACCGGGGAGTAGAGGCACCCCTCTACCCCTACGTGCCTCCTCCGGACGGCAGTAGGGGCAGTAGAGGGAGCTATCCTTCTACTTACACAAGGCACAGACCCTAGCCCAGAAACCAGGGAGGCGGTATAGGCTGAATAAGCCCTAGGGGGAGTTAGGGCAGGCAGCACAGAGCCGGCCGCAGGTAGCAATAAGCATAGCATTAAAGTACGACAGGCAGGCAGTAGCGACCTACTAAGGCGTAACCTAGACGGGGTTACACTAGAAGGCGTAGAAGGGTAGCTTAGCAGCGTCTTGCTGCTTATTAGTGTAGCATCTAAGACGTTAGCTTAGA
The DNA here is from genome assembly GCA_016165855.1 of Pseudocercospora ulei. Taxonomy (NCBI): domain Eukaryota; kingdom Fungi; phylum Ascomycota; class Dothideomycetes; order Mycosphaerellales; family Mycosphaerellaceae; genus Pseudocercospora; species Pseudocercospora ulei. The sequence continues at coordinate 192,701 of JACWNB010000041.1, read as the reverse complement.
CTGTATAGAAGGCAGTGACCTGTACAAACCGAAAGCGGAGTTGCTAGTCGAGCTAGGCGTTGTATAGCTAGAGGTAAAAGTAGGGGGGGATACTAGCCGGACGAGGAGAAGAAGAGCTAGGAACTATAAGAGAGGAAGGGCCAGCAACTACAAGAGAACTACAGCAGGAACGGCCGGACGGGGTGCGTAGCATAATAGTAGTAGCTAGTCGTTGTAGGTAGATGCTAGACGGTAGACGGTAGATAGTAGACGGTAGTAGGGGACGGCGGAATAGAGGAGTTGGCAGGCGGGGAATAGAAGAAAAGGAAGGAAGGGAAAGAGATAGGGGAGGCTTAATATTTAGGGGGTAGCTGCCTGCTATGCGAGGCAATAGCAACCGGAGCAGCTGCTACAAGCGTATAAAAGAGGGCAAAGAAGGCAACTACGACCTAGTAGCTGGACGAGCAACGGCCCTGTAGACAACTGGACGAGATAGGAAATCGCGACCTGCTAGAGGAACACTAAGAGCTAAGGGTGTACGATACGCTATCGTACGAAAAAAGCACTACGAGAAGGGAGGGAAGTATTGTTAGGGGGCGCCGCCCAGCCCAGGTCCTAGACCTAAGCTAGCCGTTGCCCTAAGGACTGCGACTTAGCGGCGACAGCACGACCCCACCCTCTGTATAGAGTTACCGACACGACCCTACTCCTATACAGAGGGAGAACCCTATAGCCCTATATAGAGGGGAATTGCCGTCCCTCTAAACGGAGGGAAAACTCTGCACTACTATACAGAGGGAAACTCCTAATCCTCTGTACAGAGTGCGAACCTTGTACCCCTATACAGAGGGAAATTGCTGGCTTGGCTTCGTAGGTACAAATTGAACAGCAGCAGACGACGAAGGAACTGCCTATTAGTTCCTTTATATAGATACCTAACCTTAAGTTTCTAAACCAAGATTCTTAAGCCCTTACACTTCTATATATGCTAAATTAGCATCCTTGCTGTCTCTTCCGCAGTGGTGCCTTCGACCTTTCCTTAATAGGGGATAAAGTAGCGTTCCTTACCTAACCGATCTACTACATTAAGGGTAGCATTGTATCTATCGGAATCCGGCAGACCGGTTACGAAATCTATTGTAATGTGCTGCTACAGTTTCTCGGGGATTAGTAGGGGCTTTAGTAGACTAGCCGAAAGGCCGTAATGTAGCTTCGCAGCTCGGCATATACAGCAATTAGCAATAAACTAGTGGATCTGCTCGAAAATTTGCGGAAACCAGTAGACAGTCCTTATAGCTTCTATCGTCTTTTTTGTGCCAGCGTAGCCGACATCTTTAGAACTATAGACTAGTTAAATGACCTCTGTAATTAGTTCTTCTGGAACTATTAGCTTCCCTAAACTAGTTTTGCCGAGCTTCTATAGATCGTTAAGCCTCTCTACCTTTTCGTAAAGCATCTGTTCCTCGGTTACTGGTTCTATTGCGCAAATCCCTACTTCTTTTAGCACTTTGGCGTCTACTAACCGTTTAGTTAACATCTTCTGGAACATGTTTGGATCTTCCTTCGCGCAGCTAGTCTTCCCTTCTCTTCTTGTTAGCGCGTTAGCCTTTCCGTTTTAAGCTCCGAGTCGATAAGTAATCTTAAAGTCGAACCTAGATAAGTAGGCAGCCTACCGAGCTTGTCAGCGCAAAAGCTTCTGTATCTTTATAAAATAGGTTAGTAACTGGTAGTCGGTAAGCACTTAGACCGTGCTCTTTCTAGCTATAAGTTTCGGCTTCCACTCCTCGAAAGCTTAGATAATAGCTAATAGCTCCTTGTTATAGATAGTGTAGTTCTTTTCGGCTTTGTTTATAGACTTGCTAAAGAAAGCTACTGGATAAAGGGTCTCGTCGTTGTTGTTATACTAAGAAAGGACTCCTGCCGTAACCGTATCGGAAGCATCCGTCTCTAGGTAGATTGTCTTTTCCGGCCGAAAGTGTGCTAGCACCGGTGCCGTAGCTACGGTAGCCTTTAATTAGTTAAAGGCCTCCGTATACTTCTTATTCTATAGGCTAGCCGCCTCCTTCTTTAGTACCTTATTTAGGGGTCTTGCTATCTTACTAAAGTCCTTAATAAAGCGTCGATAGTAGCTGCAGAGTCCGAGAAAAGCTCTAATTTAGGTAGTGTTTCCGGATTTCGGCTGCTTCTATTCCGCTATAGCAGCGACCTTTAGGGGGTCTATCTAGATGCCTTCCTTTCCGACGATAAGGCCGAGGTATTTGACTTCGGACCGATAGAACTTACTCTTCTTTGTGTCTGCATTTAATCCGACCTCTAAGAGCCTAGTTAGTACCTGTTCAATGTGGTCCGTGTACTGTTGTCTCGTTCTATTAGTGTAGATAAGGATGTCGTCTAGGTAGATAGACACGAACTGTTATAGCATGTCTATAAAGGTATAATTTATAAAACGTTGCTATACAGCCGGCACGTTAGTTAGTCCAAAAGGCATAACCAGCTACTTAAAGTTGCCTATACGCGTAGCAAATGTCGTAAGGTCTTCCGTCTGTCCTTCTTCGTTCCTTAGCCGGTAGAACGCTTAGCGAATGTCCAGTTTGCTAAACTATTTAGCTTTCGCTACCCGCTGTATAGTCTTATCGATTAGCGGTAGCGGGTATACGTCTCTCTTAGTAATCTTATTAAGGCCTCAGTAGTCTACGCACAGCCAGAGGCTGCCTCTAGGTTTTCGTACAAAGAGGATTAGCAATGTATGCTTAGCAGAACTAGGTATAATAAACTTCTTTGCTAAGTTTTCTCGAACAAACGCTTCTAATCAGTCCAGCTCGGCTAGCGATAGTCGCCTTAATAGTTCGGTTCTCGGTAGCGTAGCTCCTTCCTTTAGTCGGATCTTGTTATCGTATTCCGGTCGGTAGAGGGGCAGGAGGTTTGAATCGGCTTTTAAGAACACGTTAGCGTAGCGATAGAGTTCTTTTAGTAACACCTCCAATAGGTCTATCTTTTCTTCGGCTATTATCTTCCGGTAGTCTTCGATGTCCTTTATCGAGATAGCGTAGATTTCGTTTTCCGGTAACTTCGCGAGGGTAGTCAAGGCTTCTAAGCTTATTACTCCGATAGTTGCTAGAGGCGCGGCCTGATCGGCCGGGTCCGTAACAGCAGCCTCGACTTCCAGTCTAGCGGCATCGACAGTGACCGAGTCGACGGCAGCGGCGCCTTTCTGCTAGGGTTTGAATTTGATTGTATCCTTATCTACGTCGATAACGGCCTTCTAGTTCTTTATCTACTTTTGCCCTATAATAATGTTAAGCCGTCCGATATCTATAACTCGAAACGCTGCTTCTGTAGTGCGGCTAGCTATAGTAGTCTTTAAAGGTACATAGTGCGTAACGCACTCTATGTCTTGTCCGTTATACGCTGAAATCCGTATTAGCGAGGCTAACTCTACTAGGTAACTGTACCCTTTTGCTAGCTTCCAAACTAGTCGATAGTGGATTGCTGCGCCGATAAGAGCTCCCGTGTCGATAAAAGCTTTTAACTAAAGAGGCCGGCGCGAGCCCTCTAGATAGTAGATAGTAATTGGAAGGATAATAGCGGAGTCCGTATTCGCCTCTACCGTAGCCGAGAGTGGGTCGTTACAGCTGTTGATGCTTTCTTCTTCTAGCGACGTAGATCGTAATAGTGCCCTCTTGTTTATGCTAGGTAGGGGGCCTATCCGTCTAGCTAGTCTTTTCCTAGGATTCTTAATAGTACCCCGCCGTCTACACTGTTAGTGTCGTTCGGCGCCGGCTCTATAGCCTGGACACTCTTGCTCGGCGGCGTAGGTCTCGTAGCTTAATATTCTCTCTTCTGCTAAGCAGTGGCCTGGCATCTAGTGGCGATATAGCTAGGCTTTCTACATGCGTAGCAGGTAGGGACGAACGTCGAACGTAGCGGATAAGATAGTTGTGGGGGACCGCGTTAGAAAGATAAAGAGGGCCGAGTCGATAGCGCAAACGGTAGTCGCTAACCTAGCTCTTAGGCAGCTAGTCTTCTATATTTGTTTATGTTTCTGGCCGTAACTCTCGCTTAGTCTACGAAGGCTTAAAGGTCTCTGGTCCTTACAGAGACTAGAGCGTTAGCTAGTTTAGGCCTTAACTTCTTCCTTAGCAGGTGTAGTTGTTCGCTCTCTAGCACCTTCGCTCGAATTGCGTGCTTTCGAAACTGTCTGTAGAACTCCTCGAGCGACAGTCGGTGTTAGTTGACCTTGTCTAGTTGTTTACGAGCCGTCTGCTCGCGGAAGTGGTCGGAGAAGAGCTAATCTAGAGCTTCGATAGCTTCGTCGGCGGTCGCTTCTTCCAGATCTACTACTAATGTAAATGCCTTACCGTCCAATCGCGATTCTAGGTATACTAACCTATCGCTTTTGCTGCTGGTAGCGTAATCGCGGTTTTCCTTGTTTAGTATCTTCTCTTAAAAGCTTCCTATATCTCTGGATTGCCGCCGCTAAAGACCTGTAGGTTAGGCAATAACGTTATCGAAATGCTACCTTAACTGTAGGCGGCAGGGGAGGCGCTCTTAGTTTGATCTCGTCGTAGCAGCGGCGGCAGCGCCGACGACATTAGCACTGCTACATTAGCTGGCTAGGCTCTTAGCGCATTTAGTTAAGCTAATCGTGTCGCCGCCTAATTCTCTAGCACTTCGATAGTAGTTTCCGCCGATGCCCTCTCGGCTGTTACCGCTTCTACTTCTTCTCTTAGTTGTCTCTCCTCTTCTACTTTCTGTAAAACATCTTCTCGATAAAGGTTATAGTGTTGTAAACCTTCCTAACTCCGTGTTCTATTATATGCTCCTCGAGCTTGTTAGGTGTACAGGCGTATAGCTCCTTGTAATTAGCTATTGGCTCCTTTACCTTATTTATCTCTTCTATTGTAAGGCCTTTAGTAACTGTCCTATCGTCTATAGTTCTAGTGCGCCTATCTTTTGCTCTGTTAGTCTTTCTTCTTCTACTGCGGCCAGTAACGCCGCCTTCTACTGTTAAGAAGCTCTCTATAGACTTCTTACAGTGCTAGTTGGTTTAGTTTGAGTTGTAGTGTGCGCATGCGGTATTCGGGTGCCCGGATGTGATTCGACGGGCCCTTTCGCACAGCGCGGAGGTTTTGTAGTTAGCGAGTTCGAGATATAATAATCCGAGCGCGCAGATATAATTTAATACAGCTGTTTTAATAACTATATCTCGAACTAAAGAGGGAAAGGAATCTATACAGCAGTGGGTAAGGGCTTTAGGGGTAGTGTGCCAAGGCCCGGCTCGGTCTAGAAGGGCCGAGCCAAAATTCCAAGGGTCTACCCTATTACTTAGTCCTACCCTGTTAGGGGCTTAAGAATCTTGGTTTAGAAAGTTAAGGCTAGGTATCTATATAAAGGAACTAATAGGCAGTTCCTTCGTTGTCTGCTACTATACATTTTGTACCTACGAAGCAAGCCAGCAATTTCCCTCTGTATAGGGGTGCAGAGATTTCCCTCTATATAGGGGCACAGAGATTTCCCGCTGTATAGGGTGCAGGGGGAGGGGATGCCGACTTAGCCAGGCCGGGTCAGGACTCGGTCTGGCTAGGTCTTGCTAGCGCTGCTAAGTCGTATTCCTTAGGACGACAGCCAGTCCAGGTCCGGGACCTGGCAGGACGACGTCCCCTAACAATACCCCCCTCCCCCCTCTTCGACGCTGCTATATCTCTAAGCCTGTTTAGCAAGTGTTAAACAACGGCAGTGCGCTTTCGTCTCTGCTTTAGTGTCTACCTCTGCCCCTATCTATATACTTTAGTGCCTTAAAGCACTCCTTAAGTACAAGTTTAGTGTAAGGGCTTAAGAATCTTGGTTTAGAAACTTAAGGTTGGGTATCTATATAAAGGAACTAATAGGCAGTTCCTTCGTTATCTACTGCTGTACAATTTGTACCTACGAAGCTAAGCTAGCAATTTCCCTCTATATAAGGGAGCGAGGTTTACACTCTGTACAGAGGATCAGGAGTTTCCCTCTGTACAGTAGTGCAGAGTTTTCCCTCTGTTTAGAGGGGCGGCAATTCCCCTCTAGATAGGGCTATAGGATTCTCCCTCTGTACAGGAGTAGGGTCGTATCGGTAAATCTGTACAGAGGGTAGGGTCGTGCTGGCGCCGCTAAGTCGCAGTCCTTAGGGCAACAGCTAGTTTAGGTCTAGGACCTAGGCTGGACGGCGCCCCCTAACAATACCCCTCTCCCTTCTTATAGTGCTTCTTTCGTACGACAGCGTATTGTATACCCTTAACTCTTAGGGTTCCTCTAGCAGGTAGCGCTTTCCCGTCTTCGTCCAGGTCCTTGCTAGTCGGTAATGCCTGCCAGATGCCCTCCCTCTACGCTGTTGCAACCTTGGCCCTATCCGTCTGGATCCTGTAGCTAAGGCGGAGGAGGACCCGCGAGCAGGGAAGGCAGGTAGTGCTAGATCGCTTTTACCTAATCTTGGCCGATTCCGTTTGCTACTTTAAGGATGCCGAAGCTAAGGCGGAGGAGGACCCGCGAGCAGTTACGAAGGTGCAGGAGGTGCTCGGTCCCGTCTGTCTATTTACCTCTTACCCTATAGCCCTAGCTATATACTCTGCGTCCTAGCCGTACGGTCTGGCGGCGGCAGGCTATCTGGCTCTGTCCCTGTGCCCTAGTCGTCGTCTGGAGTTTAGCTCCTAGGTAGATGTTCCTGCCTCCGTCCAGTCGTCTATAGGGCCGTTGGTTGTCTAGGCACTAGGTCGTAGTTGCCTCGTTTGCCCTCCCTCATTGTAAGGGGCTTAAGAATCTTGGTTCAGAAACTTAAGGCTGGGTATCTACATAAAGGAACTGATAGGCAGTTCCTTCGTCGTCCGCTGCTATACAATTTGTATCTACGAAGCTAAGCCAGCAATTTCCTCCTATGTAGGGGCGCAAGGTTTACACTTTGTATAGAGGATCGGGAGTTCCCCTGCTATATAGTAGCGCAGAGTTTTCCCTCTATTTAGAGGGGCGGCAGTTCCCCTCTATATAGGACCCTAGGGTTCTCCCTCTGTACAGGAGTAGGGTCCTATCAGTGATTCCGTACAGAGGGTAGGGTTATGCTAGCGCCGCTAAGTCGCAGTTCTTAGGGCGACAGCTAGCTTAGGTTAGGTCTAGGACCTAGGCTGGGCAGCGCCCTCTAACAATACCCCTCCCTTCCCTTCTTATAGTGCATTTCGTATAGCGCTGTGCCGGACATCCTTAGCTCCTAGTGTTCCTTTGCTAGGTAGCGCTTTCCTGTCCTCGCCTAGCTACCTAACTGTTAGCCTCCCTCTTTGCCGGTTTAACCTTGGACTTGTCCTCTAGAGTCTGTAGGTAGGGAAGGCAGGGGGTGCTGGATCGCCTCTACCTAACCTTGGCCGGCTCTGTTTTCCAATTTACCGGAGCCGAGGTTAAGGCTAAGGAGGCCTGCCTACAGTTATAAAGGTGCAGGAGGCACTTGGACCCTCCTGCTCCTTCTCCTCCTACCCTCTAGCCCTAGCTATACGCTCTACGTCCTAACTGTACGGACCGGGGCTACTGGGCTATTTAGCTCTGTCTCTGTCCCTTGGTCGTCGTCTAGAGTTTTGCTCCTAGGTAGATGTTCCCGCCTCCGTCCGGTTGTCTAGTAGGCCCCCGCTCGTATAGGCTGTAGGTCGTAGTTGCCTCGTTCGTCCCCCCTTATCTAGCTGTAGCAGCTGCCCTAGTTGCTATTGCTCTAAAGGGCAGGCAGCTACTACTCTGTATAAGAACCCCTTCCCTTTCCCTTCTCTCTCTTCTTCTCTTTCTTCTTTATCCTCTACCTGCTACCCGTCCGTCCGGCCGTCTACTACTACTACTATTACTACTATTACTACTAACTACTGTCTATTAGCTACTACTAGTTACTATTACTATGCTACCTGCCCTGTCCGGCCGTGCTTATCGTAGTTCCCTCCCCGCTCGTCTAGCTGGGGTCTCCTCTTATTTCTACCTCTAGCAGTGGGGTGCTCAATTTAACCTGCAGCTTCGCTTCCGGTTCGTACAGGTTTCCGTCCCCTGTATAGTCTAAGCTGAGATCTTAGGTGCTACATTAACTAGCAGCAGGGTGTTGTTAAGCTACCCTTCTACTTTTCTTAGTACTGGGGCTCTTTCCGTCTAGGAGGTAATTAAGATTATAGCTGTAGGGTTGGCTGCCCTAGGTCCTAGGGGTAGTAGCTAGTAGGCTACCTTAAGGTAGCATGTAAAAGTTTTCGGACAGTGTCGCTCTTATCCTCTCTTACTTCTACCTTCCCTCCTTCCTGTTTTCTAGCTGTTTCCTTCCTCTAGCCCTTCCTTCGTATAGTAACGTATAGTGTCGTATTAGTAGGATCTTATAGTGTCCTATATCGTCGTCCTCGATCCTTTGGCAACTTAAGTTGCCGGCGGCTACCCTGTCCTTAGGGTAGATCGTGCCCCTCTTCGCTATACAGCGCAGTGTTACTGTAACTAGGCAGGGGGATAGTTCTCCTCCTACCTGTCCAGTGCAGTTGTGTCCTGTAGAGCCTCGTACAGTTCCTACGTAGGCTCTGCCTATCCTCTCTACTTTACTAGGTATTCTACCCTCTTCCGCCTTCTTTAGCTCTTAAGGATTCCTTCTACCTTATACTCTTCTTAGCCCTTGGTTATAATTGCTAGTGGGCGCGCGTCGTCCGTCGTCTAGTGCAGTAGGGGGTCCGTGTTCGCTAGCTGTACGAGGTCTACGTAGAAGACTAGGTATATCCCTAGGGGAGTGTTAAGTCGTATAGCGTATGTCCCTACTAGTCGCACTACTGTAAACTTCCTGTTCCTCCAATCCAGCTTCTTGCTTAGCCGGTCCGTATAGATGTTGCACTGGTTTAGCTAGACCTTATCTCCTGCCTCGTACCTTAGTGCAGCCTACTGTCCTTTGTTGGCCTGCTCTTCTGCACTCTGTTAAGCTATAGCTAGGCTCGCCTTCGCCTATTAATAGGCATTTGTAATCGTCTGTACGATAGCCTCTCCTTGCTAAATTGGGGATCGTATAGGGTGTAGGGTGTTACTACTTAGGGTCGGTAGGAGCAGGGAATAGTCGTATCTATAGGCTATAAAGAAGGGGGACAGTCCTGTAGCATTAGCCGTATAGCTGTTAATAGCCAGCTCTGCTATAGGGAGAAGGCGGTTCCAATTTGTCTGGTCGTAGTCGACGTACGCTCGGAGGTACGCTTCCAACGTCGAATTGACCCTCTCTGTCGCCCCGTCCGTCTGCAGGTGCTATACAGTTGACAAGCGACGTTCTACCTTTAGCAATTGGCAGACCCTTGCCCAGAGCTAGCTCGTAAACTGCGTGCCCTAGTCTAACATAATCGACTAAGGGAATCCGTGTTTGCTAAACGTCGTCCAGATAAATGCCTAGGCAGTGTCCTTAGCTGTAATGGAGTCCATTCCCTCTAGTATTACTCCCTTCGTTAGCTTGTCTATAACTACTATAATGTTCTGCCGTCCGTCGCTTTTAGGGAGGTCTGTAATAAAGTCTACTGTTAGGTCTTGCTAGGGCCGGTCTAGGATCGGTAGGGGTTTTAACAGCCTATGCTTTAGTTCGCGCTAGGGCTTCGTCCGTCTGCATACATCGCAGTTCTGTACGAACCTGCGAATGTCCTTCGCTATCGCTAGCCAGTAGTAATCCCTAGCGACAATGCTGTACGTCTCCTTACGCCCTGGGTGCCTGGTAGCTATAGAGTCGTGTGCCCGTTATATTAAGCTCGTACGGAGCTTCTCGTCCGCCGGGACCCAAATCCGATTCCTAAACTTTAGGTTGTTCTCCCTGTCTACTAAGCACTCCGCTGCCGACACCTTAAGGTAGAGCTCTGCTAGGAGCTTCCGCTGTCCTCCTTAGATCGCTGTACGGGCCCCTCGGTACACCTCGTCACTTTCTACTGCCTCTTCCTATGCTTGTAGTTAGGGTTCCTAAAGGTAAGTCGCTACTAGGCGGATAGTCTCCTTACCTGGCTCCTCCTTAAACATCTGGAATGTTCGTAACTTTAGCTGGTCGTCCTCGTACGTCGTTGGTATGTCCTAGTCCCGTCTAGATAGTGCATCGGCCCTACTGTTGTCCTTACCCTTGCGATACTAGAGTCTTATATTGAACTAGCTTAGGTACATCGCCTATTGTACGTGCCTCTTAGACAGCTTCCGGGGCTGCGTAAAGTACTCCAGATTCTTGTAGTCTGTTAGGGCGAGGAAATCCGGCACTGAGCAGAGTTCTCTATCCTATGCTTCGTAACACTGTACGACTGCTAGCAACTCCTTGTCGTAGATAGGGTAGTTGCACTTAGCTAGGGAGTTCTTCTTAGAGAAATACGCGTATAGGTGCAGGAGTCCGTCCAAGCCTACCTATAATAGGATACCTCCAATGCAATACCCTAAAGAGTCGTTTTCTAGTATCGTTGTACGTTCTAGGTTAAAGGCGGCAAGCGTTAGTCCTATAGTAAAGAGCTCCTTTAGCTTGTTAAAGCTGCTATCGCATTCGTCCGTCTATTTAAACTGCTTGTCCTTGTACGTTAGCTTAACTAGGGGGCGTACAATCTCCGAGTAGTTCTGTATAAACTGGCGGTAGAAGTTGGCAAACCTAAGAAATTCCCGTACGCCTTTAACGTTTGTAGGCAGCTTCTATTGCTTAATAGCATTAATCTTCTTTCTATCTATACTAATGCCTTTCCCCGCCTTAATAATAAAACCTAGGTATTTCGTACGCTGGACACCGGATTTACATTTGTTGATATCGTGGTACAAGCTAGCCTGCTGCAGTCGGTCCAGCACTTTCTTAACGTCCTGTACGTAGTCTGCGTAGGTGCCGTCTGGAAAAACCAGGGTGTCGTCGAGGTATGCCGAGCAGATGTCGTCTAGTAACCCTTGTAAGGACTTGTTAATGTACCTTTAGAATGTTGCCAGTGCGTTAGTAAGGCTAAAGGGGGTAGCAAGCTACTTAAAAAGACTATATCTCGTACAGAAGGCGGTTATCTATTTATAGCCTTCCTTAATCCGTATCTTGTAGAAGGCTAAGACTACGTTAATTAGTGAACCACTTTGCCTTGCTAATCCGTCCGAGAGTCTCCTTAATAAGGGGTAGGGGGTACCGGTCCTTCTTGGTAATCGCGTTAATGCCTCTGTAGTTAACGTAGAAACGCAATCCGGCTTTCCCTTCCTTATAGACAAACAGTACTAGGGCTCCTACGGACGACGTACTTGCCCGAATAAACCCTTTGGCAAGCAGGTCGTCCAGTGTCTTGCGCAGTACTAGGAGTTCTCTAGAAGACATTCTATATAGCGGTCCGTACGGCACCTCCGGCAGGCTCCTATCTAGACAGGGTTCTAGCTAGATGTCGTAGTTAATCCCTTCTCCTCGGTGTAGCGGCAGCTTAAAGGCCGACTTTGGCTTAAAGAGGTCTAGGTATCTAGCATACTCCTTTAGAAGCTTCGTACAGGGGTCCGTTACTGATCCGACTGCAGTAGACGCAAGGTCAATACCCGTCTTTAATAACTATATCCAAGGCTGGAGAGGGAAGAATCTACGTACAAGCGGAGGTAGAGGTATTTGAGTGTGCGCCAAGCCTGGTCCTGCCAAGCCTAGCTGCCAGCTGTCCACATCTACATCGTATTACTACCGCCCTCCCCAACCAGCGATTGCCTACAATCGCAATCAGCCAAACCAGGTCGTAGGGGTCGCAAATTCAGCTTCGCTATCGGCCAATCAGGTCGCTCCAAAACAGGTCGCTTTTAAGGTCGCTTTTGAGGTCGCTTTTGAGCTTCAATTTCCGTGCGTTTTGAGCCTTAATCTCGTGCCTTTTTGAGCCTTAATCTCGTGCCTTTTTGAGCCTCAATCTCGCGCCTTTTTGAGCTTCAATCTCGTGCCTTTTGCCGTCGCTTTGGTGCCTTAATTGGTGCCTTGATCTCGTGCGTTTTGCCGTCGCTTTCAGCCTCGATTGGTGCCTTGTTTGGTGCCTTAATCTCGTGCGTTTTGCCGTCGCTTTCAGCCTTGATTAGTGCCTTGTTTGGTGCCTTGCCAAGGCTGCAGAATTCTTAGAGGTCGCGGCTGCAGAGGTCGTTTGTCGCAGAGGTCGTAGAGGTTCGCGAAGGTCGTAGAGGTCGCGGAGGTCGTCGGGGTCGTAGAGGTTGCCTTGCAAACACGTGTCGCTTCTCGAGCCGTCGCTTCTCAAGCCGTCGCTCGCTTCTCGAACCGTCGCTTCTCAAACGGTCGCAGAGGTCTTAGAGGTCGTCAGGGTCGACATGTCGCTTCTCGAACGGTCGCTTCTTGTCGGTTACTTCTCGACGGTCGCTGAGGTCTCGGAGGTCGTCGGGGTCGCGGAGGTTGTTAGGGGCGCAGAGGCTTCCAGAGGTCGCAGAGGTCGCAGCCTACATATGTCGCTTCTCTACGGTCGCTTGCTTCTTGACGGTCGTTCGCTTTTCGGACGGTCGCTCGCTTTTCAGACGGTCGCTTCTCAACAGTCGCTTCTCGACGGTCGCTTCTCGACGGTCGCTTCTCGACGGTCGCTTCTCGACGGTCGCTTCTCGACGGTCGCTCGCTTCTTAAGCCGTCGCTTCTTAAACGGTCGCAGAGGTCTCGGAGCTATCAGGGTCGCGGAGTCGCAGAGGTTGTCTTGCAAACACATGTCGCTTCTCAGACGGTCGCTTCTCAGACGGTCGCTTCTTAGACGGTCGCTTCTTAGACGGTCGCTTCTCAGACGATCGCTTTGCCTGTGCTTTGCCTATATTGTCTGCAGCAGCTCTGTGTTGTCTGCAGCAGCTCTGTGTTGCCTAGTGCTCGTGCCTAGGTGCTCTGCCTTGTTCTCTGCCTTGTGCTCTGCCTTGTGCTCTGCCTTGTGCTCTGCCTTGTGCTCTGCCTTGTGCTCTGCCTTGTGCTCTGCCTTGTGCTCTGCCTTGTACTCTGTCTTGCTGCTTGTATCGCTGTGCTGCTTATATCGCTTTGCTGCTCGTGTCGCTCGTGCTGCTCCTTGTCGCTCGTGCCTTGTGCTCTGCCTGCTTGGTGCTCTTGCTCGGCGCTCTTGCTCGGCCTAGGTGCTCTTGCTCGGCCTAGGTGCTCTTGCTCGGCCTAGGTGCTCTGCAGCTGGTGCTCTACAGCTGGTGCTCTGCAGCTGCTTTGCCTGTACTGTCTGCACCTATATTGCCTGCAGCCGTGCCTCTGTTGTCTGTAGCAGCTGTGCCTGCTCTGTAGCAGCTGTGCCTAGTGCTGTGCCTGTACCTAGGTGCTCGTGCCTGGTGTTGGCCGTACGCCTCGATTAGTCTTGTCCGAATAGAATAGTCTGTTAAAGACCCGAAAAAACAAATGTCGTCGTCCTAGGTCCTGCTAGGTACGTCTTGTCGTCGTCGCTCTCGCTCCTTACTCTCGCTCCTACATCGTCCTTCTCGTCCTTCTCGTCCTATCTCAAAACTTCAAAACTCGTACGATCTGCTCGTAGGGCACTTCTCTTCCTAATATCCCTCTTATAGGGGTACTCTCTCTCTTCAAAACTCTCTCTCTTCAAAACTCTCTCTCTTTAAAACTCTCTCTCTTTAAAACTCTCTCTTCTTCTCGATAGGGGGAGGGGGGGGTAGAGTAGCATGCACATGTACGATTAAGTAACTGGATATAATTCAACGGCCTCCTTCGTACATATACAGTACACACTCTGGGTTGGTTGCACGTACGTTAATCGAGTACCTGGATATAATTCAGCGGGCTCTTTCGCGTAGTGCAGGTTAGGTGTTGGAGTGAGCCTTGGATATAATGATCCGACTGCAGTAGACGCAAGGTCAATACACGTCTTTAATAACTATATCCAAGGCTGGAGAGGGAAGAATCTACGTACAAGCGGAGGTGGAGGTATTTGAGTGTGCGCCAAGCCTGGCCCTGCCAAGCCTAGCTGCCAGCTGTCCACATCCACATCGTATCAGTTACTTTCCTTGGTGCCAATGCCTTCTTAATATCTGCCGTTGCCGTGTTGATTTCGGCCTTAGCATTATTACCCTACAGAGCCTTCCCTTGGTCTCGGGGCCTCTGCTTCGTCGACGCTCCGGCCGTGGCGCTGTCGTCCTGCTGGGCCCTGCCCTGGTCCTGGAGCCTCTGCCTCGTTACTGCCAGGTACAGCCGTCTACGTCCAACGTCTAGCTTGCCCCTCTAGCGCTCTATCTATAGCTTCCCTAGTATTAGGTTATACCCTAACTTGTCCTGTACGACATAGAGGTATAAGTCCTGCTTATAGTGTCCCTGTACCTCTATCGTTACTTTTACTATATAGGTAATGTCCGGTCCTCGTCCGATAATGCCCAACATGCGTACAGGTACAGTAGGGGTTATCTTAATCCGGTGTCTCTGTACGAAGTCCTCGCTGATTACTCTGTATACCAAACATCCTGTGTTAATCAATGTCCGCGCTGTTGCGGACCCGTTTAATGTTGGCTATACAATAAACGGCGTCGTCGTTATATAGTTGCTCTTAAAAGATAGCTAAGTAATGCTTTAATTTGGCAATCTATCTCGTATACGCCTCTAGCAGAGCCTTCGCTTAGAGGCTACTCTTTTCCCGACTCGTCGTCGTCTAAGTAGGACTCCTAATCTTCTCGTTAGGGCGCTGCAGTTGCTACCCTTGCAGTGGTCAGCCGTCCCTTAGGTCTCTCTGCTGGCAAAAGCCCGCAATTTCGTACAGTGTAGCCTATCTTGCTACACCAGTAGCAGCTCCCTTCTGCTCGCCTCTTGTCCAGGGTAGCTATATCTACCTATTGTGCCCTCTTAGTGGCGGCCCTTGGCCGTACGGTAACGGCTGCCGCTACCCTTGTCGTCGTCGTTGGTTCCTAGTCTATAGCGTCTGTCTGTCGCTAGAGGGGTTGTCTTATCTCCTAAGTGCAGCTTATCTGTCTAAGCCTGCGCTGCTAGTCGTCGACTATCCTAAGGAGGTCGCAGAATTCCTCGTATAAAGCTGGTCGCATTACGCCTACTAGCCCCGTTATAATCTCCTTAGAGAGGCCTACCTCTAAAGAGGTGATTTTTATCCTGTCCTCCTATTAGAGACCTCCTGCTTCTGCTAAAGTCTGGTTAAGATCTGCGAGAAGTTCTCGTACGGTCTTGCGTCCTTGCTGATCCGAGCACGCAGATAAGGTTCAATACGGCTGTTTTGATAACTATATCTCGAACTGAGGAGGGAAAGGAATCTATATAGTGGTGGTGGTGGGCCTTGATGGGTGGTGGTGTGCTAAGGCCCGGCTCGGTCCGTTCTGGAACTTAAATCCCAGAAGGGGCCGAGCCGAAATCCAGGGTCCACCCTATTAATCTGTCCCACCTCTTTCCACCGCCGCAACACTACCCCCCTCCCTTACTAGCGGTCGCCCTCGACCGCTTAGTCACTCTATCTATCCGAAAATCTCCACTTTTTTTTTTTTGAGGTTTATCGTCTCCTTCTTAAAAATCCCCTCCGACGGTGACGTTACCTCTTCTATCTTCTATCAAAAACAACGTTCCCTTTATCGCTTCTTGAATTTCTTACGTCTTCGGCGTCTGAAGTCCTTTACCTAGCGTCCATGTGATCCGTGCTATCTAATCTGAACCGTAGGCCATCTGAGCTGCGGCGTGGCTGGTCTGTGCTTTGCCTCGGAGGTCTATATAGATCCGTCTGCGGCGTCGTTTCTTCTTCTTCTTTTTCTTCTACCAAAGCCCTTACCTACCGCAGGGTCGGCGGCGCTGGCACGCTACGGCGTCGGCGAGCTTCCCGCCGAACCGGTGGTAGGTGGTGGCCGAGTCGAAGGCCTCCCCGAGGCGACCGTTACGATCGCCTTTATTGGCTTCCGCGCTAGTGGAGCGGACGCGACTTTCTTCTTCTTTCGGAACGACTAGCTTCGGAGCCATTCGGGTTTCGGCTTCTTCGGGTTCCGCCCGTAGAAATCTCTTAGCAGCTCCGCCGAATTCCGGAGGTTCTCGATCGGATACTATTCGTAGTCTTCCGGCCACCCCTTCTACGAGATCTTCGCTTTGATAGACCCCCTTATCTTCTTTACGTCCATTACATCTCCTACCTCTTACTCTTCTTCTTTACCGACTATCTCGATTGACGGGGGTTCGGCGAACCCCTGTTCCGGCAGGCCGTCTTCAGGGTCTAAGCTTAACAGGTCCGAATAGAAGACATCGTAGATTCGGAACGATTTCGGTAGCTGGAGCCGATAGGTTACCGGCGACCTCTTTTCCACTATCGTGAACGGATCTACGTAGCGCGGATTGAGCTTGGCGTTGCCTTTTAGCCTTAGGTTTCGTATGTTGAGCCAGACCTTTTAACCTTCTTCGAATTCTATCGGTAACCGCTTCTTATTAGCTCGAGTTACTATCTTCTTCTAAGCCGATTCCATCGCCTCTTTTGCCACTTTGATCGCTTCTTCCATCTGAGATCGGAGCGCTTCTGCTACCGCGGCGGCGACTCTCTTTAACGACGTAGCGGCGGATGGTTCTGTAGGGCTGGGTTCGTTCGGCGGCTAAAAGCTCATTCTCAGAAGACAGCTATGCCTTATTTCGAACGGCGCCAGCGACGTTGCTTCTGACCGTGCTGAGTTCGCGTAGAATTCAGCTATTGGCAGCATCTTAACCCACTTTTCTTAATAATAGCTGCAGAAGGTTCGCAGATATCGTTCTATCTCGCGGTTGGCTACTTTAGACTGACTGTCAGTTTAAGGGTAAGCGGCTGTGCTGAGCTTTCTACGAATTCCGAGGGCTCGGTTGATGGCTTTCTATACGTTAGCTGTGAATTAAGGACCCCTATCTGTAGTGATAGTGTCCGGCAGCCTATAGTGCTTCTATACGTATTGGATCAACATTCTCGCCGTTTCTTCCGCAGTAGTTCCTTTATCCTTAGCTCGATAGGGGATGAAATGGCGTTTCTTGCTCAGTCGATCCACTACGTTCAGCGTAGCGTTACGTCTATCGGAGTCCGGCAGGCCGGTTACGAAATCCATCGTTATGTGCTGCTACGGCTTCTTAGGGATCGGAAGTAGCTTCAATAGACCCGCCGGAAGACTATAACGTGGCTTCGCGGTTCGGCATACGTAGCAATTGGCGATAAATCGGTGGATCCGTTCGTAGATCCGCGGAAACCAGTAGATCGTCCTTACTGCCTACATCGTCTTCTTCGCTCCTACGTAGCCAACATCTACAGAGCTATAGACCAGCTGGACGACCTCTGTGATCAGTTCTTCTGGAACTATCAGCTTCCCTGAGCCTGTTCTGCCGAGCTTCTGCCGCTTATTAAGCCGTTCCACCTTCTCGTAGAGCGTCTCTTCTTCGATCGGCGGCTCTATCGTTTCCGGTTCGGTCTGCAGTTCCGTTGTGCAGATCCCCGCTTCCTTCAACACCTCGGCGTCTACTATCCGTCCGGTTAGCACCTTCTGAAACATGTTCGGATCTTCCTTTGCGCGGCTCGTCTTCCCTTCTCTTCGCGTTAGCGCGTTAGCCTTTCGGTTTTGAGCCCCTAGTCGATAGGTAATCTTAAAGTCGAACCCTAATAAGTAGGCGGCCTACCGAGCTTGGCGACGTAGGAGCTTCTGCGTCTTTATAAAGTAGGTTAGCGACTGGTGGTCCGTAAGGACCTGAACCGTGCTCTTTCTAGCTATAAGCTCCGGTTTCCACTCCTCGAAAGCCTGAATAATCGCTAGCAGCTCCTTATCGTAGATGGCGTAGTTCCGCTTAGCCTCCGTTATAGACTTGCTGAAGAAAGCTACTAGATAGAGGGTTTCGTCGTCGCTATATTAAGAAAGGACCCCTGCTGTTACAGTATCGGAAGCGTCCGTTTCTACGTAGATTGTCTTTTCCGGTCGGAAGTGCGCTAGAACCGGCGCCGAAGCCACTGCTTCTTTCAGCCGTACGAAAGCTTCCGTGCACTTCTTATTCTATAGGCCGGCGGCCTCTTTCTTTAGTGCTTCGTTCAGGGGTCTCGCTATCTTGCTGAAGTCTTTAATAAACCGTCGATAGTAGCTGCAGAATCCCAGAAACGCTCTGATTTAGGTAGTGTTTCCGGATTTTGGCTGCTTCTATTCCGCGACGGCGGCGACCTTTAAGGGGTCTATACGAATTCTATCTCTTCCGACGATAAGACCGAGATACTT
Organism: Pseudocercospora ulei; assembly: GCA_016165855.1. Classification (NCBI taxonomy): domain Eukaryota; kingdom Fungi; phylum Ascomycota; class Dothideomycetes; order Mycosphaerellales; family Mycosphaerellaceae; genus Pseudocercospora; species Pseudocercospora ulei. Next base: position 174,608 of record JACWNB010000041.1, on the reverse strand, counting down.
AACCTCGGTTTGATAGAACTCGCTCTTCTTCGTGTCCGCATTTAATCCGACCTCGCAGAGTCTCTTTAGCACCCTCTCGATGTGGTCCGTGTGCTGATCTCTCGTTCTATCCGTATAGATAAGAATGTCGTCCAAATAGATAGACACGAACCGTTCTAGCATGTCTATAAAAGTGTGGTTTATAAAGCGTTGCTACACAGCCGGTGCGTTGGTAAGTCCGAAAGGCATTACCAACCACTTGAAATTACCTATACGCGTAGCGAATGTCGTAAGGTCTTCCGTTTGTCCTTCTTCGTTCCTTAATCGATGGAACGCTTGGCGGATGTCCAGCTTGCTGAACCACTTAGCCTTCGCTACGCGCTGTATAGTCTCGTCTATTAGCGGCAGTGGGTATACGTCTCTCTTAGTAACCTCGTTAAGGCCTCGATAGTCTACGCAGAGTCGCAGACCACCCCCTGGTTTCCTTACGAAAAGAATCGGCGACGCATATTCGGCAGAACTCAGCGTAATAAACTTCTTCGCCAGATTTTCGCGAACGAACACCTCTACCTGGTCCAGTTCGGCCGGAGATAAGCGTCTTAGGGGCTCGGTTCTCGGCAGCGCGGCTCCTTCTTTTAGCCGGATCTTGTTGTTATATTCCGGTCGATAGAGCGGCAATAGGTTGGAGTCGGCTTTTAAGAAGACGTTAGCGTAACCGTGAAGCTCGTTTGGCAGCACCTCTAATAGATCTATTTCTTCTTCCGCTATTATCTTCCTGTAGTCCTCGATGTCTTTTATTGAAATAGCGTAAATCTCGTTGTCCGGCGACCTCGCGAGGGTCGTTAAAGCTTCTGAACTTATTATTCCGATCGTGCCTTAAGGGTTAGGCCGATCTATCGGAGCCGCTTCGGTCGTCGTAACGTTCGGTTTGGCGTTGGCTACTGTGGCCGATTCGGTGACTGATTTGCCGGCGGCTAAGCCGCTAATCGGTTTTCTGAATCCGAGCGTGCCTTCTCCTACGTCAATAATCGCTCTCTGGTTCTTTATCTATTTCTGCCCTATAATAATGTCAAATCTTCCGATATCCATAATTCGGAACGTCGCTTCCGTAGTGCGACCTGCCAAGGTAGTCTTTAGCGGCACGTAGTGCGTGACGCTTTCCCTGTCTTGTCCGTTGTATGCCAAAATCTTCGTCGGCAACGCTCATTCCACCGGATAGCCGTATCCCTTTATCAGTTTCTAAACTAACCGATGGTGGATCGCTGCGCCAATAAGAGCCCCGGTGTCGATAAAAGCTCTTAGCTAAAGTGGTTTGCTCGATCCGTCAAGGGGGTGGACAGTAATTAGGAGGATAATAGCTGTTTCTGTGTTCACTTCCACTGCCGCTAAGAGCGGATCGCTGCAGCTGTTGATGCTCTCTTCTCGCAGCGATTCGTTTCTATACGGTGCCCTTCTATTAATGCTGGGTAGGGGGTCTATCCGTCTAGCTGGTCTTTTCCCGTAATTCTTAGCTAGACTCCGCCGTCTACACTGTCGGTGTCGTTCGGAGCCGGCTCTATAGCTTGTATAGTCTTTCTCGGTAGCTGCTTCATAACACGATATTCCTGCTTCTGCTTATCTGATGCTTGGTATCTCGTGGCGATGTGGCCAGCCTTTCCACACGCGTAGCAGGTAGGGACGAACGACGGACGCTGCGAATTAAATGGCTGCTGGGGGCGTTGTCGGAAGGGCGCAGGGGTTCTTGTCGGCTGCGCCGACGGCGACGGCTTCTAAATCAGTTTACGTGCCGTCGGTTTTCCGTACGCGTTCAAGTTTCTTGCTGTTACTCTCGCCTAGTGCACGAAGCTCTGAAGGTCTTCGTCTTCTACCGACGCTATAGCCGCAGCGAGCTTAGGGCTCAGTTTCTGTCTCAGTAAGTGTAGTTGCTTATCCTTAGCTACTCTCGCTCTAATAGCATATTTTCTGAACAATCCGTAGAACTCCTCGAACGTCTGCCGGTTCTGGTTGATCTTATCCAGCTGCTTACGGGCCGTCTTCTTCCTAAAGGGGTCTCCGAAACGCTGGTCCAGCGCCTTAATAGCTTCGTCGGCGGTTACTTCTTCTAGGTCCGCCACTAGCGAAAAAGCTTTACCTTCCAATCGCGATTCTAGGTACGCCAATCTATCCTCTTTGCTGCTCGATGCGTAATCGCAGCTTATCTTATTCCTGATCTTCTTCTTGAATGCCTCCTACGCTTTAGGGTCTCCGCTACCGAAAGCAGGTAGGTCCAGCAGTAGCGTTATCGTAGTGCTACCTTAACTATAGGCCGCCAGTAAGGCGGTCTCCGCGTAGGTTTCTCGATTCGGTGGCGGTGACTTTGCTGCTTCTATATCAGCTATTTGATGCTTCAGCGCCTTCAGCTGCGCTATTCGATTCGCCGCCTGGTTTTCTAACACGTCGATAATAGTTTCTGCCAATTCCTTCTCGGCCCTTACCGCTTTAGTTTCTTCTCTTAGTTGTCTGTTCTCTTCTAGCGTTCTGTAGAACAGCGTCTTAATAAGGTCTATACTATCGTAGACCTTTCCTATCCTATTCTCGTTTATATAGTCTTCCAGTTCCTCGATCGTGCAGTCGTGGATCTTCTTGTATTTGCTTATTCGTTCCTTAATCTCTGCGGTCTCTTCCGCCGTAAAACCGCTAATAATGATCTTATTATTAATAACACTGGAGCGCCTACTCGCTCTGTTAGTCTTTCCTTTTCTGCTTCTGCTGCGGCCTATAACGCCGCTCTCTACCGTCGAGAAGCCTTCCATCTTCTTACAGTGCCTTGGGGGTTGTTGTTGTTGGTGTAGGTGTGTGCGCGTGCGTTATTCGAGCGTCCGGATGATTCGACGGGCCCTTTCGCGCAGCGCGGGGTTTGTGTAGAGAGTGAGTTCGAGATATAATGATCCGAGCACGCAGATAAGGTTCAATATAATCTGACTGCAGTAGACGCAAGGTCAATACCCGTCTTTGATAACTATATCCAAGGCTAGAGAGGGAAGAATCTACGTACAAGCGGAGGTGGGGTATTTGAGTGTGCGCCAAGCCTGGCCCTGCCAAGCCTAGCTGCCAGCTGTCTACATCCACATCCGTATTACAATACGGCTGTTTTGATAACTATATCTCGAACTGAGGAGGGAAAGGAATCTATGTAGTGGTAGTAATAGGCCTTGATAGGTGGTGGTGTGCCAAGGCCCGGCTCGGTCCGTTCCGGAACTTAAATCCCGGAAGGGGCCGAGCCGAAATCCAGGGTCCACCCCTTTAATCTGTCCCACCTCTTTCCACCGCCGCAACACTTGCTTTATCGTGTTAACCTGTAGGAGTGCTCGGCTTTCGCGGTCTGGGTCCTTGTAGCTCTTGTCTAGAGCTGCCTAGAGCATTGTCGTCGTAGCTATTGCCAGGTTGGCAATGGCTGTCTTGTAGTACGGCAGAATTTGTGCTGCCGACCTGCCCTTTAACCTCTTAAAGAGGTAAACTACCTTGTCCAGCTCGGTCGGGTATGCTCCTAAGTTAACTAGAAGCTTAGAGCGCATCTGGGCAGTCTAGGAGGGGTACTCGGCCGGAGCCTTACTATCGTACGTAGAGACGTCGGGGAGTTTACTTTTAGGGGTCGGGGTGTAGGCTATTATGTTCGTCGTCGTCGTAGGGGTCAGATCGCGATCAGACGCCCTAAGCTGTCGTAGCTCCTGTTCCTGTTGGGAAATCATCTTAGCCTAGTAGCTTACTTGCTGCTCGAGCTGCCTCTTGTGCTCCAGCAGCTCCTCGTATACGCAGTGTATATGTCCCTCTATAGCTGCAGGTTCTATAGGCATATCGCCGTCTATCTTTGTTTTATTACTGCAGTTACTAACAGTAAGATTAGTTCCTAATATAAGGGGCTTAAGAATCTTAGTTCAGAAACTTAAGGCTGGGTATCTATATAAAGGAACTAATAGGCAGTTCCTTCGTCGTCCGCTGCTGTACAATTTGTACCTACAAAGCCAAGCTAGCAATTTCCTCCTATGTAGGGGCGTAAGGTTCACACTCTGTACGGAGGATTGAGAGTTCCCCTGCTGTACAGTGGCGCAGAGTTTTCCCTCTATTTAGAGGGGCGGCAGTTCCTTTCTGTGCAGGACCCCAGGGTTCTCCCTCCGTACGGGAGTAGGGTCCTATCGGTGATTCCGTACGGAGGGTGGGGTTATGCTGGCGCCGCTAAGTCGCAGTCCTTAGGGCGACGGCTGGCTTAGGTCGGGTCTAGGACCTGGGCTAGGTGGCGCCCCCTAACACTTATACAGTTGTAGCAGCTGCCCTAGTTGCTATTGCCTTATATAGCAGGCAGCTACTACCCCGTGTATTAAGCCTTCCCCCCTTCTCTCTCTCTTCTTCTCTTTCTCTTCTATTCCCCTACCTGCTACCTGTCTGCCTAACCGTGTACTACTATTACAATTACTACAACTACTACTACTACCAACTATAGCTACTACCACCAACGCTACTATTCCGTCCGCCTAGTGCCGTCGTAGCTCTCTTGTAGTTGCCAGCCCCTCCTCCTATACCTCTACCTCTAGCTGTAGGATGCTTAGCTTAGCTAGCAACTCCGCTTCCGGTTCGTACAGTCTTCCTCCTTCGTACGGTCCTAGCTAACGTCTTAGGTGCTATATTAATAAGCAGCAGAATGCTGCTGAACTGCTCTTCTAGTCCTTCCGGTGTAACCCCGTCCCTGCTCTACGGTGTTGGCCCAGGTAGGGCCCCTACCGGCTAGGAGGTAATTGAGATTTCGGGTGTAGAGTCGGCTGCCCTAGTCTTAGGGGGTAGCGGCTAGTGAGCTACCCTAAGGTAGTGTATAAAAGTTTTCAGACAGTGTTGCTCTTATCCCTTCTTATTCTTACTCTTATTTTTACCTGTCTCCTAGCCGTTCTCTTCCTCCTGCCCCCTTCTGTACAGTGTAGTGTTGGTAGGACCCTACCGGGTCCTACGTCTTAATTCCCGATCCTTTAGCAACCTGAGTTGCCGGCGGCTGCCCTGTATTTAGGGTAGATCGTGCCCCTTTTTGCCGTACAGCGTAGTGTTACTGTAACCGGACAGGGGGGTGATTCTCCTCCTACCTGTCTAACGCAGTTGTATCCTAGAGGGCCTCGTACGGTTCCTACGTAGGCTCTGCCTACCCTCTTTTTTTTGACTAGGTATTCTACCCTCTTCTGCTTCCTTCGGCTCTTAAGGATTTCCTCTACCTCGTACTCTTCCTAGCCTTTAGTAATAATCGCTAGAGGGCGCGCGTCGTCCGTCGTCTAGTGCGGCAGGGGGTCTGTATATGCTGGCTGTACGAGGTCTATATAGAAGACTAGGTAGATCCCTAGGGGAGTGTTAGGTCGTACGGCTTATGTCCCTACTAGTCGGATTACTGTAAACTTCCGGCTCTTCTAGTCTAGTTTCTTGCTCGGCCGGTCTATACAGATGTTGCGCTATTTTAGCTAGACCTTATCTCCTGCCTCGTACTTTAGTGCAGCCTGCTGTCCCTTATTAGCCTGCTCTTCCGCATTCTGTTAAGCTATAGCTAGACTCGCTTTCGCCTATTAATAGGCGTTCGTTATCGTCTGTACGATAGCCTCTTTCTGCTAAATCGGGGATCGTACAAGGTGTAGGGTGTTACTACTTAGGGTCGGTGGAGCAGGGAGTAGTCGTATCTATAGGCTATAAAGAAGGGGGACAATCCTGTAGCGTCATCCGTACGGCTATTAATAGCCAGCTCCGCTATAGGGAGAAGGCGGTTCCAGTTTGTCTAATTATAGTTGACGTACGCTTAGAGGTACGCTTCTAACGTCGAATTGACCCTCTCCGTCGCGCCGTCTGTCTACAGGTACTATACGGTTAATAGGCAACGTTCTACGTTTAGCAACTGGCAGACCCCTACCTAGAGCTAGCTTGTAAACTATATACCCTGGTCCAATACAATTGACCTAGAGAATCTGTACTTGCTAAACGTCGTCTGTATAAATGCCTAGGCAGTATCCTTAGCTGTAATAGAGTCTATTCCTTCTAGTATTACCCCCTTCGTTAGCTTGTCCGTAGCTACTATAATGTTCTGCCGTCTGTCGCTCTTAGGGAGATCTGTAATAATGTCCACTGTTAGGTCTTGCTATAGCCGGTCCGGTATTAGTAGGGGTTTTAGCAGCCTATGCTTCAGTTTACGCTAGGGCTTCGTCCGTCCGCAGATATCGCAGTTCTGTACGAACCTATAGATGTCCTTTGCTATCGCTAGCCAGTAGTAGTCCCTAGCGACGATGCTGTACGTCTCCTTGCGCCTAGGGTGCCTAGTTGCTATAGAATTACGCGCCTGTTGTATTAAGCTCGTACAGAGCTTCTTATCTGCTGGGACCTAAATCCGATTCCTAAACTTTAGGTTGTTCTTCTTGTCTACTTTGCACTCTGCTGCTAACACCTTAAGGTAAAGCTCTGCTAGGAGCTTCCGCTGTCCTCCTTGGATCGCTGTATAGGCCCCTCGGTAGACGTCGTCCTTTTCTACTGCCTCTTCCTATGCCTATAGCTAGGGTTCCTATATGTATGTCGCTGCTAGGCGGATAGTCTTTTTGCCTAGCTTCTCCTTAAACATCTAGAATGTCCGTAATTTCAGCCGGTCGTTATCGTATGTTGTTGGCATGTCCTGATCCCGTCTAGATAGCGCATCGGCCCTGCTGTTGTCTTTTCCCTTGTAATACTAGAGCCTTATATTCAAGCGGCTTAGGTACATCGCCTATCGTACATGTCTCTTAGACAGCTTCTAGGGTTGCGTAAAGCACTCTAGGTTCTTATAGTCGGTTAGGGCGAGGAACTCGGGAACAGAGCGGAGTTCTCTATCCTACGCTTCGCAACACTGTACGACTGCTAGCAATTCCTTGTTATAGATAGGGTAGTTGCACTTAGCTAGGGGGTTCTTCTTAGAGAAGTACGCGTATAGGTGCAGGAATCTGTCCGAGCCTACCTGTAACAGGATACCTCCTATGCAATACCCTAAGGAGTCGGTTTCTAGTACTGTCGTACGTTCTAGATCGAAGGTAGCAAGCGTTAGTCCTGTAGTAAAGAGCTCCTTTAGCCTGTTAAAGCTTCTATTACACTCGTCTGTCTACTTAAACTGCTTGTCCTTATATGTTAGCTTAACTAGGGGGCGTACGATCTCCGAGTAGTTCTGTATAAACTAGCGGTAGAAGTTGGCAAGCCTAAGGAATTCCTGTACGCCCTTAACACTCGTAGGCGGCTTCTATTGCTTAATAGCATTAATCTTCTTCCTGTCTATGCTAATGCCTTTCCCTACCTCGATAATAAACTCTAGGTATTTCGTACGTTGTATACCGAATTTACATTTGTCGATGTCGAGGTACAAGCCAGCCTGTTGCAGTCGATCTAGTACCTTCTTAACGTCCTGTACATAGTCTGCATAGGTGCCGTCCGTAAAAACCAGTGTGTCGTCGAGGTACGCTAAACAGATGTCGTCTAGTAACCCTTATAGGGACCTGTTAATGTACCTCTAGAAGGTTGCCGGTGCTTTGGCAAGGCTAAAGGGGGTAACAAGCTACTCGAAAAGACTATATCTCGTACAGAAAGCAGTTATCTATTTACAGCCTTCCTTAATCTGTATCTTGTAGAAGGCCAAAACTACGTTAAGCTTAGTAAACTACTTTGCCTTGCTGATCCGTCCGAGAGTCTCCTTAATAAGGGGTAGGGGGTACCGGTCCTTCTTAGTAATCGCGTTAATGCCTCTGTAATCTATGCAAAAACGCAAGCCGGCCTTGTCTTCTTTGTAGACAAACAGTACTGGGGCTCCTGCGGATAAGGTACTTGCGCGAATAAAACCTTTGGCAAGTAAGTCGTCCAATATCTTATGCAGTACTAGGAGTTCTCTAGAGGACATGCTGTACAGCAGGCTGTACAGTACTTTAGGCAAACTCCTATCCGGACGGGACTCTAGCTGGATGTTATAGTTAATTCCTTCTCCTTAGTGTAGTAGCAGTTTCGAGGCTAACTTTAGCTCAAAGAGGTCCAGGTAATCTGCGTATTCCGATAGGAGCTTCGTGCAGGGGTCCGTCGCCTTCTTAGGCGCTAATGCCTTCTCGATGTCTGTAGTCGCAGTGTTGATTTCGGCCTTGGCATTGCCGCTCTATAGAACTCTCCCTTAGTCTTAGAGCCTCTGCTTCGTCGCTGCTAGGTACAGCCGTCCTCGTCCGACGTCTAACTTGCCCCGCTAGCGCTCTATCTATAGCTTCCCTAGTATTAGGTTATACCCTAACTTGTCCTGTACAACGTAGAGGTATAAGTCCTGCTCGTAGTGTCCTTACAGCTCTATCGTTACTTTTACTATATAGGTAATGTCCAGTCCTCGCCTAGTAATACCTAGTATACGTACAGGTACGGTAGGGGTCGTCTGAATGTAGTGTCTCTGTACGAAGTCTTCGCTAATTACTCTGTACACTAAACATCCTGTATTAATTAATGTCCGCGCTGTAGCGGTTCTGTTTAGCGTAGGCTGTACGATAAACGGCGTAGTCGTTATGTAGTTACTCTTAAAAGATAGCTACATAGTACTTTGATTTAGCAATCTATCTCGTATACGCCTCTAGCAGAGCCTTTGCTTAGAGGCTACTCTTTTCCCGACTCGTTGTCGTCCAAGGGGGACTCTTAGTTCTCTTATTAGGGCGCTGCAGTTGCTACCCTTGCAGTAGTCGGCCGTCGCCTAGGTCTCTCTGCTGGCAAAAGTCCGCAATTCCGTGCAGTATAGCCTATCTTGCTATACCTGTAGCAGCTCCCTTCTGCTCTTCTCTTGTTAAGGGTAGCTATGTCTACCTACTGTGCCCTTTTGGCAGCGGCCCTTAGCCGTATAGTGACGGCTGCCGCCACTTTCGTTATCGTTTGTAAGGGCTTAAGAATCTTGGTTTAGAAACTTAAGGTTAGGTATCTATATAAAGGAACTAATAGGCAGTTCCTTCGTTGTCTGCTGCTGTACAATTTGTACCTACAAAGCCAAGCTAGCAATTTCCCTCTGTGCAGGGATGCAAGGTTCTTACTCTGTACAGAGGATTAGGAGTTTCGCTCTATACAGTAGTGCAGAGTTTTCCCTCCGTTTAGAGGGGCAGCAATTCCCCTCTGTGTAGGGCCCTAGGATTCTCCCTCTGTACAGCAGTAGAGTCGTGTCGGTAACTCTGTATAGAGGATAGGGTCGTGCTAGCACCGCTAAGTCGCAGTCCTTAGGGCGACGGCTGGCTTAGGTCTAGGACCTGGGCTGGGCGGCGCCCCCTAACAATACCCCCCCTCCTTTCTCGTAGTCGTCTGCTACTGTACATTTTGTACCTACGAAGCAAGCTAGCAATTTCCCTCCGTATAGGGGTGCAGAGATTTCTCTCTGTACGGGGGTGCAGGGGGAGGGGATGCCGACTTGGCTAGGCCGGGTTAGGACTCAGTCTGGCTGGGTCTTGCTGGCGCTGCTAAGTCGTATTCCTTTGGACAATAGCTGGTCCAGGTCCGGGACCTGGCAGGACGACGTCCTCTAACACACCCCTTTCTGCCGCTGTAACACTGCCTATCCCCAAGAAACTGTAGCAGCACATTACGATAGATTTCGTAACCGGTCTACTAGATTTAGATAGATGCAACGCTACGCTTAACGTAGTGGATCGGTTAAGTAAAGAGCGCTACTTTATCCCCTGTTAAGCGAAGGATAAAGGCACTACTATAGAAGAGACTGCGAGGATGCTAATTCAGTACGTATAGAAGCATTATAGCCTACCGGACACTATTACTACGTATAGGGGTCCTCAATTTACCGCCGACGTATAGAAGGCTATGAACTAAGTTCTCGGAATTCGTAGAAAGCTTAGCACAGCCGCTTACCATTAGACAGACAGCCAATTGGAGGTAGCTAACTGTAAGATATAAAAATATCTACGGATCTTCTACAGCTATTATTAAGAAGACTGGACTAAGGTACTGCCGATAGCCAAAGTCTGCGCTAACTTGACTCTATCTAAAGCTACGTCGCTGGCGCTATTTAAGATAACTTACGGCTATCTTCTAAGGATAAGCTTCTAACTGCCGGATATACCCAGCCCTTCGGAACCTTCTACCTTATTAAAGTGAGTCGCCGCTGCTACGGCGGAAGCGCTTAAGGCCCAGATCAAAGAAGCGATCCAGGTAGCGAAAGAAGTGATAGAATCGGCTTAGGCAAAGATAGCGACTCGAGCTAATAGAAAGCGGTTACTAATAGAATTTGAGGAAGGCCAAAAGGTATAGCTTAATACACAGAACCTAAGGCTAGAAGGCAACGCTAAGCGTAACCCCCGCTACGTAGGTCTATTTGCGATAGTGGAAAAAAGGTCACCAGTAACCTATCGGCTCCAGCTGCCGAGATTATTCCAGATCTACGACGTCTTCTATTGGGATCTTTTAAGCCTAGACCCTAAAGATAGCCTTCTAGGGCAGGGGTTTATCGAACCCTTAACAATCGAGATAGACGGTAAAGAAGAAGAGTAGGAGGTAGAAGATATAATAGATATAAAGGAGATAAGGGGGTCTATTAAAGCAAGGATCTTATAGAAGGGGTAGCTAGAAGACTATAAATAGTATCCGATTAAGAATCTCTGGAATTCGGCGGAGCTGCTAGAAGAATTCTATATCCAGAATCCGAGAAAACCGAGACCTAGATAGCTCCGGAAATAAGGAAGCGATAGAAAAAGAAGAAGAGCCGCGTCCGTTGTATTAGTAAGAGAAAACTGAAGAAACGATCGTAGCAGTGCGCTTAGTAACGGTCTTCGACGACGTCTACAGAGTCCGTTAGCTTAACCAGACGGATTCTATAGATAAAGTCGTTAACGGCCCCCGGCTGCGCAATAGTCGCTAACGGCGCCTATAAAAGCGGAAGGCTAGGCTAATTAATTTTATAGACGGAGTCGGCGACGGCCCCTTTTCCGCAGTGTTGCTTAAGCCTTAGTAAGAAGAAATCGGAAGGTCGTGTCCAGACCTATATAGAGCTATAGCACTAATTAGATAACAGTTGGCTTAGATTAGATAGCTCCAATCAGATAGCTCGGATTACATAGCAAGGGTTACATAGCGCGGATCAGATAGACGCTAAGTGAAAGACTTTAGATAGCGACGATGTAAAGAAGAAGCAGACGAGAAAAAGGATAATATTTTTAAGCTAGAAGAAAAGAAGAAGTAACGTCGATTTTAAGAAGAGTTTTCGCGGAAAGAGCCGCGAACCGGACGAAAAAAAAAAGAAGACGAAAAGTAAAAGAAAAAGAAGAAGAAAGAGACGACGAAAAAGAAAAAGAAAAAGAGGCAAAAATGGAAGACAGATAGATAGAAGATTGAGAAGGCCTAATTAGCCAGAATAAGATAGAATAGACAGAGATAAGTAAGCAGTTAAGAGCGACCGCCGGTAGGGGAGGGAGGTAGTGTTGCGGCGACAGAAAGTGGTAGGACTTAGAGGGTAGACCCTTGGAATTTCAGCTCGGCCCTTCCAGACCGAGCCGGGTCTTAGCACACTACCCCTAAAGCCCTTACCTACCGCCGTATAGATTCCTTTCCCTCCTTAGTTCGAGATATAGTTATCAAAACAGCCGTATTGAATGGTATCTGCGCGCTCGGATCAAGGACTATGTTATAGTTAACATATAGAAGAGGGAAAACAACAGCATCTAGAACTTACCTCGAACTATTAGGATTTATGGACTATAGCTTAACAATTACAGGTCTGCCTAAGACAATTCTAGGAGTGTGAAAAGCGACTTAAGCAGCCCTATAAACGCTTCTAACCAAGCTCTAGAACTTTTAGGAAAAGCAGGGCTAGGAAATAAATTTGTTTATAAGACAAAGAAAGAAAGTTTGTTAGGAAACTTATTAGGAAGCCTACTAGCAAACAAGCAAACAACTAGCTAGGGCAGAGGGATATAAGAACCTGCCGCCGCCCTCTAATCTTTCTCTTCTTCTTATTTATAGCTTGTCTTTTGCATCTAATTTAGCTTTTTTGCCTATTAGTCTAGACTCCTTTAGCCCCTTCTTCTAATATTAGCTTTTGTACCTATCTCTTTAGACTTTAGTTTCTTTAGCCCCTCCTTCCTACTTTAGCTTTATATCTACTTCTTTAGACTCTTTAGCCCCTCCCTTAACATTATAAGCTATTAACAAAACTTGGGACTATTAATATAGTCTTTTGCATACTATAAGAAGAGATTCCCTTTAAGGAATACTTAAAACTAGACCTCTTAGCCAAAGGTATTAATAACCTAATAAACAGGAACCCTAACCTTGCCCTATATTACATTAATAGAAAGGGGTAGGACAGATGAATAGGTTGGACCCTGGAATTTCGGCTCGGCCCTTCTAGACTAAGCCGGACCTTGGCGTGCTACTACTACTACTACTACGAAAGCCTACTACTACTACTATATAGATTCCTTCCTTCTTTAGTTCGCAATATAGTTATTAAAAGGCTATATTAAATTATATCTATACACTCAGATTATTATATCGCGAACGTATACTTGTCCTTCGTCTGTCGTGTTTGTAATCATCTATCTATTACCTATCTCTTATATCTTCTAATAACTAACTCGTATAGGCCAGCGCTAGCACCCTGCAGAACACCGTTAACGTCGCTACTCCCTGTCTAGCTAGTATGCCGGATCGCTTCTAGCTCCTGCACTAGAATACAGAAAACAACTAGTACCTCTGTTAGCGGTTTGTATAGCCTCGTCCGATACGCTTGTCGTCTAGCTAATATGCTGCAGGTGCTTTACCTAGGAGCAGCAGACTACTGCTTGACTCCTATACCACTGACTCCTATACCACTCTTTCTAGTGTAATCCGGCCAGGGTTACACTCTAACGACTCTATACTGGCCGCCTGTCGTACGTTAATACAATGTTGATCGCTAGTCGTAGCCAGCTTTGCAGTAGCTGTACTAATTCTCCTTAGGGCTTATTCGCACTATACTATCTTCCTAGTTAGTAGGTTAGGGTATGTGCTTCCTATAAGTAGAAGGACGGCTCGCTTCGGTGCTCTGTACGCTGTCTAGGGGAGGCCAGCAGGGTTGCCGGGTCGTCCTTAGTTATCGACCTAGAGCCGGATGAAAAGACAGATATAGAGATTATTGAGATCTCGGACGACGATAATGCGGCGGCGTCGGCGTTGGCAGTAGAGGGTGCCCGCCTATATCTAGAGATTATCGAGATCTCGGACGACGATAATGCAGCGGCGTTAGTGTAGGCAGTGGACAGTGCCTGCCTATTTAGGGTAGTAAGCGATTACTCCTTAGGTAGAGAGGTAGGGAGGTAGGAGGAGGAGGACGGTAATAGAAAAGTTATCGTCTGTATAATAGGGTATCGGACGATACAGTTTTACTATAATATTAGTCTGGAGGTTTGTTTCTTCTCCTATCGGTCTAATGCTACTGTGTCTTAAAGAGCCTTATTTAGTTCCTATGTTAGCTCTGCCTACTCCGTCTATTTAACTAGGTATTGCATCTGCTTCTGCTTTATTCAGCTTTTAAGGATTTCCTTTACTTTATACTCTTCCTAGTCCTTGGTTATAATTGCTAGGGGGCGTACGTCGTCTGTCGTCTAATAAGGTAGGGGGTCTGTATATACCACCTAGACGAGGTTAATATAGAAGACTAGATAGACCCCTAGGAGGGTGTTAAGTTGTACTGTATATATCCCCACAGGTCTAATTACTGTAAACTTCTGGTTCTTCTAGTCTAGTTTCTTGCTCGGCTGGTCCGTCTAGATATTGCGCTAGTTTAACAACACCTCGTCTCCTGCCTCGTACTTCGGCGCAGCTTGTCGTCCTTTGTTAGCTTGTTCCTCTGCATTCTGCTAAGCTGTCGCAAGGCTCGCCTTAGCCTATTAATAGGCGTTTGTAATTGTACGTACAATAGCTTCCCCTTGCTAAATTAGCGTAGGGTAGCGCTGCTTAGGGCTGCAGGGAGTAGGGAGTAGTCGTATCTGTAAGTTATAAAGAAGGCGGATAGTCCCATAGCGTTAGCTGAACAACTGTTAATTGCTAGTTCTGCTAGAGGTAAGGGGCAGTCCTAATTAGACTAGTCGTAGTTAACATATGCCTAGAGGTACGCCTCTAGTGTTGAATTTACCCTTTCCGTCGTACAGTCTATCTATAGATACTATATAGTCGAAAGACGGCGTTCTACGTAGAGCGATTAACAGATCCTTATCTAGAGTCGGCTTGTAAACTGTCTACTACGATTAGATACAATCGACCTTAGCAACCTGTACTTAGTAAACGTAGTCTATACAAAGGCCTAAGCAGTGTCCTTAGCCGTAATAGAACTTATTCCCTCTAGTATTACCTCTTTCGTTAGGTTTTCTATTACTACTATAATATTCTGTCATTCGTCGCTCTCTAGGAGGTCTATAATAAATTCTACTGCTAAATCCTGCTATAGCTAGTCCAGTATTGGTAGAGGCTTTAGCAGTCTGTGCTTTAATTCTCGCTAGGGCTTCGTCTGTCTATAGACATCGCAGTTCTGTATAAACCTACAGATGTCCTTTAATATTGCTAGCTAGTAGTAATCCCTAGAAATAATACTGTATATCTCCTTATACCCTAGGTGTCCGGTTGCTACCAAGTCTTGCGCCTGTTGTATTAAGCTTATACATAGCTCGTCGTCCGTAGGGACCCAAGTCCGGCCTCTAAAACCTTAGGTTGTTATCTTTGTCTACTATATACTCTGCTGCTAAAACCTTAAGGTTAAGGTCTGTAGGGATCCTCTGTTGTCCTTCCCTAATCGCTATACTTACTCTTTAACAGGCGTCGTCCTTTCCTATAGCGTCCGCCTGAGCTTAATACTCGGAGTTTGTAGTGTCTGTCGCTGCTAGGAGGACAGTGTCTTCCTCTAGGTTTTCTCCAATTATTTAGAATATCCGCGATTGTAGGCGTTTATTGTTATGCGTTGTTAGTATGTCTTGGTCCTGTCGAGATAATGTATCGGCCCTACTGTTGTACTGACTTTTACGATATTAGAGTTCTATATTAAATGGGCTTAGATACATCGCCTATTGTACGTGTCTCTTAGAGAGCTTTCGGGATAGCATGAAATACTCGAGGTTCTTGTAATCTGTAAGGACGAGGAATTCGGAGACTAAACAGAGTTTGCTGTCCTATACCTCGAGACACTATACGACCGCTAGCAGCTCTTTATCGTAGATAGGATAGTTGCATTCGGCTAGGGTGTTCTTCTTAGAGAAGTAGGCGTATAGGTAAAGGAGGCAGTCCGGACCACTAACCTATAAGAGGATACCCTCTATATAGTACCCTAAGGATCAGTTTCTAATACTGTCGTACGCTCTAGATCGAAACCAGCAAGAGTTAGTCCTATAGTAAAGAGTTCCTTTAGCTTGTTAAAGCTTCTGTCGCATTCGTCCGACTACGCGAACTGTTTGTCCTTGTATATAAGCTTAACTAGGGGTCAGACTACCTCTAAGTAGCTCTGTATAAATTAACAGTAGAAGTTGGCGAATCTAAGGAATTCCTATACGCACTTAACATTTATAGGCAGTTTCTATTGCTTAATAGCATTTATCTTCTTCTCGTCTATACTAATGCCCTTCCCTACCTTATTAAAAAACCCTAGGTATTTCGTACATTTTGTACCGAATTCGCATTTGTCGATATTAAGATAATAGTCTAGCTTTTTGTAGACAGTCTAGTACCTTCTTAACGTCTCGTTCGTAATCCTCGCGGCTGGTGACTGTAAATACTAGGGTGTCGTCGAGATACGTAGAGCAGATATCGTCTAGAAGTCCCTATAAGGATTTGTTAAAATACCTCTAGAAGGTTACAGGTGTATTCGTAAAGCCGAAGGGAGTAACGAGCTACTTAAAAAGGCTGTACCTTATATAGAAAGCTGTTATCTATTTGCATCCTTCCTAAATCCTTATCTTGTAGAAGGCTAAGACAATATCAAGCTTAGAGAACTACTTTGCCTTGCTAATCCGTCCGAGGATTTCCTTAATAAGAGGTAGAGGGTATCTTGTAGAAGGCTAAGACAATATCAAGCTTAGAGAACTACTTTGCCTTGCTAATCCGTCCGAGGGTTTCCTTAATAAGAGGTAGAGGGTAACGATCTTTTTTTATAACTGTATTAGCGCCCCTATAGTCTATGCAGAATCTTAACCTAGCTAGGCCTTCCTTGCAGACAAATAATACTAGGGCTCTGGCTAAGGACGTACTTATACAGATAAATCCCTTAGAGAGTAGTTTGTCTAATATCTTACGTAGTACTAGGAGTTCTTTAGAAGATATACTATACAATAGGCTGTATAGTACCTTAGGTAGGCTTCCGTCTAGACGGGGTCTAAGCTTAATCTTGTAATCGATTCCTTCTCCTTAGAGTAGGGGCAGCTTTAAGGCTAACTTTAGCTTAAAGAGGTCGAGGTACTCTAAGTATTCTAGCAGGAGCTATATAAACCCCTCCCCTTTCCCCTCTCCCTCTTCTTTTCTTTCTTCTTTATCCTCTACCTGCTACCTGTCCGTCCAGCCGTCTACTACTGCTACTATTACTACTACCAACCACTATCTACTAGCTACTACCAGTTACTACTACTATGCTACCTACCCCGTCCAGGCGTGCTTATCGTAGCTCTCTCGTAGTCGCTGGCTCTCCCTCCGCTCGTCCAGCTAGGGTCTCCTCCCTTTTCTACCTCTAGCAGTAGGATGCTTAATTTGACCTGCAGCTTCGCTTCTGGTTTATACAGGTTTCTGTCCCCTATACGGTCTAAGCTAACATCTTAGGTGTTACATCAACCAGCAGTAGGGTGTTTGCTAAGCCAACCTTCTACCTTTTCTAGTGCTGGGGCCCCTTCCGTCCAGGAGGTAATTAAGGTTATAGGTATAGAGTTAGCTGCCCTGGGTCCTAGGGGTAGTGGCCAGTAGGCTACTTTAAGGTAGTATATAAAAGTTTTCGGACGGTGTCGCTCTCGGCCTCTCTTACTTCTACTTTCCCTCCCTCCTGTTTTCTGGCTGTTTCCTTCCTCTAGCCCTTCCTTCGTACGGTATCGTATAGTGTCGTGTTAGTAGGATCTTATAGTGTCCTACATTATCGTCCTTAATTCTTTGGCAACTTAAGTTGCTAGCGGCTACCCTGTCCTTAGGGTAGATCGTGCCCCTCTTCGCCGTACGGCGCAGTGTTACTGTAACTAGGCAGGGGGATGGTTCTCCTCCTACCTGTCCAGTGCAGTTGTGTCCTGCAGAGCCTCGTACGGTTTCTATATAGGCTCTGCCTATCCTCTCTACTTTACTAGGTATTCTACCCTCTTCCGCCTTCTTTAGCTCTTAAGGATTTCTTCTACCTTATACTCTTCTTGGCCCTCGGTTATAATTGCCGGTAGGCGCACGTCGTCCGTCGTCTGGTGCGGTAGGGGGTCTGTATTCGCTAGCTGTATAAGGTCTACGTAGAAGACAGGGTGTATCCCTAGGGGAGTGTTAAGTCGTATAGTGTACGTCCCTACCGGTTGCACTACCGTAAACTTCCTATTCCTCTAATCTAGCTTCTTGCTTAGCCGGTCTGTACGGATGTATCGCTGGTTTAGCCAGACCTTATCCCCTGCCTCATACCTTGGTGCAGCCTGCTGTCCTTTATTAGCCTGCTTTTCTGCACTCTGTTAAGCTATAGCTAGGCTCGCCTTCGCCTATTAATAGGCGTTCGTAATCGTCTGTAAGATGGCCTCTCCTTGCTAAATTGGGGATCGTACAGGGCGCAGGGTGTTACTACTTAGGGTCAGTAGGAGCGGGGAATGGTCGTATCTATAGGCTATAAAGAAGGGGGACAGTCCTGTAGCGTTAGCCGTATAGCTGTTAATAGCCAGCTCCGCTATAGGGAGAAGTCGGTTCCAGTTCGTCTAGTTATAGTTGACGTACGCTTAGAGGTACGCTTCTAACGTCGAATTGACCCTCTCTGTCGCCCCGTCTGTCTGTAGGTACTATACAGTTAACAGGCGACGTTCTACCTTTAGCAACTGGCAGACCCTCGCCTAGAGCTGGCTCGTAAACTGCGTGCCCCAGTCCGACACAATCGACCGAGGGAATCCGTATTTGCTGAACGTCGTCCGGATAAATGCCTAGGCGGTGTCCTTAGCCGTAATAGAGTCTATTCCCTCTAGTATTACTCCCTTTGTTAGCTTGTCTATAACTACTATAATATTCTGCCGTCCGTCGCTCTCGGGTAGGTCCGTAATAAAGTCCACCGTTCGGTCTTGCTAGGGACGGTCCGGGATCGGTAGGGGTTTTAGCAACCTATGCTTTAGCTCGCACTAGGGCTTCGTCCGTCTGTACACATTGCAGTTCTGTACGAACCTACGGATGTCCTTTGCTATCGCCGGCTAGTAGTAGTCCCTAGCGACAATGCTGTACGTCTCCTTACGCCCCAGGTGCCTAGTAGCTATAGAGTCGTGCGCCCGTTATATTAAGCTCGTACGGAGCTTCTCGTCGGCCGGGACCCAAATCCGATTCCTGAACTTTAGGTTGTTCTCCTCGTCTACTAAGCACTCGGCTGCCAACACCTTAAGGTAGAGCTCTGCTAGGAGCTTCCGCTGTCCTCCTTAGATCGCTGTACAGGCCCTTCGGTATACCTCGTCTTTCTCTACTGCCTCTTCCTATACTTGCAGTTAAGGTTCTTAAAGGTGTATTGCCGCTAGGCGGATAGTCTCCTCGCCTAGCTCCTCCTTAAACATCTGGAATGTTTGTAACCTTAACCGGTCGTCCTCGTACGTCGTCGGTATGTCCTGGTCCTGTCTGGATAACGCGTCGGCCCTGCTGTTGTCCTTGCCCTTGCGATACTAGAGTCTTATATTGAACCGGCTTAGGTACATCGCCTATCGTACGTGCCTCTTAGACAGCTTCCGGAGCTGCGTAAAGTACTCTAGGTTCTTGTAGTTAGTTAGGGCGAGGAATTCGGGCACTAAGCGGAGTTCTCTATCCTATGCTTCGCAACACTGTACGACAGCTAGCAACTCCTTGTTATAGATAGGGTAGTTGCACTCTACTAGGGAGTTCTTCTTAGAGAAATACGCGTATAGGTGCAGAAGTCCGTCCGAGCCTACCTGTAACAGGATACCTCCAATGCAGTACCCCGAGGAGTCGGTCTCTAGTATCGTCGTACGCTCCGGGTTAAAGGCGGCAAGTGTTAGTCCTGTAGTAAAGAGCTCCTTCAGTTTGTTAAAGCTCCCGTCGCACTTGTCCGTCTATTTAAACTGCTTGTCCTTATATGTCAGTTTAACTAGGGGGCATACGATCTCCGAGTAGTTCCGTATAAACTGGCGGTAGAAGTTGGCAAATCCAAAAATTCCTGTACGCCCTTAACGTTTGTAGGCAGCTTCTATTGCTTACTAGCATTAATCTTCTTTCTATCTATACTGATGCCTTTCCCTGCCTCAATAATAAACCCTAGGTATTTCGTACGCTGGACACCGAATTTACATTTGTCGATGTCGAGGTACAAGCCAGCCTGCTGCAGTCGGTCCAGCACCTTCTTGACATCCTGTACGTAATCCGCGTAGGTACCGTCTATAAAAACCAGGGTGTCGTCGAGGTATGCTAAGCAGATGTCGTCTAGTAACCCTTGCAAGGACTTGTTAATGTACCTTTGGAATGTTGCTAGTGCGTTAGTAAGGCTAAAGGGGGTAACAAGCTACTTAAAAAGACTATATCTCGTACAGAAGGCGGTTATCTATTTACAGCCTTCCTTGACCCGTATCTTGTAGAAGGCCGAGACTACGTTAAGCTTAGTAAACTACTTTGCCTTGCTGATCCGTCCGAGAGTCTCCTTAATAAGGGGTAGGGGGTACTAGTCCTTCTTAGTAATTACGTTAATGCCTCTATAGTCTATACAGAAACGCAAGACGGCCTTCCCCTCCTTATAGACGAACAGTACTAGGGCTCCCGCGGACGACGTACTTGCCCGAATAGACCCTTTAGCAAGCAGGTCGTCCAGTGTCTTGCGCAGTACTAAGAGTTCTCTAGAGGACATTCTATACAGCGGTCTGTACGGTACCTCTGGCAGACTCCTATCCGGACGGGGTTCTAGCTAGATGTTATAGGTAATCCCTTCTCCCCGGTATAGCGGCAGTTTCGAGGCCGACTTCGGCTTAAAGAGGTCCAGGTATCCGGCATACTCCTTTAGGAGCTTTGTACAGGGGTCCGTTACTTTCTTAGGTGCTAATGCCTTCTTAATGTCCGCTATTGCTGTATTGATTTCGGCCTTAGCATTGTTACCCTACGGAGCCTTCCCTTAGTCTCGGGGCCTCTGCTTCGTCGACTTTTTGGCTCCGGCTGTAGGGTTGTTGTCCTGCTGGACCCTCCCTTGGTCTCGGAGCCTCTGCTTCGTTACTGCCAGATACAGCCGACCTCGTCCAACGTCCAGCTTGCCCCTCTATCGCTCTATCTATAGCTTCCCTAGTATTAGGTTATACCCTAGCTTGTCCTATACGACATAGAGGTATAAGTCCTGCTTATAGTGTCCCTGTACCTCTATCGTTACTTTTACTATATAGGTAATGTCCAGTCCTCGCCCGGTAATGCCCAACATACGTACAGGTACAGTAGGGGTCGTCTTAATCCGATGTCTCTGTACGAAGTCTTCGCTAATTACTCCTTACACCAAACATCCTGTGTTAATTAATGTCCGCGCCGTTGCGGACCTGTTCAACGTTGGCTGTACGATAAACGGCGTCGTCGTTATGTGGTTGCTCTTAAAAGATAGCTAAGTAATGCTTTGATTTGGCAATCTATCTCGTATACGCCTCTAGCAGAGCCTTTGCTTAGAGGCTACTCTTTTCCTGACTCGTCGTCGTCCAAGTAGGACTCCTAATCTTCTCGTTAGGGCGCCGCAGTTGCCACCCTTGTAGTGGTCGGCTGTCCCCTAGGTCTCTCTGCTAGCAAAAGCCCGTAATTCCGTACGGTGTAGCCTATCTTGCTATACTAGTAGCAGCTCCCTTCTGCTCGCCTCTTGTCTAGGGTAGCTATGTCTACCTATTGTGCCCTCTTAGTAGCGGCTCTTAGCTGTACAGTAACGGCTGCCGCCACCCTCGTCGTCGTTGGTTCCTAGTCTATAGCGTCTGTCTGTCGCTAGAGGGGTTGTCTTATCTCTTAAGCGCAGCTTATCTGTCTAAGCCTACGCTGCTAGTTATCGACTATCCTAAGGAGGTCGCAGAATTCCTCGTACGTAGCTGGTCGCATTACGCCTACTAGCCCCGTTATAATCTCCTTAGAGAGGCCTACCTCTAAAGAGGTAATTTTTATCCTGTCCTCCTATTAGAGACCTCCTGCTTCTGCCAAAGTCTAGTTAAATTCTGCGAGGAACTCTCGTACAGTCTTACGTCCTTACTTTATTGTGTTGACCTGTAGGAGTGCCCGGCTCTCGCGGTCTAGGTCCTTGTAGCTCTTGTCTAGAGCTGCCTAGAGCATTGTCGTCGTAGCCATTACCGGGTTGGCAATGGCCGTCTCGTAGTACGGCAGAATTCGTGCTGCCGCCCTGCCCTTTAACCTCCTAAAGAGGTAAACTACCTTGTCCAGCTCGGTCGGGTATGCTCCTAAGTTAACTAGAAGCTTAGAGCGCATCTGGGCAGCCTAGGAGGGGTACTCGGCCGGAGCCTTACTATCGTACGTAGAGACGTCGGAGAGTTTGCTTTTGGGGGTCGGGGTGTAGGCCATTATGTTCGTTGTCGTCGTAGGGGTCGGATCGCGATCGGACGCCCTGAGCTGTCGTAGCTGCTGTTCCCGTTGGGAAATCATTGCAGCCTGGTGGCTTACTTGCTGCTCGAGCTGCCTCTTGCTTTCCAGCAGCTCCTCGTACACGCGGTGCATATGTCCCTCTATAGCCGCAGGTTCTATAGGGATGTCGCCGTCCATCTTCGTTTTATTACTGCGGTCACCGACAGTGAGATCAGTTCCTTTATGTAGATACCCAGCCTTAAGTTTCTGAACCAAGATTCTTGAGCCCCTTACACTATAGTAACAGACAGCGTATCCTGCCTGTCTACACTAATAACAGCTTCCCTCTGCCCTTCTTTTATTAATAGTAGCTGCGTCTACCTACTGCGCCCTCTTAGCGTTAGTTCTTAGTCGTCTAGTAACGGCTGCAGCTACTCTTGTCGTCGTTGGTTCTTAATCTATAGCATCCTGTTGCTAGTAATTGGATTAGCGTAGTTTGTAGGTACGGTCTATTCGTCCGAGCCTATACTGCTAGTTATCAATTATCCGTAGGAGGTCGCAGAATGCTTCGTAAGAGGCTGGACGGACAACGCCTACAAGGCCCGTTATAATCTTCTTAGAGAGGCCAACCTCTAGGATAGCAATCTTTACCCTATCCTCCTACAGGAGACCTCCCGCTTTAGCTAGGGTTTGGTCGTACTGTGTAAGGAATTCTTAGACGTACTTACAGCCTTGCTTTATAGTATTAAGGCGTACGAGAGCTCAGCTCTTGCAGTCCGGGTCCTTGTAACTCTTGTCGAGAGCTACCTTGTTGTTGTCTCTGCCGTTCTAGCAATAGTAGATTCGTAGTATAGCAGGATTCGTACTGCCGCTTTGCCTTTTAGTCTCCTAAAGAAGTACACTACTTTGTCGAGCTCGGCCGGATACGCTACTAAGTCGACTAGAAGCTTAAAGTGTATCTGGGCCGCCTAGGAGGGGTACTCGGCTAGTAACTTACTGTCGTAGGTAGTAACGTTGGGAAGCTTGTTCTTACGAGTCGCTGCAGATTCTTCAGCTGTCGTAATCGTCGTCGTCGTTGTAGTAGGGGTCGGACTGCGATCGGACGCCCTAAGCTGTTAGAACTCCTGTTCCTATTAGGAAATCGTCGAGGCTTAGAAGCCTAGTTGTTCTTCGAGCTAGTTCGTACGAGCCATTAGCTCCTTAGATATGCGCTGTATCTAGGCCTATATGTCCGTCGTATCTATCTGGACGGTGTTGTTTGTCGTATTACAGCAGTTACTATTAGTAAGATCAGTTCCTAATGTTAGGGACTTAAGGATCTTAGTTTAGAAACTTAAGGCCTTGTATACACAGGAAGGAACTAATAAGCAGTTCCTTTGTACTCTGTCTGTTACTGTACAATTTATATCTACGAAGCCAGCTAGCAACTATAGTACAGGGGGGGGTAAAGGGGAGAGGCGCTGTCTCGGCTAGTCCGAGTTATGTCTTCGGCTAGCCGGGTTATACTAGTGCCTTATGCTGGCGCTGCTAAGTTATAATTATTAGGACGACGGCCGGTCGGCTCAGGCTCGGGGCCTGATAGGACGGCGTCCCCTAACAGACAGGGACCCTACGAACTCTATAAGAGAGTGTTAATACACTGATCCCAGTTAGGGGACTATACAATTGTAGTGCTAGCCGATAGGGCCTACCCTAATTACAGATATATGCTAGAGGTTAGCGACTAGGGAAAGAACATAGGGAGTACAGAGGTCTATATAATTTGCTAAGGGCTTACTAAGCTGCTTAGACGTACATCTGTAAGTAAGGTTCGTAAGTAACAGTATATAGGCCCCTAAGGCACACCGGCTACTTACTACCTAAGACGCTAAGGAGCGTACTAGCAGGTTAAGGGAAAGGGACTCTAGGTAGGCAGCTAGGGACATCTGCCTTAGGGAGGGGAGGTAATTGTTATAGAATCCCTAGCGAGAGGGTCTTATAGGACTACAGAGCTACTCTAAGGGTACAGCTACGAGCCTAAGGATAGCCTGCCGCTAAGGGCGGCTTAAGCCGCCCTTGCGCACACACAAAAGGAGCGCAGGCGAGACTGGCAGAGGGACACTTGTTAGTTTAAACACGATAGCAGTTATTAGTATTAGGTGCCCTATACGCTGCTACAATCCAAATATGTAACAATCTTTTAGCTTAATCTTGTTATTGTATTTAGGTCGGTAGAGCAGTAGGAGGTTCGAGTTAGCCTTTAAGAAGACGTCGGCGTAGGGGTAGAGCTTGTTTAGTAGCATATTGCAGTAGTAGAAAGGGGTAGGATAGAATAGTAGGGTAGATCCTGGAATTTCGGCTCGGCCCTTCTAGACCGAGCTAGGCCTTAGCGCACTACTACTACAAAATCCTACTACTACTACTATATAGATTTCTTCCTTTCCTTAGTTCGCAATATAGTTATTAAATAAGCTGTGTTGAATAATATCTACGTAAGCTTAGATTATTATATCGCGAACTCTTCTTATATACTACTAGGCTGCGCGAAAAAGTCTATCGAATTACATCTAGTCGCTTAAATAACGTACGCGCTCTGCACTATAAATACAAACTAACAAATACGCACTACAGAGAGACTAAAGAAGCCTTCTCGTTAGTAGAAGACACTAGTAGCATTACTAGCTATAGTAGAAGAAGAAGAACCAAAAGAACCAAGGACTAGCGTACTAGCGCTATTAACAATAAGACTATCGAGGGCCTTATAGTAGAAGAAACTGAAGAATTAAAGGCATATATAACTGATTATTTAAAGCTTTATAGTTATATCCCTATTAAGCTTAAAGACTATATAATAGAGCACAGAACTAAGAAGATCTACGACGCTATAGACTTTATCGAGCCTTTATACAACAAGAAAGTAGCGGATATATGTAAATTAAACGCTGCCAGAGAAGAACTAATGCTACATTATAAGTAAGCCCTTTATAGTAGGGCCTCGGCAGAAGTACAAAGCGACGTCTTTAAAGAACAATCTGCTATAAGGCTTAACTAAGTAAGAAACCTTGAGGCGTAGCTAGACGAGCTTACCGCCTGTAACGGAATAGAGCTAGGTTTTGCCACTAGGCTACTTAGCTAGAAAAAGGCACTTTGCACTAGGTTAGTTAGCCTAGTATAGCCTAGCAACATAAATCTTTGGTATTACTCTAGCTAACTCTCTCTCTCTCTGTTAGTAAGGCCCAGACCCTTACAATTATCTACACTCCCTAGGAACAGCGTCCTCGACGCTTAGTATAGGCTCGGCGGCCTCTTTACAGAATTTTTTACATTGTAGGATTAGGCTTAGCGGCCTCTTTACAGAGTTTTACATTGTGGGATAAAGGCTTAGCATTACTATGTAATCTGACCTAAGAGTTTCTACTAATGTATACTTACTAAGCTATGTTAACTCCAAAGCTGCTAGGACTAACTAGGATATATTACGTAATTCTACTTATCATACAATTAGAAGATTACGTAATAGACCCTAGATTTCCTAGTCTTTTAGCTGCAGGCTAACCTCTACCCTAGAGATTACCTATTCTCGGCCCTGCTACTACTAAGGATAGAACCTACAACCGTTAACCTAGTACAAACTTCTAACAGAATAGAGCTGGGTTTTTCCACTAGGCTACTTAGCTAGAAAAAGGCACTTTGCACTAGGTTGGTTTACCTAGTACAACCTAGCAACATAAATCTTTAGCATTACTCTAGCCAACTCTCTCTTCTCTCTTAGTAATGTTACAGCGGCAGAAAGGGGTGGGACTGAGTGATGGGGTGGACCCTGGATTTCGGCTCAGCCCCTCCCGGGATTTAGGTTCCGGAACGGACCGAGCCGGGCCTTAGCACACCACCCTCCATTAAGGCCCACCACCACCACCACATAGATTCCTTTCCCTCCTCAGTTCGAAATATAGTTATCAAAAAGGCCGTATTGAATTATATCTGCGTGCCCGGATTATTATATCTCGAACTCACTCTCCACAAACCCCGCGCTGCGCGAAGGGGCCCGTTGAACCATCCGGAGGCTCGAATAACGCACGCGCACCTACAACAACAACCCCCAGCACCGTAAGAAGATGGAAGGCTTCTCGACGGTAGAGAGCGGCGTAACAGGCCGCCGCAGAAAGAGAAAGACTAACAGAGCGAGCAGGCGCTCCAGTGTTATTGATAATAAGATTATTATTAGCGGTTTTACGGCGGAAGAGACCGCAGAGATTAAGGAACGAATAAGCGAATACAAGAAGATCCACGACTGCATAATCGAGGAACTGAAAGACTATGTAAACGAGAATAGGATAGGAAAGGTCTACGACAGTATAGACCTTATTAAGACGCTGTTCCACAGAACGCTAGAAGAGAACAGACAGCTAAGAGAGGAAGTAGAGACGGTAAGAGCCGAGAAGGAATCGGCAGAAACTATAATCGACGTACTAGAGAACTAGGCGGCGAATAGAGTGGCGCAACTGAAGGCGCTGAAGGATCAACTGGCTGATATAGAAGCAGTGATGTCGTCGGCGCCGCCACCGCATCGAGAAGAACAAGCAGAGACCGCCTTACCGGCGGCCTACAGTCAAGGCGGCACGTTAATAACGTTACTACCGGATCTACCGGCGTTTAGAGGCGGAGACCCCGAAGACTAGGAAGCGTTTAAGAAGAAGATAAAGAATAAGATAGATCGCGACCGCGCCGGAAACAGTGCCAGAGATAGATTGGCGTACCTGGAATCGCGATTGGAAGGTGAAGCTTTTTCGCTAGTAGCGGACCTAGAAGAGGCGACCGCCGAGGAAGCGATCAGAGCACTAGACTAGCGCTTCGGAGACCTATTCCGAAAGAAGACAGCCCGTAAGCAGCTGGACAAGATCAATCAGAACCGGCAGACGTTTAAAGAATTCTACGGACTATTTAGAAAATATGCGATTAGGGCCCGAGTAGCGGAAGATAAGCAGCTCTACCTGCTAAGGCAGAAGCTGAACCCTATACTGGCCGCCGCTTTAGCGTCTGTAGCAGACGAAGACCTTAAGAGCTTCGTGCACCGAGCGAGAGTCACTGCGAGAAACCTGAACGCATACGGAAAGTCGACGACACGTAAACCGGCTTAGAAGCCGTCGCCGTCGCCGCAGGGAACCAGAGCCCCCGTCCTATACCGACAACGCCCCCAGCAGCCATTTAATTCGCAGCGTTCGTCGTTCGTCCCTACCTGCTACGCGTATAGCAAGCCTGGCTACATCGCTACGAGATGCCTAGCATCGGATAAGCAGAAGCAGGAGTATCGCGCTGTAAAGCAGCCGCAGCCGCAGCCGCCGAGAAAGACTATTCAAGCCATCGAACCGGCGCCGAACGATACTGACAGTGTAGACGGTAGGGTACAGTTAAGGATTATAGGAAAAGACCAGCTAGATAGGAACCGACACGAGAAGAAAGTATCAACAGCTGTAACGACCCGCTCTTAGCGGCTGTGGAAGTGAATACGGAAACGGCTATCATCCTTCCTATTACGATCCACCCCGTTAAGAAGTCGCGCCAACCCCTCCAGCTGAAAGCTTTTATTGACACCGGAGCTCTTATTAGCGCGGCGATCCACTACCGGCTGGTTCAGAAACTGATAAAGGGATACGGTTATCCGGTGGAATTAGCGTCGCCGACGAAGATTTCGGCATACAACAGACAAGACACGGAAAGCGTTACGCACTACGTGCCGCTAAAGACTACCTTGGCAGGTCGCACTACGGAAGCGACGTTCCGAATTATGGATATCGGAAGGTTTAACATTATTATAGGGCAGAAATAGATAAAGAATCAGGGAGGATTATTGACGTAGGAGAAGGCACGCTCGGGTTCAGAAACCCCATCAGCGGCTTAGCCGCCGTCAAATCAGTCGCCGAATCGGTCACAGTGGCCAACGCTAAACCGAACGTTACGACAACTAAAGCGGCTCCGATGGATCGGCTGGACCCTTAAGGCACGATCGGAATAATGAGTTCAGAAGCTTTGACGACCCTCGCGAGGTCGCCGGACAACGAGATTTACGCCATTTTAATAAAAGACATCGAAGACTACAGGAAGATGATAGCGGAAGAAGAAGTAGATCCACTAGAGGTGCTGCCAAACGAGCTCTATAGTTACGCTAACGTCTTCTCAAAAGCCGACTCCAACCTATTACCGCTCTATCGACCGGAATATAACAACAAGATCCGACTGAAAGAGGGAGCTACGCTGCCAAGAACCTAGCCCCTAAGACGACTGTCGCCGGCGGAACTGGACCAAGTAGAGGTGTTTGTTCGCGAAAATCTGGCAAAGAAGTTTATTACGCCGAGTTCTGCTGAATACGCGTTACCGATTCTTTTCGTAAGGAAACCAGGGGGTAGTCTGCGACTCTGCGTAGACTATCGAGGCCTTAACGAGGTCACCAAGAGAGACGTATACCCGCTACCGCTAATCGACGAGACTATACAACGAGTAGCAAAGGCTAAGTGGTTCAGCAAGCTGGACATCCGCTAAGCGTTCTATCGACTAAGAAACGGGGAAGGACAGACGGAAGATCTTAAGACGTTTGCTACACGCATAGGCAACTTTAAGTAGCTGGTAATGCCTTTCGGACTCACTAACGCGCCGGCAGTGTGGCAACGCTTTATAAACCACACCTTTATAGACATGCTGGAACGGTTCGTGTCTATCTATTTGGACGACATTCTTATCTACACGGATGGAACGAGAGATCAGCACACTGACCACATCGAGAGGGTGCTGAAAAGACTTAGAGAGGTCGGATTAAATGCGGACACGAAGAAGAGCGAGTTCTATTAGACTGAGGTCAAATACCTCGGTCTTATTATCGGAAGAGAAGGGATCCGGATAGACCCCTTAAAGGTCGCCGCTGTAGCGGAATAGAAGCAACCGAAATCCGGAAACACTACGCAGATCAGAGCGTTTCTCGGATTCTGCAGCTACTACCGACGGTTCATCAAAGACTTCAGCAAGATAGCGAGACCCCTGAACGAAGCACTGAAAAAAGAGGCCGCCGGACTATAGAACGAGAGGTGCACAGAGGCTTTTAATCGACTGAAAGAAGCAGTAGCTTTAGCGCCGGTTCTGGCACACTTCCAGCCGGAAAAGACGATCTACGTAGAAACGGACGCTTCCGATACAGTAACGGCAGGAGTCCTTTCTCAATACGCTAACGATGGCGAGACCCTCTATCCGGTGGCTTTCTTTAGCAAGTCTATAACGGAGGCCGAACGGAACTACGCTATCTACGATAAGGAGCTGCTAGCGATTATTCAGGCTTTCGAGGAGTAGAAACCGGAGCTTATAGCTGGAAATAGCACGGTTCAGGTCCTTACGGACCACTAGTCGCTGACCTACTTTATAAAGACGCAGAAGCTCTTACGACGTCAAGCACGGTGGGCCGCCTACTTATCCGGGTTCGACTTCAAGATTACCTATCAACTAGGAGCTCAAAACGGAAAGGCTAAAGCGTTGACGAGAAGAGAAGGGAAGACCAGCCGAGCGAAAGAAGATCCGAACATGTTCCAGAAGGTGTTGACTGAGCAGATAGTAGACGCAGAGGTGTTAAAAGAGGTAGGGGTCTGCGCAGTAGAACAGGCCCCTAAGGAAGAGACTCTCTACGAGAAGGTAGAGCAGCTTAATCAGCAGCAGAAGCTAGGCAAGACAGGTTCGGGGAAGCTGATAGTTCCGGAAGAACTAATTACTGAGGTCATCCAACTGGTCCATAACTCTATAGATGTTGGCTACGCCGGAGCGAAGAAAACGATGCAGGCGGTAAGAACGATCTACTGGTTTCCGCGGATCTACGAGCGGATCTACCGGTTTATCGCCAATTGCTACGTGTGCCGAGCCGCGAAGCTACGTTACGGTCTTCCGGCCAGTCTGCTAAAGCCGCTTCAGATCCCCGAGAAGCCGTAGCAACACATTACGATGGATTTCGTAACCGGACTGCCGGACTCAGACGGCTGCAACGCTACGCTTAACGTAGTGGATCGACTAAGCAAAGAGCGCTATTTCATCCCCTGCCGAGCTAAGGATGAAGGAACTACTGCGGAAGAGACAGCACAGATGTTGATTCAACACGTATAGAAGCACTATAGCCTGCCGGACACTATCACTACGGATAGGGGTCCTTAATTCACCGCCGACGTATAGAAAGCTATTAACCAAGCTCTCGGAATTCGTAGAAAGCTCAGCACAGCCGCTTACCCGCAGACCGACGGTCAGTCTGAAGTAGCTAACCGAGAGATAGAGCGATATCTACGAACCTTCTACGGCCATTACCAAGAAGGATAGGTCAAGGTGTTGCCGATAGCCGAGTTCTGCGCCAACTCGGCACCGTCTAAAGCCACCTCGCTGGCGCTGTTTAAGATAACGCATAGCTATCTTCCGAGAATAAGTTTCCAACCGCCGAACGAACCCAGCTCCGCGGAACTATCCACCGCTACGTCGTCAAAGAGAGTCGCCGCCGAGGCAGCAGAAGCGCTACGATCTCAGATAGAAGAAGCGATTAAGGTGGCGAAAGACGCGATGGAATCGGCTCAGAAGAAGATAGTGACTCGAGCCAATAAGAAGCGGTTACCGATAGAATTCGAGGAAGGCCAAAAGGTATAGCTTAACACGCGAAACCTAAGGCTAAAAGGGAACGCCAAGCTCAATCCGCGCTACGTAGGTCCGTTTAAGATAGTGGAAAAGAGGTCGCCGGTAACCTACCGGCTCCAGCTGCCGAAATCGTTCCGGATCTACGACGTTTTCCATTCAGATCTGCTGAGCCTGGACCCTAAGAACGGTCTGCCGGAACAGGGCTTCGCCGAACCCCTACCGATCGAGATGGACGGTAACGAAGAAGAGTGGGAGGTAGAAGACGTAATGGACGTAAAGAAGATAAGGGGTTCCATTAAAGCGAAGATCTCGTAGAAGGGGTAGCCGGAAGACTATAAATGGTATCCGGTCGAAAACCTCCGGAATTCGGCGGAGCTGCTAAGAGAGTTCTACGTACGGAACCCAGAAAAGCCGATACCAGCGTAGCTCTGATGTCGACAATGCGGAAGAAAGAAGAAGAAAGCCGCGTCTGCTCTATCAGCGCGGAGGCCGAAGAAAACGATCGTAGCGGTCGCCTTAGGGGGGCCTTTGACTCGGCCACTACCTACCGGCGGTGCGGCAGGAAGCTCGCCGACGCCGTAGCGTGCCAGCGCCGCCGCCCCTGCGGTAGGTAAGGGCTTTGGTAGAAGAGAAAAAGAAGAAGAAAAACGGCGCCGCGGAAAGATCTATATAGACCTCTGCGCCGGCGCACAGACCAGCAGAGCCACAGCTCAGAAGGCCGCGGATCAGATCAGATAGCGTCGATTACATAAACGCTAAGTGAAGGACTTCAGATGCTGACGACGTAAGAAATTGAAGAAGAGACGAAAAGAACGTTGTTTTTGATAGAAGACGGAAGAGGTAACATCGGCGTTAGAGGGGATTTTCAAAAAAAAAAAAAAAAAAAAAAAAAGAAGAAAAGATTTTCGGTTGGATGGGGTGACTAAGCGGTCGAGGGCGACCGCTGGTGAGGGAGGAGGGTGGTGTTACGGCGGCAGAAAGGGGTGGGACTGAGTAATAGAGTGGACCCTAGATTTCGGCTCGGCCCCTTCCAGGATTTAGGTTCCGGAACGGACCGAGCCGGGCCTTGGCACACCACCCTCCATCAAGGCCAAGGCCCACCACCACCACCACATAGATTCCTTTCCCTCCTCAGTTCGAGATATAGTCATCAAAAAGGCCGTAATGAATCATATCTGCGTGCCCGGATTAAGTAAGGCCTAGACCCTTATACCGATGCCTTGGTGCTACTACTACAATCGGCCCCTTAGGTTACTCCAATGCCAATAGCGTTATTACCGGCCTATAGTATTAGCACTAGAGGCAGGACCAACCCCCTTCTAGATCTAGGGATCTTCTATAGAGGCCCATATAAAGAATAGGAGACATTCTAATTAAAGATTAAGAGAAAAATAAACAGAAATTACGGCTACTATAACTGTAGAATAGCCTATCTTAAAACCCGCCTTTAGGGCAAAGTACTTATATTAATCTTAGGTCTATTGGTAATCTAAGCTTATATAGATGTAATTTAATACAGCTCTTTTATAACTATATCGCGAACTAAGGAAATAAAGGAATCTTTGTAGTAGTAGTAGTAGTAGGCTTTCGTAGCAGTAGTGCGCTAAGGCCTAGCTCGGTCCAGAAGGGCCGAGCTGAAATTCTAAAGTCTACCCTACTATTCCGTCCTACCCCTTTCTACTACTGCAATACTACCCCCCTTACTTACTAGCAGTTGCCCTCGACTGCTAGTTTAGCTAGAACTCTAGCTAAGACTGTAACTAAACGCACTAACGGCAAGAAAGCCGAATAGACAGCACTTAAGAAGGACATTTCCAGCGTTACGGTTGCTAGTTTCTAGAGGTTCCTCCATTGCTTCTAAAGCTATTTAGGTCTTGGTTACCTAAGGGTTCTGGTAGTAGAGGTCTTCTAGTACTTCTATAGAATTCCTTAGGTTGTTGATAGAGTAGTCTTTTAGCTATCCTTTCTATAAGATTCTCGCTATAATAGACCCTCTTAGCTTCCTTACTTCTATTATATCCTTAACCTCCTTTTCTCCTTTTCCCCCTTTTCTATCTTAATTAGTAGTAGTTCCTTAAACCTCTGCCCTAGTAGACTGTCCTTAGGGTCTAAACTTAGTAGATTAAAATAGAAGATATTGTAGATACAGAAAGATCTCAGTAGCTAGAGCCGATAGGTAACTAGTAACCTCTTCTTAATAATAGTAAAGGAACCTATATGCTGTAGGTTAAGCTTAGCGTTGCCTTTTAACCTTATATTCCGGATGTTAGGTTATATCTTCTAGCCTTAAGCAAATTCTACTAGTAACCGCTTTCTATTAGCCTAAATTACTATCTTCTTCTAAGCCGCTTCTATAGCTTTCTTTGCAACCTCTAATGTCTCTTCTATCCTTTCTTTAAGTGCTTCCGCTGTCGCAGTAGCCACTCTATTTAATAAGGTAATGTTAAGTGCCTCTATAGAGGTGCTACCTAGTAGCTAGAAACTTATCTATAGAAGATAACTTCGCATTATTTCGAACAGCGCCAGTAAGGTAACTTCTAATAGAGCCGAATTAGTGCAGAACTTAGCTATTAGCAGTATCTTTGTCTATTCTTCCTGCTAGTGTCTGTAGAAGACCCTAAGACATTTCTTTATCTTATAGTTAATTACTTCCGATTGGCTGTCCGTCTAGGGGTGTGCAGCTGTGCTAAGCCTTCTATAGATTCTGAGGGCCTAGTTAATAGCTTTCTATATATCTGAATTAAGGACCCCTATCCGTAGTAATAGTGTCTAGCAGTCTACAGTGCTTCTATACGTGCTAAATTAGTATCTAAGCCGTTTTTTCTAACGTTGTGCCTCCTTCCTTAGCCCTATAGGGGATAAAGTAGCGTTCCTGGCTTAGCCTATCCACTAAGTTTAGTGTAGCGTTGTATCCGCCCAATTCGGGTAGACTAGTTACAAAATCTATAGTAATGTATTGCTAAAGCCTCTTAGGGACTAGCAGGGGGCTTAGTAACCTAGCTAGACGTCCGTAACACAGTTTAGCTCCTCGGCAGTCGTAGCAGCTAGCGATAAACTAGTGGATTCTTTCGTAGATTCTTGGAAACTAGTAGGTAGTCTTAATAGCTTCCTTCGTTTTCCTTATTCTAGCGTGTCCTATATCCTTAGAACTATGCACCTGCTAGATAACCTCTGTAACTAGCTCTTCTAGAACTATGAGTTTTATTAATCCTGTCTTTCTAAGCTTCTGCTGTTGGTTAAGCCGTTCTACTTTCTTATAGAGAGTCTCTTCTAATCCCCGCACGTAGATACAACTCGATACAGCTGTTTTAATAACTATATCTCAAACTGAGGAGGGAAAGAAATCTATGTATACACGGATGTAAGTCTCGTAGGGGTAGTGCGCCAAGACCCAGCTTGGTCCAGAAGGGCCGAGCCGAAATTCTAAGGGTCTACCCTATTACTTAATCCTACTACTTTCCGTCGCTGCAATACTACTCCCCTCCCTTATTAGCAGTCGCCCTCGACTGCTTACTCGTCTCTTCCATCCATCTTTCTTTTGCGTCTGTCTCTTTTTCTTCTTCTTTTTCTTTTTCTTTTTCTTTTTCTTTTTCTTTTTCTTTTTCTTTTTCTTCTTCTTTTTCTTCTTCTTTTTCTTCTTCTTCTTCTTCTTCTTTTTCTTCTTCTTTTTCTTCTTCTTTTTCTTCTTCTTTTTCTTCTTCTTTTTCTTCTTCTTCTTCTTCTTCTTCTTCTTCTTCTTCTTCTTCTTCTTCTTCTTCTTCTTCTTCTTCTTCTTCTTTTTCTTCTTCTTTTTCTTCTTCTTTTTCTTCTTCTTTTTCTCCTTCTTTTTCTTCCTCTTTTTCTTTTTCGTTTCGTAGGTTTTCTACGATAATTCTTCTTAAAAATCGACGTTACTTCTTCTTTTCTTCTATTTTAAAAATATTATCCTTTTTCTCGTTTGCTTTCTTCTTACTGCTACGTCGTTATCTAGCTAACGTTGCTATCTAAAGCGCTTCATCTAGCGTCTATCTAATCCGTGCTATCCAGTCGGCTAAAGTTGTCGGCGACGGCTGCTAAGAGCGCAGATACGGTCGTTTCTTCCAGGTCCGTAGTTTTCTTCTTCTTTGTTTCTAGAGCTATCTCTTCTTTATCGTTTCTAGAGCTATCTCTTCTTTATCGTTTCCGGAGCTATCCGGATTTCGGTTTTCTTGGATTCTAGATATAGAACTGTTCTAGCAGCTCTGCCGAATTCCGGAAATTTTTAATAGGGTACTATTTATAGTCTTCTAGCTACCCCTTCTATAAGATCCTCGCTTTAATAGACCCCTTTTCCTTATTTACTTCTATTATATCTTATACCTCCTACTCTTCTTCTTTACTGTCTATCAAGACTAGCAGGAGTTTAGTAAACCCCTGCCCTAGGAGACTATACTTCGGGTCTAGGCTTAGTAGATCCAAATAAAAGATGTCGTAGATCTAGAAAGATCTCGGTAGCTAGAGCCGATAAGTTACTAGTAACCTCTTTTCCACTATAGTAAACGGAGCTATATGCCTAGGGTTAAGCTTAGCGTTGCCTTTTAGCCTAAGGTTCCGTGTATTGAGCTCTACCTTTTGGCCTTCCTCGAATTCTATTAGTAACTGCTTTCTGTTAGCTCGAGTTACTATCTTTGTTTAAGCTAATTCTATCGCTACTTTTGCTACTCGGACCGCTTCTTCTATCTAAGCCCTAAGTGCTTCCGCTGTAGCGGCGGCGACTCTTTTTAACGAGGTAGTAGCTATAGCGGAAGGTTCTGAAGGGCCGATTCTATCTAGCAGTTGGAAACTTATCCTTAAAAGGTAGCTGTAAGTTATCTTAAATAGCGCTAGTAAGGTAGCTTTAGATAGAGCTGAGTTAGTACAGAACTTAGCTATTGGCAGCATCTTGGTCCAGTCTTCTTAATAGTAGCTGCAGAAGATCCGTAGATGTTTTTCCATTTCGCAGTTAGCTACCTCTAATTAGCCGTCTGTCTAGGGGTAGGCAGCTGTTCTAAGCTTTCTACGAATTTCGAGAACTTGGTTAATAGACTTCTATACATGAGCGGTGAATTAAGGACCCCTATCCGTAGTAATAGTGTCCGGCAGGCCGTAATGCTTCTATATATACTAAATTAGCATCCGTGCTGTTTCTCCTATAGTAGTGCTTTCGTCCTTTGCTTAACAAGGAATGAAATAGCACTCCTTACTTAACTGATCTACTATGTTAAGCGTAGTGTTACATCTATCGGAATCCGGTAGGCCTGTTACGAAATCTATCGTAATGTGCTGCTACAGTTTCTCGGGTATTGGTAGTAGCTTTAGTAGACCGGCCGGAAGGCCGTAGCGTAGCTTCGCTCCTCGACATACGTAGCAATTAGCAATAAACTAGTAGATTCGCTTGTAGATTTGCGGAAACTAGTAGACGGTTCTAATAGTGTCTTTCGTCTTTCTCGTACCTGCGTAGCCGACATCCTTGGAACTATAGACTTGCTTAATAACCTCTGTAACTAGCTCTTCTAGAACTATTAGCTTCCCTAAACCGGTTTTGCCGAGCTTCTGTTAATAGTTGAGTCGCTCTACCTTTTCGTAAAGCGTTTCTTCCTCCGACGTTAGGGTTGGTTCTACAGTATAGACTTCTACTTCTTTTAACACTTCGGCGTCTACTATTCGTTTAGTAAGCACCTTCTAAAACATATTTGGGTCTTCCTTTGCTCGACTAGCCTTTCCTTCTCTTCTTATTAGTGCGTTAGCCTTTCCGTTTTAGGCTCCTAGTCGGTAGGTAATCTCAAAATCAAATCTAGATAGGTAGGCGGCCTATTAGGCTTAGCAGCGCGAGACCTTCTGCGTCTTTAAAAAATAAGTTAGCGACTAATAGTTGGTTAGAACTTGGACTGTGCTCTTTCTATCTATAGGCTCTAGCTTCCATTCCTCGAAAGCTTGGATAACAGCTAGCAGTTCCTTGTCGTAAATAGCGTAGTTCCGTTTAGCTTCGTTTATAGATTTGCTAGAGAAAGCTACTAGATAGAGGGCCTCGCCGTCGTTGTTTTACTAAGAAAGGACCCCTGCTATAACCGTGTCGGAAGCGTCCGTTTCTAGGTAAATCGTCTTTTCCGGCAAGAAGTGCGCTAGAACTAGTGCTGTAGCTACGGCTGCCTTTAGTTAGTAGAAGGCTTCTGTACACTTCTTATTCTAAAGGCCGGCTGCCTCCTTCTTTAATGCCTTATTTAAGGGCCTTGCGATCTTGCTAAAGTCCTTGATAAAACAGCGATAGTAGCTGCAGAATCCTAGAAAAGCCCGGATTTAGGTAGTGTTTCCGGACTTCGGCTACTTCTATTTTATTATTGCCTCGACCTTCGAGGGGTCTATCCAGATGCCCTCGTTTCTGACAATAAGGCCGAGGTATTTAACTTCGGACTAATAGAACTCGCTCTTCTTCGTATCTGCGTTCAATCCGGCTTCTTAGAGCCTAGTTAGTACGTGCTCGATGTGGTCCGTGTACTGCTGTCTCGTTCTGTTAGTATAGATAAGGGTGTCGTCTAGGTAGATAGATACAAACTGCTCTAGCATGTCTATAAAGGTATAGTTTATAAAGCATTGCTACGTAGCTGGCGTATTAGTAAGTCTAAAAGGCATAACTAGCTATCTGAAATTGCGTATGTGCGTAGCAAATATAGTAAGGTCCTTAGTCTGCCCTTCTTTGTTCCTTAGCTAATAGAAGGCTTGGCGAATGTCCAACTTACTGAACTATTTAGCTTTCGCTACTCGCTGAATAGTTTCGTTGATTAGCAGCAACAGGTACACGTCTCTCTTAGTAACTTCGTTAAGGCCTCTATAGTCTATGCACAGCCGGAGACTGCCTCTAGGCTTCTATACGAAAAAGGTCGGCGACGCGTACTCGGCAGAGCTCAGCGTAATAAATCCCTTCGCTAGGTTCTTACGAGTAAACACTTCTACCTAGTCTAGCTTGGCTAGTAATAGTCGTCTGAGCGGTTCGGTTCTTACTAGCGCAGCTCCTTCTTTTAGCCGAATCTTGTTATTATATTCCGGTCGGTAGAACAGTAGGAGGTTGGAATCGGCTTTCAAGAACACGTTAGCGTAACGATAGAGTTCTTCCAGTAGCACTTCTACTAGGTCTACCTCTTCTCCCGCTATTATCTTCTGGTAATCTTTAATGTCTTTTATTAAGATAGCGTAAATTTCATTTTCTAGGGACTTTGCGAGGGTAGTTAGGGCTTCTAAGCTCATTATTCCAATAGTCGCCGGAAACGCGGCATAGTCGGCTGGACGCGCGGCATAGTCGGCCGGACGCGCAGCCGTAACTTTTGGTTTAGCAGCGACAGTGGCCTTCTGCTAGGGTTTGAATTCTATCGTGCCTTCATCTATGTTAATAACTGATGTGACGCGGTACACTTGAGCCAAAAGGGACTGATTAAGTAACTCGGAAGTGACTTGACTAATGTGTACCAGATATTTGAACCTTGGCAAGGCTTGGTAATGACCCGGGCCCAACCACCCTGTATCACTACCCCTTGCGCTACAGGCTTACGACCTCGTAAGCTGCGCTTACATACAGGCTACGCACGCTATTGCACAGCCCCCCTATGCAGCGTACGCCCCTATCCTTCAAAGAGTTTTATAGACAATTCCAGAAGCACGCGATTCGAGCGAAGGTGTCAGAGAGCGAACAACTATACCTGCTAAGAAAGAAACTGAGACCCGAACTAGCTAACGCACTGGTCTCCGTAAAAACTAGAGACCTCCAAGCCTTCGTAGACAAAGCGAGGGTTACGGCCAGAAACATAAATAAATATAGAAGACTAGCTACTTAAGAGCCAGGTTAGCGACCACCGTTCGCACTATCGACCCGGCCCTCTCCGGTTTTCTGGCGCAGCCCCTAGCAACGGGCCTATCCACTGCGTTTGACGTTCGTCCCTACCTGCTACGCGTATAGAAAGCCTGGCTATATCGCCACCCAATGCTAAGCCACCGCTTAGCAAAAGCGAGAATATCAAGCTACGAGACCTACGCCGCCGCCGAGGAAGAGTATACAGGCTATAGAACCTACGCCGAACGACACTAATAGCGTAGACGGCGGAGTGCTATTAAGGATTATAGGAAAAGACCAGCTAGACGGATAGGCCCCCTACCTAGCATAAACGAAAGGGCACTACTATAATCTACATTGCTGGAAGAAGAAAGCATTAATAGCTGTAACAACCTACTCTCGGCTACGCTGGAGGCGAACACAGACTCCGCTATCATTCTTTTAATTACTATCTACCCTCTGGAAGGCTCGCACCAGCCTCTTTAGTTAAAAGCTTTTATCAACACAGGGGCCCTTATCGGCGCAGCAATCCACTATCGACTAGTCCGGAAGCTGGAAAAAGGATACAGCTACCCAGTAAAGTTAGCGTCGCCGACGCGAATTTCGGCACACAACGGACAAGACACAGAGAGTGTTACACATTATGTACTATTGAAGACCATCCTCGCTGGCCGCCTACAGAAGCGACGTTCCGAATTATAGACATCGGACGGTCTGACATTATTATAGGGCAGAAATAGATAAAGAACTAGAAAGCTGTTATTAACGTAAATAAAGGCACAGTCGGGTTCAAAACCCAGCAGAACGGTACCGCCGCCGCCGCCGATTCGGTCACCGTCGTCGCCTTAAAACCGAACGTTACGACTACTGACACAACTCCGGCCGACCGTCCCGTGCCCCTAGACACTATCGGAATAATAAGCTCTGAAGCCCTAACAACCCTTACAAAGTCGCCGGAGAATAAGATCCACGCTATCTCGATAAAAGACATCGAAGATTACCGAAAGATAATAGCGGAAGAAGAAGTGAACCCGCTAGAGGTGTTACCGAGAGAACTCTATAGCTACGCTAACGTGTTCTTAAAAGCCGACTCCAACCTCCTGCTGCTCTACTAACCGGAATACGATAACAAGATCCGACTAAAAGAAGGAGCTACACTGCTGAGAACCGAACCCCTAAGTCGATTATCGCTAGCAGAGCTGGACTAAGTGGAAGTGTTTGTTCGAGAAAAAACCTAGTAAAGAAGTTTATTACGCCGAGTTCCGCTAAGTATGCGTCGCCAATCCTTTTTGTCCGGAAACCCAGAGGCAGCCTCTGGCTGTGCGTAGACTACCGAGGCCTTAATAAGGTTACCAAGAGAGACGTATACCTGCTGCCGCTAATCGATAAGACTATACAGCGAGTGGCAAAAGCTAAGTGGTTCAGCAAGCTGGACATCCGCTAAGCGTTCTGCTAACCAAGGAACGAGGAAGGGCAGACGGAAGACCTTACTACCTTCGCTACGCGCATAGGCAACTTTAAGTAGCTGGTTATGCCTTTCGGACTTACCAACGCGCTAGCCGTATAGCAACGCTTTATAAACTATACCTTTATAGACATGTTAGAGCGGTTTGTATCTATTTACCTAGATAACATCTTTATCTATACTGATAGAACGAGAGAGCAGCACACAGACTATATAGCGCGAGTGCTAACTAGGCTCCGAGAGGTCGGACTAAACGCGGACACGAAGAAGAGCGAGTTCTATCGGACCGAAGTCAAATATCTCGGTCTTCTTGTCGGAAGGGAAGGCATTCGGATAGACCCCTTAAAG
Source organism: Pseudocercospora ulei (assembly GCA_016165855.1). NCBI lineage: Eukaryota > Fungi > Ascomycota > Dothideomycetes > Mycosphaerellales > Mycosphaerellaceae > Pseudocercospora > Pseudocercospora ulei. The sequence continues at coordinate 134,661 of JACWNB010000041.1, read as the reverse complement.
GTCACCGCCGTAGCGGAGGAATAGAAGCAGCCGAAGTCCAGAAACACTACCTAAATCAGAGCTTTTCTCGGGTTCTGTAGTTACTATTGCCGCTTTATTAAGGACTTTAGCAAGATAGCAAGACCCCTAAACGAGGCATTAAAGAAGGAGGCGGCTGGCCTATAGAACGAGAAGTGCACGGAGGCTTTTAACCGGCTAAAAGTAGCGGTAGCCTTAGCGCTAGTGCTAGCGCACTTCCAGCTGGAAAAGACGATCTACCTAGAAACAGACGCTTCCGACACTGTAACAGCAGGGGTCCTTTCTTAATATAGTAAAGACAGAGACACCCTTTATCTAGTAGCTTTCTTCAGCAAATTTAAAAATGAAGCTAAGCAGAACTATACTATCTAAAACAAGGAACCGTTAGCTATTATCCAAGCTTCTAAGGAGTAGAAGCCGGAACTTATAGCTGGAAAGAGCACGGTCCAAGTGTTTACCGACCACCAGTTATTAACCTATTTTATAAAGATGCAGAAGCTCTCGCGTCGCCAAGCTCGGTAGGCCGCCTACTTATCCGGGTTCGACTTTAAAATTACATATCGACCTGGAGCTTAAAACGGAAAAGCTAACGCACTAACGAGAAGAGAGGGGAAGATCAGCTGCGCAAAAGAAGACCCAAACATGATCCAGAAGGTGTTGACCGAGCGGATAGTAGACACCGAAGTGTTAAAAGAAGTAGGGATCTGTGCGGTAGAGCCGGAGACCGAGGAAGAGACGCTTTACGAAAAAGTAGAGTGGCTTAACTGTTAACAGAAGCTGGGCAAAATGGCTTAGGGAAGCTAATAGTTCTGGAAAAACTAGTTACAGAAGTCATTTAGCTGGTCTATAGTTCCAAGGATGTCGGCTACGCTGGTACGAAGAAGACGATAGAGGCTATAAGGACCGTCTACTGGTTTCCGCAAATTTTCTAGCGAATCTAACGATTTATCGGTAACTGTTACGCATGTCGAGCCGCGAAGCCGCGTTACGGCCTTCCGGCCGGCTTACTGAAGCTACTGCCGATCCCTGAGAAACCGTAGCAGCATATTACGATAGATTTCGTAGCCGGCCTGCCGGACTGCGATAGATACAATGCTACCCTTAATGTAGTAGATCGGTTAAGTAAGGAACGCTACTTTATCCCCTATTAAGCAAAGGACAAAGACACTACTGCGGAAGAGACCGCGAGGATGCTAATTCAGCACGTATAGAAGCACTATAGCCTACTAGACACTATTACTACGGATAGGGGTCCTAAATTCACCGCCGATGTATAGAAGGCTATTAACTAAGTTCTCGGAATCCGCGGAAAGCTTAGCATTGCCGCTTACCCTTAGACGGACGGTCGGTCTAAAGTAGCTAACCGTAAGATAGAAAAATATCTACGAATCTTCTGCAGCTATTATTGGGAAGAATAGGTTAAGGTGTTGCTAATAGCCAAATTCTGCGCTAACTCGGCACTGTCCAAAGCTACCTCGCTGGCCCCGTTCGAGATAACTTACGGCTATCTTCCAAGAATAAGCTTCCAACCTCTGAATAGAACCAGCCCTTTGGAACCTTCTACCTCGTCGAAGAGGGTCGCCGCCGCTGCGGCAGAAGCGCTTAAATCTCAGATGGAAGAAGCAATCCGAATAGCGAAAGAGGCGATAGAGTTAGCTTAAGCGAACATAGTAACTCGAGCTAATAGAAAGCAGTTACTAATAGAATTCGTAGAAGGCCAAAAGGTATATAGCTCAATACGCGGAACCTAAGGCTAAAAGGCAACGCCAAGCTCAACCCCCGCTACGTAGGTCCGTTTACGATAGTGGAAAAGAGGTCGCCGGTAACTTATCGGCTCTAGCTACTGAGGTCGTTCCGAATCTACGATGTCTTCTATTCGGATCTGTTAAGTCTAGACCTTAAAGACGGCCTTCCGGAGCAGGGGTTCATCAAACCCCCACTAATCGAGATAGACGGTAAAGAAGAAGAATAGGAGGTAGAAGATGTAATAGATGTAAAGAAGATAAGAGGGTCCATTAAAGCGAAGGTCTTACAGAAGGAATAGCTGGAAGACTATAAATAGTATTCGGTCGAGAATCTTTAGAATTTGGCAGAGCTCCTAGAAGAGTTCTATGTCCGGAATCCGACAAAACCGAGACCCGAATGGCTCCGGAAATAAGGTCTCCGGAAGCAATAGAAGAAGAATCTGCACTATCGGTGCGAAGACCAAAGAAACGATCGTAGTCGGCGCATTTAGTAACCGTCTTCGACTATACCTACACCAGCCGACGGCTTTGCCGGACGGATAATAACGGTAAAGTCGAGGACGGCGCCACCGCTTCGGCGCGACAGCTGCCGACGCTGCCTACGAAAGAGAAAGGCTCGCAGCCGATCGATTTTATAGACGGAGTCGGCAACGGCGGCTTTGCGATAGCGCTTAAGGCCTTGGTAAGGAAGAAAAAGAGAAGAGATAGCGCCGCCGCGAACGTACCTATATAGGACCCTCTACAGCGGCGCACAGGCTAGCCGCGCTGCAGATCAGATAGCTCCGATTAGATAGACGCTAGGTAACGAGTTCAGATAGCGACGATGTAATAAGGAAGCAGATAACGTTATGAAAGGACGATGTTTTTAAGATAGAAGAAAAGAAGAGGTAACGTCGATTTTAAGAAGAATTTTCGTAGAAGAAGCTGCGAGCCGGACGGAAAAAGAAGAAGAAGAAGTAGACGAAGAAGATAAAGAGAAAGACGACGAATAGAAAAAGAAGAAGAGGCAAAGGCAGATAATTGGATAGAAGAACGAGGGGACTTAATTGGCTGGAATAAGATAAAAAAGGCAGAGGAGATAAGTAAGCGGTCGAGGGCGACCGCCAATAAGGGAGGGGGGTGGTGTTACGGCAGCAGAAAGGGGTGGGACTAAGTAATAGGTGTGGACCCTTGGAATTTCGGCTCGGCCCTTTCAGACCGAGCCGGGCCTTGGCACACTACCCCTACCCCTAAAGCCCTTACCTACTGCTATATAGATTCCTTTCCCTGCTCAGTTCGAGATATAGTTATTAAAACAGCCGTATTGAATTATATCTGCGTGCTCGGATTATCTTGTCCGTTGTACGCCGAAATCCGCGTCAGCGACGCTAACTCTACTAGATAACTATATCCTTTCGTTAATTTCCAACCCAGTCGATAATAAATTGCTGCGCCAATGAGAGCTCCTGTATCGATAAAAGCCTTTAGCTAAAGAGGCGAGTGCGTTAAGCTCTCGAGGGGGTAAACCGTAATTGGAAGGATAATAGCGGTCTTAGTGTTTGCCTCTACTGTAGCCGAAAGTGGGTCGTTGCAGCTGTTAACACTTTCTTCTTCTTCTAGTAGCGTTAGTCGTAGTAGTGCCCTATCGTTTATGCTAGTTAGGGGGCCTATCCTTCTAGCTAATCTTTTTCCAAGATCTTTAATAGCACACTGCCGTCTACACTGTTAGTGTCGTTCGGCGCTGACTCTATAGCTTGGACACTCTTCCTTAGCAGCAGCAGCGTTAGTCTCGTAGCCTAATACTCTCGCTTCTGCTAAGCAGTCGCTTGGCATTAGATAGCGATATAGCTAGGCTTTCTACACGCATAACAGGTAGGAACAAACGTCGAACGCGATAGATAAGGTTGCTAGAGCTAGGGTCCTCGTTACAAGGAGGAAGGCCTAGTTGGCAGTGCAAAGGGTAGCTGTCGCTAACACGGCTCCTAGTAGGTTAGTAGTCTGCTATATTCGTTTATATTTCTAGGAGTCACTCTCGCTTAATCTACGAAAGCTTAAAGGTCTTTGGTCTGTACAGAGACTAAAGCGTTAGCTAGCTCAGGTCTTAATTTCTTCCTTAGTAGGTGCAACTGTTTACTCTTAGGTACCTTGGCCCTAATCGCGTGCTTTCTGAATTGTCTATAGAATTCTTTAAACGACAGCTGGTGCTGGCTGACCTTGTCGAGCTGTTCGCAAGCCGTCTACTTACGGAAACAGTTGGCAAAGCGCTGGTCTAGGGCTTCGATAGCCTTATTAGCGGTCGCTTCTTCCAGGTCTGCTACTAATGTGAATGCTTTACCGTCTAGCTGCGATTCCAGGTACGCTTTGTCGTCCTTGCTGTTGTAGAATAGTCGCGGTTTATCTTGTTTATTATCTTCTTCTTAAAGACTTCCCATATCTCTAGATTTCCGCTACTAAAGATCTATAGGTTAGGCAATAACGTTATCGAAGTGCTACCTTAACTATAGGCTGCTGGAGAGGCTTGTTCGGTTTGACCGTCCTTTGGCGGCAGTAGCGGCGGCGGTAACGCTAACGTATCTGCTAACTGAGCCCTTAGCCTATTTAGTTAAGTTAGTCGTGCTGCTGCTGCTTAGTTCTCGAGGACTTCGATAGTAGTCCTTACAGACGCCCTCTCTGCTGTTATCGCCTCTATGTCTTCTTTTAGCTATCTGTTCTCTTCTAGTTTCTTATAGAACAGCGTCTCGATAAAGGCTATAGCGTTATAGACCTTAATTCCGTGATCTGCTACATGTTCTTCTAGTTCGTCGGGCGTATACGCGTATAGTCTCTAGTAGTTAGTTATTCGCTCCTTTGCTTCCTTTGTCTCTTCTGCTGTAAGAACTTCGATAACGTTCTTATTATCTATAACGCTAGTGCGCCTGTCCTTGGTCCTGTTAGTCTTTCTTCTTCTGCTGTAGCCTGTAACGCCGCTGTCTACCGTCGAGAAGCTCTCTATAGTCTTCTCGCAGTGCGTCGCTTGTAGTTGTAGTTGTAGTTGTGGTTGCGCGTACGTTGATTAGGTAACCGGATGTGATTCAATGGGCTCTTTCGCGCAGCGTAGTAGTGTAGTGAAGGTGAGTTCGAGATATAATAATCCTTTGGGTCTTGGGTTTTATAACTGGACCTACTAATCCGTATTACTTAAAGGTCTAGCTAGCTGTGTGCAGACCTGCTAGGGGGGGGGGGGGTAATTGCACACACTGCATAGGGGGGCTGTGCGATAGCGTATGTAACCTGTAAGTAAGCGCAGCTTACGAGGTCGTAAGCCGGTAGGGCGGGCGGTAGTAATACGGATTAGTGGGTTCAGTTATAAAACCTAAGACCCAAAGGATTATTCCTAATCCTTAAGTTTCGTGAGGAGTTCTGTGCTTAACCTAGCAACTAGAGCTGACTTCTGTGCCTCTATGTCGTATTTACAGTATCCAATCTCTCGTAAGAACTGTGTGTAATAGTCTGCAAAGGGCTTGTTGGTCTGCTTAAGTGTTCCAATAAGTTGTTCAGCCGTAGACTTGTAGTATAGGTTTCCAAAGGCTAAGTTAAGAGAGGTAAGTAAGGCCTGAATGTTTGGACAAGTGACTTAGAGTATCTGTAGGTTGAACTAGTGTAAGACTTGCTAAGGTGCTTTGCCTGCTAGAAGGGAGAATGCGTAGGAGACCTTCTAATTTTTATTAGTGAAATAGTCTGCGTTGGCTAAGAGTTTAATAGACAGTCGTAGGCAGAATTTATTGAACTTTTCTTTGCCTCTATAGAACATTTCTAGATCAGCTACTTTCTTGCTAGTAGATTCTCTAGTAGTAGTAGATGTCCTTAAGTTTAGGGCTTCTTGTAGTTGTCCTTGTGTTTGTGCCTTCTTAAGTATAAGAGTAACCATCTTTTGTTCTATCTCTTGTAGCTAGTCCTTGCCTTTAGACAGCATTGCCTCTAGGCTATTAATATAGTTGCTAAGGTCTTTCATTTGCTCTGTTCCTGTACGAACAATGTTTGCTGCTATAAAAAGGACTCGTAGGGCAAGGGTAGGGTTACTGTTTATTAAGTTAGAAGTGCCCTATACAGAAAGATCTAGTTTAGAGTATTCCTCAAAGGGAATCTCTTTAGGTAGTAAGTAGAAGACTATGTTGATTTATAGTCTTAGGTTAGCCAATAGCTTATAATGTGAAGGAGGAGGCTAAGGTATATATATAGGTTACTGTAAGAACTAAGGTTAGGAGGAGGAGCTAAAGAACTAAAGTCTAAAGTGTAGTTATAGGTTAGGAGTTAAAAGGTTGTTCTAGGTTAAATGTATAAGACAAGCTATAAAGAAGGGAAACAGAAAGATAAGAGGGCGGCAGCTACTTTTTATATCCCTCTGCTCTAGCTGGTTATTTGCTCTTTTGCTGCTGGATTTCCTAAGAAGTTTCTTAATAAACTTCCTTTCTTTGTTCTACTAACTGAGTTACTTCTAAAACCTTCTTTTCCTAAAGCTTCCAGAACTAAAACAGGACCTTCTAAAGGGCGGGTCGAGTCGCTTCTAGCACGCCTAGAAGCTTCTTAGTCAGAGAAGTAAGTGTTAAGTTGTAGGCTGTCAAGGGTAGTAGAGCTGGATAGGACCTTAGGACTGTTAGGAGTTCTGTATTATCTGTTAGCTGTAGTTCTAGTGCCTTTCCCAACCTAATTGCTCGTCCTTATCGAACCAATCTTAGCACTTCTAACGCAGTAGGAATTGTCTTAGTCGGACCTTTACTTGTTAAGATATGGCCTGTGAATTATAGTAGTACTTAGTGGGACTTTTGTACTGTTGTCCTTGCTCTTCCAGCTGTTGACCGTGACATAGACTAACGCTTTGCCGACCATTTCCGTAAACAGACGGCTCGCGAACGGCTGGACAAGGTTAGCTAGCACCGGCTGTCGTTTCAAGAATTCTATAGACAGTTTAGGAAGCACGCGATTAGAGCTAAAGTGTCTAAGAGTAAACAGTTGCCCAGCCTTCTTCCTCCTTCCGACGAGAACCCTAGCAATCTTATCTATTGCATTCGGCGTTTGTCCCTACCTGCTACGCGTGTGGAAAGCCTGGCTATATCGGTACCTATTGCTAAGCAACCGCCTAGCAGAAGCAAGAATATTAAGCTACGAGACCACTACCGCCGCTAAGAAAGAGTTTCTGAGCTATAGAGTCGACGCCGAGCGAAACCGATAGTGTAGACAGCAGAGTACTATTAAGGATCTGAGGAAAAGACTAGCTAGAAGGATAGGCCCCCTAACTAGCATAAACGATAGGGTACTTCTACGACCAACGCTACCAGAGGAAGAAGAAAGTGTTAACAACTACAACGACCTACTTTCGGCTATAGTAGAGGCAGACACAGAGACCGCTATTATCCTTCTTATTACCGTCTATCCCCTCGAGAGCTTAACGCACTAGCCTCTTTAGCTAGAAGCTTTGATCAATATAGGAGCTCTCATCGGCGCAGCAATTTATTATTGACTAGTTTGGAAACTAACAAAAGGATACAGTTACCTAGTAGAGTTAGCGTTGCCGACGCGGATTTCGGCATACAACGGACAAGACACTAAGAGCGTTACGCATTACATGCCGTTAAAGACTACCCTAGCTAGCTGAACTATGGAAGCGACGTTTCGAGTAATGGATATCGGACGGTTTAACATTATTATAGGACAGAAATAGATAAAGAACCAGAAGACTGTTATTAACGTAGAAGAAGGCACAATTAACTTCAAACCCTAGCAGAAGGTTACCGTCGCTGCCGAACCCAAAGTTGCGGCCGCTTTTACAGACCCGGCCGACTATGCTACGCTTCTGGCAACTATCGGAATAATAAGTTCAGAAGCACTAACTATACTAGCAAAGTCGCTAGAAAATAAGATCTACGCTATCTCTATAAAAGACATCGAGGATTACAGGAAGATAAAAGCAGAAGATAAGGTAGACCTATTAAAAGTGCTACTAGAAGAACTCTATTGTTATACTAATGTGTTCTTAAAAGCCGATTCCAACCTTCTACCACTCTACCGACCGGAATATAATAACAAGATTAGGCTAAAAGAAGGAGCGACGCTGCTAAGAACCGAACCGCTAAGGCGAATGTTACCGGCCGAGCTAGACTAGGTAGAAGTGTTTGTTTGTAAAAACCTAGTAAAAGGATTTATTACGCCGAGCTCTGCCTAGTACGCGTCGCCGATCCTTTTCGTACAGAAGCCCAGAGACGGTTTCCGGCTGTACGTAGACTATAGAGGCCTTTATAAAGTTACTAAGAGAGACGTGTACTTGTTGCCGCTAATCGACGAATCTATTTAGCAAGTGGCGAAAGCTAAATAGTTTAGCAAGCTAGACATTCGCTAAGTCTTCTATCGGCTAAGGAACGAAGAAGGGCAGACTAAGGACCTTACTACATTTGCTACGTATATAGGCAATTTCGAATAGCGGGTTATGCCTTTCGGACTTACTAACGCGCAAGCTATATAGCAACGCTTTATAAACTATACCTTTATAGACATGCTAGAACGATTCGTGTCTATCTACCTAGACAACATCCTTGTCTATAGTAACAGAACAAGACAGCAGCATACAGACTACATCGAGCAGGTGCTAACTAGGCTCTAAGAGGTCGGATTAAATACGGACACGAAGAAGAGTGAATTCTATCGGTCCGAAGTTGAATATCTCGGTCTTATCGTCGGAAAGGAGGGTATTCGGATAGACCCCTCGAAGGTCGCGGCTGTAGCGGAATAGAAGCAGCCGAAGTCTGGAAACACTACTTAAATTAGAGCTTTTCTGGGGTTCTGCAGCTACTATCGCCACTTTGTTAGGGACTTTAGCAAGATAGCAAGACCCTTAAACGAGGTATTAAAGAAGGAAGCAGCCGGCCTTGAGAATAAGAAGTATACAGAGGCTTTCTGCTAAATAAAGGCCGCCGTAGCTGCAGCACCGGTGCTAGCGCACTTCCAGCTAGAAAGGACGATCTACCTAGGAATGGACACTTCTAACACAGTTATAGCAGGAGTTCTTTCATAATATAATAACGACGGCGAGGCCCTTTATCTAGTAGCTTTCTTTAATAAATCTGTAAATAAAGCTAAGCAGAACTACACTATTTACAACAAGGAACTACTAGCTATTATCTAAGCTTTCGAGGAATGGAAACCGGAGCTTATAGCAGGAAGAAGCACGGTCTAGGTCCTTACCAACTATCAGTTGCTAACTTATTTTATAAAGACGCAGAAGGTCTCGCGCTGCTAAGCCTAATAGGCTGTCTACTTATCTAGATTCAATTTCAAGATTATCTACTAACTAGGAGCTTAAAACAGAAAGGCTAATGTACTAACGAAAAGAGAAGGAAAGGCCAGCCGGGCGAAGGAAGACCTGAATATGTTTTAGAAGGTACTTACTAAGCGAATAGTAGACACCGAAGTGTTAAAAGAAGTAGGGATCTACCCTGTAGAACCAACCCTAACGTTAGAGGAAGAAACGCTTTACGAAAAGGTAGAGCGACTTAACTATTAATAGAAGCTTAGCAAAACTGGTTTAGGGAAGCTAATAGTTCTAGAAGAGCTAGTTATAGAGGTTATTTTGCTAGTCTATAGTTCCAAGGATGTCGGCTAGGTAGGCACAAGAAAGACAAAAGACGCTATTAAAACCGTCTACTGGTTTCCGCGAATCTACCCGCGAATCCACTAGTTTATTTCTAATTGCTATGTATGTCGAGGGGCGAAGCTACGCTACGGCCTTCCGGCCGGTCTACTACCGATACCCGAGAAACTGTAGCAGCACATTACGATAGATTTCATAACAGGCCTACCGGATTCCGATTGATGTAACGCTACGCTTAACGTAGCAGATCGGTTAAATAAGGAGTGCGATTCTATCTCTTGTCGAGCAAAGGACGAAGGCACTACTATAGAAGAAACAGTACGGATGCTAATTTAGTACGTATAGAAGCATTGCGGCCTGCTAGATACTATTACTACGGATAGGGGTCCTCAATTCACCGCCAATGTATAGAAGTCTACTAACTAAGTTCTCGTAGAAAGCTTAGCACAGCTGCCTACCCCTAGACGGACAGCAAATTAGAGGTAGCTAACTGCGAGATAGAAAAATATCTACGGATCTTCTGCAGCTACTGTTAAGAAGACTGGACTAAGATGCTGCCGACAGCTAAGTTCTGCACTAACTCGGCTCTAACTAAAGCTACCTTACTAGCGCTATTTAAGATAACTTACAGCTACATTCTAAGGATAAGTTTCCAACTGCTAGATAGAATCGGCCCTTTAGAACCTTCCGCTGCAGCTACTACCTTATCAAAAAGAGTCGCCGCTGCTACAGTAGAAGAACTTTGGGCTTAGATAGAATAAGCGGTCCGAGTAGCAAAAGCAGCGATAGAATTAGCTTAAACAAAGATAGTAACTCGAGCTAACAGAAAGCAGTTACTAATAGAATTCGAGGAAGGCCAAGACGTATAGCTTAATACACAGAACCTTAGGCTAAAAGGCAACGCCAAGCTTAACCCCAGGCACGTAGGTCTGTTTACTATAGTAGAAAAGAGGTTACTAGGAACTTATCGGCTCTAGCTACCGAGATCGTTCCGGATCTACGACGTCTTCTATTTAGATCTGCTAAGCCTAGACCCTAAGTATAGCCTACTAAGGCAGGGGTTTACTAAACCCCTAAGAATCGAGATAGACAGTAAAGAAGAAGAGTAGGAGGTAGAAGACGTAATAGAAGTAAAAAAGGAGAAGGGGTCTATAAAAGCGAGGATCTTATAGAAGGTGTGGCTAGAAGACTATAAATAGTACCCTATTAAAAATCTTAGGAATTCGGCAGAGCTGCTAGAAGAGTTCTATATCCAGAATCCAAGAAAACCGAAACCCGGATAGCTCTGAAAACAATAAAGAAGAGATAACTCTAGAAACAATAAAGAAGAGATAGCTCGAGAAACGATAAAGAAGAGATAACTCCGGAAACAAAGAAGAAGAAAACTACGGACCTGGAAGAAACGACTGCACCTGCGCGCTTAGCGGCCGTCGCCGACGATTTTAGCCGACTATATAGTACGGATTAGATAGACGCTGGATAGAGCGCTGTAGATAGCAACGTTAGCTAGACAACGACGTAGCAGTAAGAAGAAAGCAAATAAGAAAAATAATAATGTTTTTAAGATAGAAGAAAAGAAGAAGTAACGTCGATTTTTAAGAAGAATTTTCGCGGAAAGAGCTACGAACCGAAGAAGAAAAAGAGGAAGAAAAACAAAAAGAAAAAGAAGAAGAAAAAGAAGAAGAAAAAGAAGAAGAAAAAGAGACAGAAGCAGAAGAAAGACAAACAGAAGGACGAGAAGGCCTAATTGGTTAGAATAAGATAGAATAGACAGAAGAGATAAGTAAGCAGTCGAGGGCGACTGCTAATAAGGGAGGGGGGTAGTGTTACAGCAACGGAAAGTGGTAGGATTAAGTAATAGGGTAGACCCCTAGAATTTCGGCTCGGCCCTTCTAGACTGAGCCGGGTCTTAGCACACTACCCCTACGAAGGCTTACACCTGCGCATACGTAGATTCCTTTCCCTTTTTAGTTTAAGATATAGTTATTAAAACAGCTGTATCGAATTATATCTACGTACTTAGATTAAGGAATATAAAGCCTTATCCTTCTAGGAACTTGTTACCCTCTGCCAATGCCTTAACAGCTGTAGGAATCTGTTTGCAGACATTATGAAGGCTAGGAGCACTAACTGCAACAGTTAACGCCCTGTTTTAACTCCTACAAACGTTACCCTCAATGTAGGAACTTACAGACCAACCTTACGCCTTCCCACTTAACTGGTGATTGCCTAGGAAGACGCTATAGACTTAAGCTTAGCTAAGCTCCAAGACGGCCGCCTTACGCAGGACGAGAAGAAACGCCGCCGCTGCCTACGCCTCTGTATATACTGTAGTAAACCAAACTACATTGCTGTTAACTGTCTAGCACTAGCTACAAGACGTACTAAGATAGGTACACCTCTCAAACTAGTAAAAGCTTTATTGACCCTAAGCTTGCTAACTCTTTAGGAATTACTACTTAGACCTTAAAGTACCCTAGACCCTTAAGAATGTTTAACAGCAGTAAGGCCTCCTTAGGAGGCGTAACTTAGATTGCCTGTATTAAGCTTAATCTTAGGAACAACTATAAGGAACACCTCTCTTGCTTTGTTACCCCTCTGCTAAACTAGAAGCTTATCCTTAGACTGCCTTAGTTAAAGCTTTACAAACTATAGATTAATTGGAATACTGGAACGCTTTGCCTATACTTAGAATACTGCTAAAACTATTGCTACCCTTCTATTTAGCTTACTCCTGTATACAGCAATTACGATTCAATCTTCTAAGTATCTACAGCTGCTTTCAATATAGCTACAAACGAGAAAGAAGCTTAAAACTTTGCTGCATTAATAGAGGATATTAAAAAGGCTCTTACTAAGTTTAATAAGAAGAGAGAAGCTACTAACCTAGAGACAAAAGTACTAGAAGAATACTACGACTTCCTTAGTATATAGTTAATTAAAGAAGCTAACAAGCTGCCTCCTTACCACTCCTACGACTATAAGATTGAACTAGAAGAAGGCAAGACACTCCCCTTTGGCCTCCTTTACTGGATATCTTGCAAAGAACTCTAAGTCCTGCAAAAGTTCCTATAGCAGAACCTTTAGAAAAGCTTTATTAGATCCAGTCGCTCTCCTGCAGCTAGCCCTATGTTGTTTGTTAAGAAACTTAGTAGAGGGCTACGCTTCTGTGTCGACTACTGCAACTTTAATGCTACTTCTAAGAAAAATCGCTACCTAATCCCTCTAATATAGGAAAATCTAGAACGCCTTTCAAAGGCAAAATAGTTTACTAAGCTTAATGTAATTGCAGCATTTAACAAGACTCGAATAGCAGAAGGACAAGAATGGATAACTGCATTTAGGACAAGATACGGCTTGTTTGAATCTTTAGTTATGCCCTTTAGTATATGCAATGCACCTAGCACCTTCTAGGAATACATAAATAACACCCTAAGAAAATACTTAGATTAGTTTGTTACGGCTTACATTAACGACATCTTAGTGTATAGCAAGACACTAAGAGAACACTAGGAATACGTCCGCAAGGTACTAACCAAACTGGAAGAAGCAGGCTTATATCTAGACATTAATAAGTGTAAATTCTATAAGCAAGAAGTCTAATTCCTTAGACTAATTATTTTAGACAAAGGCATACGTATAGACCTAGCAAAGATCTAAGCAATTCTTAACTAGAACGTTCTAAAGACAGTTAAGAAAGTACAAGGCTTCCTAGGGTTTGCTAATTTCTATCGCCGCTTTATTTAAACCTTTAGCTTAATTGTAAAGCCTCTAATAGCTCTAACAAGAAAAGAAGCTAAGTTTGACTAGACTAAAGCCTGCCAACAAGCATTTAACCTCCTACGGCAAAGGTTTACTAAGGATCCTATCCTCTAGCACTTCGACTTTAATTTAGAAACCTGTATAGAAACAGACGCCTCTAGTAGAGCTATTAGAGCTGTCCTTCTTTAAAGAAAAGTACCTAACCAACTATAACTTCTAGTAGCCTACCTTTCAAAGAAGATAATTCTAGCTAAATGCAATTGCGAAATTTACGACAAGGAACTCCTAGCTATTATAAAGGCCTTTCAAGAATAGCGCCTAGAACTTAAAGGTGCAGCCTTTCCAACTTAAGTAAGCTCTAATTATAAGAACTCAGTCCACTTTATAAAGAGCAAGATCCTTAATAGACGACAAGCCAGATAGAGTAAATTCCTTTCTAGGTTCAAATTTGTTATTTAATACGCACTAGGATCCCTTAATTCAAGAGCTAACGCCCTTACTAGGATGCCTGGAATCTATTTAGTAGACAGAGGAGAAGGTTAAGCAATTTGCAACTAAACTATCCTAAAGGCCTACAACCTAAGTAAAGACTTGAAGATCTACTTAAAGGGAGGCAACCAATCAATTGCTGCCTCTTTTGCCCTGTGTCTTGCGCCTGCTTTCCTAAAAGACAACGATTTAGAAAGCGAAACAGACAATACTAAAGGCTCTAAAACTGAAGGCTCTGTTACTTCTAACACTAATTTGGAAGATAAAGAAGTAGCTAAAGAAGCAAACTACCCTAGAGGACTACTCCTAATAATTAGAGAGGCTTACGAATTAGACTAACAAGCTTAAGGGTTGATCCAAGCCCTTGAAATAGGCCAACGTACCTTCCCTAGCTTTTCCCTTTTAGAATGTAAACTTAGGGATAGACTGGTCTACTTTCGCTCTCGCCTTTTTCTTCCTAAAGGAGCAGACAACTTAATACGACCCTACATCCTTAGGACAGTTTACAACTTAGCAGCAGGAGGCTACCTGGGACGCTTAAAGCTTTACAAGCTTACCTTATGCTACTACTAGTAGCTATTAATGTAGAGCAGTTGGAAACTTATCCCTAGAAGATAGCCGTAAGTTATCTTAAATAGCGCTAGTAAGGTAGCTTTAGACAGAGCCAAGTTAGCGCAGAACTTAGCTATCAGCAGCACTATAGTCCAGTCTTTTTGATAGTGGCTACAGAAGATCTGTAGATATTTTTCTATTTCGTGGTTAGCTACCTCCGATTGGCCGTCCGTCTGGGGGTAGGCGGCTGTGCTAAGCTTTCTACAAATTCCGAAAACTTGGTTAAAAGCCTTCTATACGTCGGCAGTGAATCAAGGACCCCTATCCGTAGTAATGGTGTCCGGTAGGCTATAATGCTTCTAGACGTGCCGAATTAGCATCCTTGCAGATTCTTCTGCAGTAGTGCCTTCGTCCTTTGCTTTGTATAGGATAAAATAACGTTCTTTGCTTAGCCGATCTACTACGTTAAGTGTAGCGTTGCATCTATTAGAATCCGGTAGGCCGGTTACGAAATCTATCGTAATATCCTCCTACAGTCTCTCGGGTGTTAGTAGCGGCTTTAGTAGACTAGCTGGAAGGCCGTAGTGTAGCTTTGCCGCTCGACATATGTAGTAATTAGAAATAAACCGGTGGATTCTCTCGTAGATTCGCGGAAACTAATAGACAGTTCTAATAGCGTCTTTTGTCTTTCTCGTGCCTGCGTAGCCAATATCCTTAGAACTATAGACTAGCTAAATAACCTCTATAACTAGCCCTTCTAGAACTATTAGTTTCTCTAAACCGGTTTTGCCAAGTTCCTGTTAATAGTTAAGTTGCTTTACTCTTTCGTAAAGCGTTTCTTCCTTAGATATTGGTTCTACAGTATAGATCCCTACTTTTTTTAACACTTTAGCGTCTACTATCCGTTTAGTGGGCACCTTCTGAAACATATTCGGGTCTTCCCTCGCTCGGCTAGTCTTTGATGTCTTTTATTAAAATAGCGTAGATCTTATTTTCTAGAGACTTTGCGAGGGTAGTTAGGGCTTCTAAACTTATTGTTCCGATAGTTGCCGGAGGCGTGGCATGGTTGGCCGGATCCTTAAAAGCGGCTGTAACTTTTGGCTTAGCAGCAGTGCTCTTCTGCTAAGTTTTGAATTTAATTATACCTTCGTCTACATTAATAACGGCCTTCTAGTTCTTTATCTATTTCTGTCCTATAATAATGTTAAACCGTCTAATATCTATTACTTAGTACGTTGCTTCCGTAGTTCGGCCAGCTAGGGTGGTCTTTAACGGCACGTAATACGTAATGCTCTCAGTGTCTTGTCCGTTGTACGCCGAAATCCGCGCTAGCGACGCTAATTCTACTAGGTAACTGTATCCTTTCGTTAGCTTCCGAACTAGTCGATAATGAATTGCTGCGCCGATAAGAGCTCCTATGTCGATAAAGGCTTTTAGCTAAAGAGGCTGGTACGTCGAGCTCTCGAGGGGGTAGACAGTAATTGGAAGGATAATAGCGGTCTCTGTGTTCGCCTCTACTGTAGCTGAAAGTGGGTCGTTGCAGCTATTGACACTTTCTTCTTCTGCTAGTAGTATAGGTCGTAGTAGTGCCCTATTATTTATGCTAGGTAGGGGGCCCATCCGTCTAGCTAGTCTTTTCCTAAGATTCATAATAGTACTCCGCTGTCTACACTGTTGGTGTCGTTCGGCGTCAATTCTATAGCTTAGATGCTATTCCTTAGCAGCAGCGGCAGCGGCGGTATTGGTCTCGTAGCCTAATACTCTCGCTTCTGCTAAGCGGTTGCTAGGCATCTAGTAGCAATGTGGCCAGGCTTTCTATATGCGTAACAGGTAGGGACAAATGTCGAACGCGATGGATAAGATAGTTGCTAGGGGCCTCGTCGAAAGAAGGAAGAAGGCCGGGTTGATAGCGCGAACAGCGGTCGCTAACTCGGCTCCTAGTGTGCCGGTAGTCTGCTATATTCGTTTATATTCCTAGCACTTACTCTTGCTTAGTCCACGAAGGCTTAAAGGTCTCTCGTCCGTATAGAGACTAAAGCGTTAGCTAGCTTAGGTCTTAATTTCTTCTTTAGTAGGTACAACTGTTTACTCTTAGGCACCTTAGCCCTAATCGCGTATTTTCTGAATTGTCCGTAGAATTCTTTAAACGACAGCTGGTACTAGCTGACCTTGTTAAGCTGTTCGCGAGCTGTCTGCTTACGGAAATAGTCGGCAAAGCGTTGGTCTAAGGCTTCGATAGCCTCGTTGGCGGTTGCTTCTTCTAGGTCCGCTACTAATGTAAATGCTTTACTGTCTAGCTGCGATTCTAGGTACGCTAGCTTATCGTTCTCGCTGTTGGCAGATCAGTCACGGTTTATCTTGTTTATTATCTTCTTCTTAAAAACTTCCTATATCTCTGGATTTCTGCTACTAAAGATCTATAGGTTAGGTAATAACGTTATTAAGGTGCTACCTTGGCTGTAGGCTGCTAGTAAGGCTTGCTTAGTTTGACCTTCCTGTAGCGGCGGCAGCAGCGGTAACGCTAACGCGTCTGCTAACTGAGCCCTTGGCCTTTTTAGTTAGGTTAGTCGTGCTGCTGCTAAGTTCTTAAGGACTTCGATAGTAGTCTCTGTAGATGCCCTCTCTACTGCTATCGCCTCTACGTCTTCTTTTAGCTGTCTGTTTTCTTCCAGTTTCTTATAGAACAGCGTCTCGATAAAGGCTATAGCGTCGTAGACCTTCTCGATTCCGTGCTCTGCTACATGTTCTTTAAGTTTATTAGGTGTATACGCGTACAGTCTCTAATAGTTAGTTGTGCGCTCCTATACTTCCTTTGTCTCTTCTGCTGTAAGACCTTCGCTAATAGTCTTATTATCTATAACACTAGTGTACCTATCCTTGGTCCTGTTAGTCTTTCTTCTTCTGCTGCGGCCTGTAACGCCGCTGTCTACTATCAAGAAGCTCTCTATAGTCTTCTCGCAGTGGGTTGGTTGTAGGTGTAGATGTGGGTGTAGGTGTAGGTGCGTGTGCGTTATTTAGGTAACTGGATGTAATTTAACGGGCCCTTTTGCGCAGCGCAGGGATGTAGTAAAAGGTAAGTTCGAGATATAATAATCTAAGCACGTAAATGTAATTTAATACAGCTATTTTAATAACTATATCTCGAACTAAGGAGAGAAAGGAATCTACGTGTGCGCAGATATAAGCCTTCGTAGGGGTGGCGCGCTAAGACCCGGTTCGGTCTGGAAGGGCCGAGCCGAAATTCCAAGGGTCTACCCTATTACTTAATTCTACCACTTTCTGCTACTGCAACACTAACGCTAGTACAGTAGCAAAGCTAATCCTATACTACCTCTTAGAAGTACGCTAAGGGTCTAACAACTAGCACAAAGCAATAACAGCAGACTAGAGGCTAGAGGAAGCTCCTAAGGACCTACTGCACTACCTATATATAGGGTTACAGTCGCGCTAACGTACAGACCTATACGACATACCTACTGCTTACCCTAAATAGCGCTATAGCGTATAGGAAGTAAGTCGAAGAAAGATAGACTCCTAGTAGGCAGCTAGGAACATCTGCCTTGGAGAAGGGAGGTAGTTGTTATAGAATAACTAGTAGGGAGGTCTAGCAGGAGTACAGAGGTGCTCTAGCGGCACTACTGCAGGATCTAAGACTAGCCTGCTGCTAAGGACGGCTTGTACTGCTCTAGCGTATACAAAAGGTATATAGGTAAGAATTATAGAGGGACACTTATTACTTTAAATATAATACTAGTAAAATAGTATTAGGTGCCCTATATACTGCTACAATCCAATCCTGTAATATTATATAAGTCTTTAGCTCTTTAGTTTCTTCTATAGTAAGGCCCTTAATAGTCTTATTATGGATAGCGCTGGTACGCTAGTCTTTACTTCTGTTAGTTCTTCTTCTTCTGCTCCGGCCTATAACGCTGCCAGTTAGCACGCGGGTATCTTCTACCAACAAGAAGGTCTCTATAGTCTTCTTGTAGTACATAGTTAGTTAGGTAGAGTGCGCACAGTACTAAGATAGCTAGATATAATTTTACGGGTCCTTTCTCGTACGCAATGTAGGTTTTTAGTTGGGTGCGCATGCACTATTGAAGTAACTAGATGTAATTTAATAGGCTCTTTTGCATAGTGCGGATATAGGTGTATATGCAGCTTATTGTCTAGTGAAGTGAGGCTATTGTCCCCGGACGGCCCAATTACGAACAAGGTAAGTATCTCTAACAATTGCTAACAATAATAGAGGACCGGACAACGATAGGAAACGATTCGAGTACAATCTAACGGATTTAAGAGCGACTTCCAGTCCTACAGCGTACGAAGACACTACTACGAGGAGGGAGGGGGGTATTGTTAGGAGACGCCGTCTTGTTAGGCCATAAGCCTAAGCCGACTAGCTGTCGTCCTAAGAATTATTACTTAGCAGCGCCAGCATAAGGCGCTAGCATAACCTAGCTGGCCCGAGACATAACTCGGACTGGCCGAGACAGCGCCTCTCCCCTTTACCCCCCCTGTACTATAGTTGCTAGCTGGCTTCGTAAATATAAATTGTACAGTAATAGACAGAGTACGAAGGAACTGCTTATTAGTTCCTTTCTATATATATACAAGGCCTTAAGTTTCTAAACCAAAATCCTTAAGCCCCTAACACTGCCTGTTAGGCGCACTCTGTGCTCTCTCGACTAATTCCCTTTTAGATAGCTCGAGCTTCTGTATTGTCTTAATTAGGGACAGTAGGAGGGCTAGTATATTAACATACGGGCTATTGTTTGCAGTGCATATAGCAGCTATCCAAACTAGGCAGGACACATATCGGTCTGCTACCCTTATACGTTTCGCATCTTCTGCACTATAGTAGGCTGGAGGTACAGCATCCCGTAAGGCTCCTAAAACAGTGCTTGCCCTACTCGTAAGGGGGCTAAGACACTTGGTACTAGGCATACTAGTCTCTGCTAGGCCCCTTACATACCCTGTTGGGGTTAAGCACTCTCTAGCTACTCTATCCTTCCAGACTGCGGCCTCTTGCTAATTGCCTATACATTATAAGCGTCTGCTGCTCACTACCGTCTCCAACCAGCAGCTTCTGCGCAGCGACTCATCACCAATCCACACTCTGCTGAACTCTCCCGACGACTCTATCCTGTCTCTCCGCCTTTCCCGTCGACTATGCGGTAGCAAAAGAGGGTTCGGATCGCAGCTCCGCGCAGCAGGAGGCCGCATAAGCAGCCGCAAGAGCCGGAACTACAACAACAACCCTAACGGCTCGAATCGCAATCTGGACGGACGTCGTCTCTGCACTGTGGAGGAAGCCAAACGCCTGGCGGACTACCTCGCGATCAAGCCTAAAATAGAGAAGAAGGAAAAGGAGGAGCGGAAGAGGCGCTAGCAGGAGGTTGTAGACGCTGCCGAGCGAAGAGAGGAGGAGATAAAGAGCGGCAAAGGCGGGGTCAACAAGGGCAGACTTGACGCAGAGTATGTAGAACGAAAAGAGGAAGCCGAGGAGAAGACGCAATAGGCGGTGCTGAAGGCAATAAGGGAAGGTCTGCTTAAGCAGCGCACAGGCTCCGAAAGCTCGGCAGGCCGAGATGGACGAGACAGCGACGACGACGACGACGACGGCGATAAAAATGATGAAGCGGGCGAGGAGAGTTCCGGTTCCAGCGAAGACGCTAAGGCGGAAGCACTCGGGGCTACTACTGGAGGAAGAAGCTTCTTTGGTTGGGATAATAATAATGACGAAGACGACGACGACGTGTCCGAAGACGACAAAGAAGCGCCTGCTACAGACGTTGAAGGCAAGGGCAAAGGCAAAGCTGTATAAAGAGGACTAATCGTAGAGAGGACGGTATAGTTCGGGGCTTCTTCCTGGGTCTATATAACTACCGTAAAACTTCGCCAAGACTTGGTTCGTTTCTACGATTTCGCCGCTATAGCTATGCCATTCTCCTGCGTGAAATAATTCCCTATGTAAGTTGATTATTCTTACAATATTCAGATAGTTATTGTAACTGCCAGTTTATCTATAAGGTGTAAGATGGAATATAGGGAGAGCGGAAGCGGGTAGAGCCGCCTCACCGCTATCGGCTTCTTCTACCTTCAGCACCTCAGTCTTCGGCCTATATAGAGAGCTCTATAGGCAGTAGATAGAGGCACACACTGACTATTCATTCCTTCCAGTTACTGCCACTCCACTAAGGTCGTCATCTACACACACACTGGTCACACCTTCCTTACCTCACTAGTGCGTCTTGGCACTACGGCTTGCACCTGACACCCTTTCCTTCCTCTTACGTACAAAACTCCAACTTCCTCTCCCTTCTTCTTCCTTCCTTATCCTTCCTTATCCTTCCTCTTCCTTCCTCTTCTACACAACACTCGGCCTATCTTCGCTATGCTGCAACTTTCGCCGGAAGACTACGAAATCATCGCCAGGTTCCCACTAGGTAACTACCTCGACTCTTGCCAGGCTGAGCTGCGGGAGCTCGAAAGCTCGGTCCCGTTAGAAGTCCCGTTAGAAGCAGGTGCCCCTGGACTCCAACAACAGGTAATATCGCGCCTTGTATGGCAATTGACAGGTCATTATGCCGCCTTTTATCTGAAAGCGAAAAAAGTTGCTAGGAGCCTTGCCTTGCAACTTTCCCTTATCTTCGGACGTATCCAAACGCATCCATTTAGCTATGAACGTTTTCGTGCTCTATCACTCCTCGTAATAAATCAAGAATCGGACGTAGAGATATAGAAGGCTGTGTTTAGCCTTGTCGACGGTCTCTCAACGCTACCTCTACGTGCTACTACCTTATACAGTGGTACACCAGTTGTGCGCTCCTCAGCTGCGCTCCAAGGCAGTGATTAGACGCGAAAAAAACTCGACCCTGTCCTTTTCTACGAGATTACGCACTGTACGCATCGTGGGGTAGGCGGTTTTTTCCAAAAGTATTTCGAGGATAAAAGCTGGGAGGGAGAGAGCAAGCGCATATCACGCTTGGTGAAAACTCAGAAATAGTACGACTCGGAGCGTTGGAGCGGCATCTTGGACCAGCTAACAGAAGACGACTTTTGGAACTAGCTCTCTCGTTTTCAGACCGAGTTTTTGTCCAGCTCGTCTAACAGTTTTCATACAACGTTACATGCAAGGGATCTCCAAGGCGTAGAAGCGAAACGCCAACTGGACGTGTTCGTAAAGAAGCGGCTTAGAGGTGTCCAGGAAAACGTAAAGCACGATTGGAAGGATGTACGCATTATCGGGGAGCTTAAGCAGTCTGGAACCCCTTTCAAACCGCTTATTCTACAGCTAACGCGGTACGCGCGCGATGTGTTCACTGCACAACCGACACGCCGTTTCCTCTACGCCTTTACTATATGTAGTAGGGTTATGGAACTCTGGGTTTTTGACCGTTCTGGACCGTATGCCCCCTACCAACCAGCCGTATAATTGGCACTACCAGACCTCACCACCCTGCCCCTCCCCCCTCCCCCTCCGTATTCCCCGCCCGTGCCTTTCCGCTGAACATGCCGCCTCCTCCGGTCGGACACAAAAAAAAACGTTCAGGAACTCGGGGGGAACTCGGGGGATTCGTTTCATCATCAATCATCATCATCGTCAGACGACGACGACGACGAGAGCACATTTAATTTCAGATCGGAACAGCATTCCCACCCCTTACCTACAATCCTGACCCCCTCCCACTACTACTGTCCAGGTACTTCAAGAAAAAAAACGCACGCGCAAGGGGAGGAAGAGAAGGGAAGGGAAGGGGAGATTGTGTGTAATGGGCTTCTTCGGATTCTGGATATAGAACTCCTGTAGCAGCTCCGCTGAATTTCGGAGATTCTCGACCGGATACTATTTATGATCTTCCGGCTACCCTTTCTATGAGATCCTTGCTTCGATGGACCCCCTTATCTTTCAGACTTAATAGATCCAAATAGAAGACATCGTAGATTCGGAACGACTTCGGTAGCTAGAGCCGATAAGTTACCGGCGACCTATTTTCTACTATCGTAAAAGGACCTACGTAGCAGGAGTTAAGCTTGGCGTTTCCTTTTAACCTAAGGTTCCTTGTGTTAAGCTACACCTTTTGGCCTTCTTCGAATTCTATCTATAACCGCTTTCTATTAGCTCGGGTTACTATCTTCTTCTAAGCCGATTCTATTGCCTCTTTCGCCACCCTAATCGCTTCTTCTATCTAAGATTTAAGCGCTTCTGCCGCGGCGGCGGCGGCTCTCTTCGACAAAGTAGCGGTAGAAGATTCCGAAGAGCTGGGTTCGTCTAGCAGTTGAAAACTTATTCTTAGAAAATAGCTATAAGTTATCTCGAACGGCGCTAGTAAGGTAGCCTCGGACTGTGCTGCATTGGTGCAGAATTCGGCTATCGGCAACACCTTAACCTACTCTTCTTAATAATAACTGCAGAAGATTCGTAGATATTTCTCTATCTTACAGTTAGCTACTTCAGAGTGACTGTCGGTCTAAGGGCAAGCGGTCGTGCTAAGCTTTCCGCGAATTCCGAGAACTTGGTTAATGGCCTTCTATACATTAGCGGTAAATTAAGGACCTCTATCCGTAGTAATAGTGTCCGGCAGGCCGTAGTGCTTCTACACATACTGGATCAGCATCCGTGCCGTCTCTTCCGCAGTAGTGCCTTCGTCCTTTGCTTAGCAGGGAATAAAGTAGCGTTCCTTGCTTAACCGATCTACTACGTTAAGGGTGGCATTGTATCTACCGGAATCCAGCAGGCCGGTTACGAAATCCATCGTAATGTGCTGCTATAGTTTCTTAGGGATTGGAAGCGGCTTTAGTAGACCGACCGGAAGGCCGTAACGTAGCTTCGCGGCTCGGCATACGTAACAATTAGAGATAAACCGGTAAATCCGCTCGAAGATCTGCGGAAACCAGTAGACCGTCCTTACAGCCTCTATCGTCTTCTTTGTGCTAGCGTAGCCAACATCCTTAGAACTATAGACCAGCTGAATAATCTCTGTAATTAGTTCTTCCAGAACTATCAGCTTCCCTAAACTGATTTTACCGAGCTTCTGTTGCTGGTTTAACTGCTCTACTTTTTCGAAAAGGGTCTCTTTCTCAGTGACCGGCTCTACCACGCAGATGCCCACTTCTTTCAACACTTCGGCGTCTACTATCCGCTCGTTCAACACCTTCTGAAACATGTTCGGATCTTCTTTCGCGCAGCTGGTCTTCCCTTCTCTTCTTGTTAGTGCGTTAGCCTTTCTGTTTTGAGCTCCGGGTCGATAGGTAATCTTAAAGTCGAATCCGGATAAGTAGGCGGCCTACCGAGCTTAGCGGCGCGAGAGCTTCTACGTCTTTATAAAATAGGTCAGTAACTAATAGTCCGTAAGGACCTGCACCGTGCTCTTTCTAGCTATAAGCTCCGGCTTCCACTCCTTGAAAGCCTAGATAATAGCTAGCAGTTCCTTATCGTAGATAGCGTAGTTCCGCTTAGCCTTATTTATAGACTTGCTAAAGACGGCTACCGGATAAAGGGTCTCGCCGTTATCATCGTACTAAGAAAGGACCCCTGCCGTTACTGTGTCTAAAGCGTCCGTTTCTAGGTAGATCGTCTCTTCCGGCCAGAAGTGCGCTAGCACTGGCGCCGAGGCTACTGCTTCTTTTAGCCGCTTAAAAGCCTCCGTGCACTTCTCGTTCTATAGGCCAGCCGCCTCCTTCTTTAGTGCCTTATTCAGGGATCTTGCTATCTTGCTAAAGTCCTTAATAAATCGACGATAGTAGCTGCAGAACCCGAGGAAGGCCCTGATTTGGGTAGTATTCCCGGACTTCAGCTGTTTCCATTCCGCTACGGCGGCGACCTTTAAGGGGTCTATCCGAATTCCTTCTCTTCCGACGATAAGACCGAGATATTTGACTTTGGTCTAGTAGAACTCGCTCTTCTTCGTGTCCGCGTTTAGCCCGACCTTGCGGAGCCTAGTTAACACTCTCTTAATGTAGTCCGTATATTGCTCTCTCGTTCTATCGGTGTAGATAAGGATATCGTCTAAGTAAATAGACACGAACCGCTCGAGTATGTCTAAAAAGGTGTAATTCATAAAACGCTGCTACACTGCCGGCGCATTGGTAAGGCCAAATGGCATAACTAACTACTTGAAGTTGCCTATGCGCGTAGCGAACACAGTAGAAGAAACTAAAGAGATAAAGGCGTACATAACTAATTATTTAAAGCTTTACATGTATACCTCTAACAAGCTTAAAGACTATATAACAGAATATAGAATTAAGAAAGTCTACGACGCTATAGCCTTTATCGAGACCTTATACAACAAGAAAGTAGCGGATGTAGGTAGACTAACTGCTGCCGCGGATAATCTAACGTTACAATATAAGTAAGCCCTTTACGACAGGGCATTAGTAGAAGCAAGAATAGACACTTTTAAAGAACAAGTAGCTATAAGACTTAACTAAGTAAGAGACCTCTAGGCTTAGCTAGCCGAGGCAACTGCAGCCTCGCTGCCACTAACGCGTTCGATGCCTTAGGCCACCGTAATGCAGACAATGTTACTACTAGCCTACGGCCTTAGCACCTACAGAAGCAGAACCAACCCTGTTCCTGATTTAGAGTTTTTCTATAGAGGTTTGTATGAAGAATATGGGACATTCCAACTAAAGATTAAGAGAAAAATAAACAGAAATTACGACTACTACGACTGTAAAGATAATAGGACAGCCTACCTTAAGACCTGCCTTTGCGGCGAAGCGGTTACATTAATCTCAGGTCTATAGGCACGCCGAGAACTTACTGTCCCCTAGGCGATCGAAGCCTTAGACCAACGCTACGCCGACTATTTTAAGGAGAGCACTGAATGCACAGCCTTGCATAGCCTTTATTAGAAGCCGTTCTAACTATTTGACAAATTCTACAGCGAATTTAGGAAGTATACCAACTACAGCGGCCTTACTAATAGCAAACACATCTGTATACTAAAGGAAAAGATCACTAGTTAACTAAGAGCTACCTTGCTAATAGCAGAAGACACTGATTGCCTGGAAGTCTTCGTACGACGAGCCTGTACAGGAGACAAGAATATCCAAGAATCTTAGAGCTTTGCGTCTTAACACTAGCAGAGACCCTAACTATTTAGAAGACTAGTCTTAGCGAGACTACTACCTTGGAGACCGTCCCTACCGTTTCAACGACGCTAACTATCTCTATCATTGTGCTTAACCTTCGTCCCTACGTGTTACGTATATAGAAAGTCTAGCTATATAGCTACTAGATGCCAAACTACTGTTTAGCAGAAGCAAGCGTATTAGGCTACGAGACTACTGCCGAGAAGAAGCGTTCAAGCTATCGAGCAGACGCTAAGCGAAGCTAATAGTATAGATAGTAGCGCGCTATTGCAAATCCTAGGAAAAGACTAGCTAGAAGGATAGACCCCCTATCTAGCGCACTTACAAGAGCACTGCTACTGTTACTGCTGGAGCTAATAGAAGAAGAAAGTATTAATAGCTGTAATAACCTACTGTCTGCTACAGTAGAAGCCAACATAGATATAGCTATTATGCTCCCTATTACTATTTACTCCCTCGGAAACTCGACAAACCGACCCCTCTAGCTAAAAGACTTTATAGACACAGGAGCCCTTATTGGCGCAGCCGTCTATTACTAGTTAATTCCAAAGCTGCAGGAAGGATATAGTTACCTAGTGGAACTAGCCTTACTAACGCGAATTTCGGCCTACAACGGACAGGATGTCGAGGACTTTATGCACTATATGCTACTAAAGACTGCATTGGCTAACCAAACTACAGAAGCGACGTTTCGAATTATAGACATTGGACGTTTTGATATTATTTTAGGACTAAAGTACTTAAAGAAGCGAAGGGTTATAGTAGACGCAGAAGAAGGCACAGTAGAATTAAAGGACTAACGGAAGCACACTACTACTACCCCCTTTACTGCTACTGCTACAGCCAAAACCCCCGCTTTACTACCGAGTGTATCGGAACTACAAGCGACTATTGGAATAATAAGCTTAGAGGCTCTGATTACCCTCGCCCAGTCCCTAGAGAATAAGGTATATACTATCTTAATAAAGAATGTTAAAGACTATAGAAAGATAATAGCAGAAGATAAAGTGGACCTATTAAGAAAGCTACTAAGCGAGCTCTACTACTATGCTAACATCTTCTTAATGGCTAATTCAACCCTTCTGCTACTCTACCGACCTAAGTACGATAATAGGATTAAACTAAAGGACAGAGCTAAACTACTAAGAACGGAGCTATTAAGGCGACTGTTACTAGCTAAGCTAGACTAAGTAGAAGTGTTTAGCTGTAAGAACCTAGCGAAAGGTTTTATTACCCTGAGTTTAGCTAAGTACGCTTTACTAATTCTCTTCGTCTAGAAGCTAGGAGGTAGCCTTAGGCTGTATATAGACTATAGAGGTCTCAACGCGGTTACTAAGAGAGATGTATACCTACTTCTATTAATAGACGAAATTATTTAGTGTATAGCCAAAGCTTAGTAGTTTAGCAAGCTGGACATTCGCTAGGCGTTCTATCGACTAAGGAATAAGGAAGCCTTAGAAGACCTTACTCCCTTCGTAACGAGGATAGGCAATTTCAAGTAGATAGTTATGCCTTTCGGTCTTACTAATGCACTGGCGGTATAGCAACGTTTTATAAACTACATCTTGATAGACATGCTAGAACGATTCGTGTCTATCTACCTAGACGGCATCCTTATCTATACAGACAGAACGAGACAACAACATCCAGACTACATTAGGCAGGTATTAACTAGGCTCTAGGAGGCTGGATTAAACACCGACACTAAGAAGAGCGAATTCTATTAGCACGAAGTTAAGTATCTCGGCCTTAAAATTAGAAAGAAAGGCATTTAGACAGACCCCTTAAAAGTAGCTACAGTAAAAGAATAGAAGCAGCTGCAGCCAGGTAACACTACTTAAATTAGAGCCTTCTTAGGCTTCTACAGCTACTATCGACGTTTTAGTAAGGATTTCAGCAAGATAGCCAGGCTACTAAATAAGGGTTTAAAGAATAAGGCAGCCGGCCTAAAGAACGAGAAGTGTACAGAAGCCTTCTACTAGCTTAAGTTAAGAAAGCAGTAGCCTCTACGCTGGTACTAGCTTATTTCCGCACTAAGAAGACAATCTACCTAGAAACCAATGCGTTCGACACTGTTACCGCTAGAATTCTCTCTTAGTACGATAATGCTAAAGAAGCCCTCTACCTAGTAGCTTCCTTTAGCAAATCGATAGATAAAGCGGAGCGGAACTACGCTATCTACGACAAAGAGCTCCTTGCTATTATTCAAGCCTTTAAGGAGTAGAAGCTAGAGCTAATAGCTGGAAGAAGCATATTCTAAGTCCTCACTAACTATTAGTCGTTGGTTTACTTTATAAAAATGTAGAAGCTCTTACAACGTTAGGCGCAGTAGGCTGCCTATCTCTTAGCGGTTGACTTTAAAGTAATATATAGGCTAGGAGCTTAAAATAGAAAGGCCGACGCACTAACGAGACGTAAAGAAAAGACCTACTAAGCTAAGGAAGACCCTAACATGTTTTAAAAGGTCCTTACTAAGCAGATAGTAGATAGTAAAGTGCTAAAGGAAGTAGGGATCTATACAGTAGAGCAGTTAACAGAAGAAGAAGCGCTCTACGAGAGAGTAGAACAGCTTAACTATTAGCAGAAGCTTAGAAAGACCGGCTTAGGGAAGCTAATAGTTCTAGAAGAGCTAGTTACCGAGGTTATCTAGCAGGTTTATTATTTAAAGGATGTAGGTTACGCTAGAACAAGAAAGACAAAAGAAGCGATTAAGACTACTTATTGGTTTCTAAGGATCTGCAAAAGAATCTACTAGTTTATCGCTCACTGCTACGACTGTCAAGGAGCTAAACTACGCTATAGACTTCTAGCTAGACTGTTACAGCCCTTACTAGTGCCTAAGAGACTATAGCAATATAT
This sequence comes from Pseudocercospora ulei, assembly GCA_016165855.1. Classification (NCBI taxonomy): domain Eukaryota; kingdom Fungi; phylum Ascomycota; class Dothideomycetes; order Mycosphaerellales; family Mycosphaerellaceae; genus Pseudocercospora; species Pseudocercospora ulei. The sequence continues at coordinate 106,533 of JACWNB010000041.1, read as the reverse complement.
TACTATAGATTTCGTAACTAGCCTACCAGAATTGAGAGATATAAGGCACAACGCTACGCTTAATATAGTAGACTAACTAAGCCAGGAGGGACACTTTATCTCCTACAGAGCCGACAATAGAGGCACGATATTAGAAGAGACGGCTTAGATACTAATTTAGTATATATAGAAGCACTACAGCCTGTCAGACACTATTACTATAGATAGGGGCCCTTAATTGACCACAGATATATAGAAAGCTATTAACTAGGTCCTTAGAATCTGTAGAAAACTTAGCATAGCCGCAGACTCCTAGACGGACGGCCAATTAGAAGTAATTAACTATAAGATAGAGAAATATCTTAGGATCTTCTATAGACACTACTAGGAAGAATAGGCAAAGATGCTGCTAATAGCCGAATTCTGCTCTAATTAGGCCCTACTAGAAGCTACCTTACTAGCGCCGTTCGAGATAACGCAAGGTTATCTTCTGCAGATAGGTTTCCAGCTGCTGAGCGGAGCGACCCCTACAGACGACACCTTAGCAAAGAGAGTAGCTACGACTGCAGCTAAAGCCTTAAAGAAGCGAATAGAAAAGACCGTTCGAGTAGCGAAAGTAGCTATAGAAGTGGCCTAGAAGAAGATAGTAATTTTAGCTAACAAGAAGCGTTTACTAATAGAATTTAAAGAAGGTTAGATGATATAGCTTAATACACAGAACCTTAGGTTAAAAGGCACACTCTATAGAACAACCGAAATTACGATAATAAGATACTAAAAAAAGGAACTAAAAAGGACGATATAAGATAAAGAAAACTAAAATAGGCAACGGACACAGTTCTAAACGAAAGCGATAAGGTAGAAGTAAGGCAGCAACGGAAGAAGAAGGCGAAGATAAGCTAGCAAGAAGAAGAAAGAAGCTAAGAAAGGAGGCGAATTTAAGAAGGATATAGAAGGCGATGGAGTTAACTAGAATAGAACGATATAGACTAGAAGCGACGAGAATAGACGGCCTCTACTGCTAGAAAAGATATAAGAAGATAATGTACGACGTATACGTAGTTCGAAATAGAAATAGATAGCAGAAAGATACTAAAAAGAAGACGAAATAGACAAGAACAACAGGGCTAGAAACAAGGCAGAAATAGAGGAAATAGAGCCTTCTACTGCAAAAAAAGGAGCTAAAAGAAGAAGAAAGATATAGGATTCAGGCACCTACGACTACAAATCAGGCAGAAAGAGGCTGCTACACTACAGACGAAAAGAAGTAAGAAGATAGATAAAAAAGAAGCTTATTAAAATAGAAAAGAATAGAAGGATGTAATTAGCCGAGAAGTTAAGAAGAAACGGAATAGAAGAGTCGGAATAGATAAGTAAGCAGTCGAGGGCGACCGCTAATAGGTTCTAGTAATAACGTTATCGACGTGCTACTTTAAGAGTAAGCAGCTAGTAGTAGTTGATAGTATAGCGCTAGTTTGGATAAGTAGCGCGCTTTGTCGGCTAGACTGTGTTAATAGCAAAGTGTCTTATTCTAGCTCTAGAGGTCTTTATTAATCGCTCTTAGTTCTCGTATCTAGTATAACCTTATTGCTGCTTGTTCCTTAAATGCTTCTATCCGTCCGTCTGCTAATACCCTGTCTTAGAGGGCCTGTTTATACTGCTAAGTTAATTCGTCTATCGTTGCCGTTTTTCGTCTGCCGTCTGCTAGCCTCTTATAGTAGAGTTTCTTAATAAAGGCTATAGCATTGTAGACCTTCTTGATACTATGTTTAGTTATATAGTCTTCGAGCTCGTCGGGTGTGTATCTGGATAGCCTTGGATATTTAGTTGTGTACGCCTTCGCTTCCTTAGTTTCCTCTACTGTAAGGCTCTCGATAGTCTTGTTGTCGATAATGCTTATGCGCCAATCCTTGGTTCGGCCAGTTCTTCTTCTACCGCTGCGGCGGCTAGTAATGGCGCTAGTCTCTTCTACTGTTAAGAAAGCCTCTATAGTCTTCTTACAGTGTATAGGTGTGTAGGTTAGTTAGATGCGCGCACCTTACTTAAGTAGCTAGGTGTAATTTAACAGGCTCTTTTGCGCAGTATAGTGTAGGTATATAGGTAAGTTTGCAATATAATAATCTAACCGCGAAGATATTATTTAATACAGCTGTTTTAAAGACTATATTACAAACTGAAGAAAGAAAAGAACCTATATAGTAGTAGCGATAGGCTTTCGTAGTAGTAGTGCGCTAAGGCCCGGCTTAGTCTAGAAGGGCTGAGCAGAAATTCTAGGGTCTACCCTATTTATCCGTTCCACTCCTTTCTACTACTATAACACTCTGTAACAAGCACTTTCGAGAACACTGATCCGAGCACGCAGATATAATTCAATACAGCTGTTTTAATAACTATATCTCAAGCTAAGGGGGGAAAGAAATCTACGTATACGCGGATGTAAGCCCTCGTAGGGGTGGTATGCCAAGACCCGGCTCGGTCTAGAAGGGCCGAGCCGAAATTCCAGGGGTCTACCCTATTACTTAGTCCCACTACTTTCTGTTGCTACAACACTACTCTCCTCCCTTATTAGCGGTCGCCCTTAACTGCTTACTTATCTCTTCTATCTATTCTATCTTATTCTAGCTAATTAGGCTTCTTGTTCTTCTATCTATCTTTTTCTGTTTCGGTCTCTTTTTCTTCTTCCTTTTCTTCTCCTTTTTCCGTCTGGTTCGCGGCTCTTTTCGCGAAAATTCTTCTTAAAATCAATGTTACTTCTTCTTTTCTTCTATCTTAAAACTATTATCCTTTTCTCGTCTGCTTCTTTCTTACATTGTCGTCGTCTGAAGTCTTTTACTTAGCGTCTATCTAACTCGCGCTATGTAACCCTTGCTATATAATCTAAGCTATCTAATCTGAGTTATCTGATCTAAGCTATCTGATTGGTGCTATAGCTCTATATAGGTGCGGACACGACCTTCCAATTTCTTCTTACTAAGGCTTAAGCGACACTAGGGAAAAGGAGCGTTGCTGACTTTGTCTATAAAGTCTATCTAGCCAAGCTATTGGACTTTATAGACGTTGTCGAAGACAGTTACGAAGCGCGCAGCCGCGATCGTTTCTTCGGCTTTCTCTTACTAATGGAACGGACGCGGCTCTTCTTCTTTTCTATCGATTCCGGAGCTATTGTTTCCAGAGCTACTCTTTCTTTATTTCAGGAGCTATCTAGGTCTCGGTTTTCTCGGGTTCTGGGTATAGAATTCTTCTAGCAGCTCTGCCAAATTCTGGAGATTCTCGATCGGATACTATTTATAGTCTTCTAGCCACCCCTTCTATAAGATCCTTGCTTTAATAGACCCCCTTATCTTCTTAACGTCTATTACATCTTCTACCTCCTACTGTTCTTCTTTACCGTCTATCTCGATTAGCAGGGGTTTGGTAAACCCCTGCCCTAGTAGGCTATCTTTAGGGTCCAGGCTTAGTAGATCCAAATAGAAGACATTGTAGATCCGGAACGATCTCGGCAGCTAGAGCCAATAGGTTACCGGTCACCTCTCTTCTACTATAGTAAACAGACCTACGTAACAGGGGTTAAGCTAAGCGTTGCCTTTTAGCCTAAGGTTCCGCGTATTAAGCTATACCTTTTGGCCTTCCTCAAATTTTATTAGTGACCGCTTTCTATTAGCTCGAGTTACTATCTTTGTCTAAGCTGATTCTATTGCCTCTTTTGCTATTTAGACCGCTTCTTCTATCTAAGCCTTAAGCGCTTCCGCCGTAGTAGCGGCGACCCTCTTTAACGAGGTAGTAGTAGAAGGTTCCGAAGGGTCTATTCTATCTAGCGGTTAGAAGCTTATCCTCGCAATATAGTCGAAAGTTATCTTAAATAGCGCTAGCGAGGTAGCTTCGGATAGAGCCGAGTTAGCGCAGAATTCGGCTATCGGTAGCACCTTAGTCTAGTCTTCTTAATAATAGCTGCAGAAGATCTGCAGATATTTTTCTATTTTACGGTTAGCTACCTCCGATTGACTGTCTGTCTAGGGATAAGCGGCTATGCTAAGCTTTCTACGAATTCTGAGAGCTTGGTTAATAGCCTTCTATATATCGGCAGTAAATTAAGGACCCCTATCCGTAGTAATAGTGTCCGGCAGGCTATAATACTTCTATACGTGCTAAATTAGCATCCTTGCAGTTTCTTCTGTAGTAGTGCCTTTATCCTTTGCTTAATAGGAGATAAAGTAGTGTTCTTTACTTGACCAATCTACTACGTTAAGTGTAGCATTGCATCATTTAGAATCTGGTGGGCCGGTTACAAAATCTATCGTAATATACTACTACAGTTTCTCGGGTATCGGTAATAGCTTTAGCAGGCCGGCCGGAAGGCCGTAACGTAGCTTCGCTGCTCGATATAGGTAACAATTAGCGATAAACCGGTGGATTCGCTCGAAGATTCGCAGAAAATAGTAGACAGTCCTAATAGCTTCTTTTGTCTTTCTAGCACCTGCGTAGCTAACATCTTTAGAGCTATAGACTAGCTAAATGACCTCCGTAACTAGTTCTTCTAGAACTATTAGCTTCCCCAAACTGGTTTTGCCGAGTTTCTGTTAATAGTTAAGTCGCTCTACCTTTTCGTAAAGCGTCTCTTCCTCAATTGTTAGTTCTACAGCGTAGATCCCTAATTCTTTTAGCACTTCGGCGTCTACTATCCGTTCGGTTAGCAACGTCTGGAACATATTCGGATCTTCCTTTATATAGCTAGTCTTTCCTTCTCTTCTTATTAGTGCGTTGGCTTTTCTGTTTTAAGCTCCTAGTCGATAGGTAATCTTAAAATCGAATCCGGATAAGTAGGCGGCCTATCGGGCTTAGCAGCGTAAGAGCTTCTACGTCTTTATAAAATAGGTTAGTAACTAATAGTTAGTAACGACCTAGACTGTGCTCTTTCTAGCTATAAGCTCCGGTTTCTATTCCTTAAAAGCTTGGATAATAGCTAACAGCTCCTTGTCGTAGATAGCGTAGTTCCGCTTAGCTTTATTTATAGGCTTGCTAAAGAAAGCTACTAGATAGAGGGCCTCGTCTTTGTCGTTATACTAAAAAAGGACCCCTACTGTAAATGTATTAGAAGCGTCCGTTTCTAGGTAGATTGTCTTTTCTGGCTGGAAGTGCGCTAGCACTAGTGCCGAGGCTACGGCGGCCTTTAATTAGTCAAAAGCCTCTATACACTTCTTATTCTAGATGCTAGCTGCTTCCTTCTTTAATGCCTTATTTAGGAGTCTTACTATCTTGCTAAAGTCCTTAATAAAACGGCGATAGTAGCTACAGAATCTAAGAAAAGCTCTAATTTAGGTAGTGTTTCCGGACTTCGGCTGCTTCTATTCCGCTATAGCAGCGACCTTTAAGGAGTCTATCTAGATGCCCTCCTTTCCGACGATAAGACCGAGGTATTTAACACTGGACTAATAGAATTTACTCTTCTTTGTATCTACGTTTAATCTGACCTCTTAGAGCCTGGTTAGCACCTGGTTAATGTAGTCCGTATACTGTTGTCTCGTTCTATCGGTGTAGATAAGGATGTCGTCTATGTAGATAGATACGAACTGCTCTAGCATGTCTATAAAGGTATAGTTTATAAAGCGTTGCTATATAGCTAGTAATACGGGGTGATTGGGCTCGGGTTATTACCAAGCCTTGCCAAGGTCTATATATCTGGTACACATTGGTCAAGTCACTTCTGAGCTACTTGATCAGTCCCTTTTGGCTCAAGTGTACCGCGTTATAATACGGATGTGGAGGTAGAGGGCTGGAAAGTGCTAGAAGGTAGCAGGCTTGGCAGGACCAGGCTTGGTACACACTCAAATACCTCCCTCCGCTTGTACGTAGATTCTGCCCTCTCCAGCCTTGGATAAAGTTATCAAAGAAGCCGTATTGAATTATCTATATGCTTAGATTACGTTAAATTATTGGTTACTGTCGTTACCGCCAAAACAAAAGTTACAGCTGCTATTACGGATCCGGCCGACTATGCCGCGCCTCTAGCAACTATCAGAATAATAAGCTTAGAAGCCCTAACTACCCTTGCGAAGTCGCTAGAAAATAATATCTACACTATCTTAATAAAGGACATCGAAGACTACTAAAAGATAATAGCAGAAGAAGAAGCGGACCTATTAGAAGTGTTACTAAAAGAACTCTATCGTTTTTCTAACGTGTTCTTAAAAGCCGATTCCAACCTTCTGCTGCTCTACCAACCAGAATATAACAACAAGATTCGGCTAAAGGAAGGAGCTTCGCTGCCAAGAACTAAACTGCTAAGGTAACTGTTACTAGCCGAGCTAGACTAGGTAGAGGTGTTTGTTCGAGAAAACCTAGTAAAGAGATTTATTACGCCAAGCTTAGCCGAGTATGCATTGCTGATCCTTTTCGTACAGAAGCCTAGAGGCAGCCTCTGGCTATGCGTAGACTATAGAGACCTTAACGAAATTACTAAGAGAGACGTATACCTACCGCTGCTAATCGACGAGACTATACAGCAGGTAGCGAAAGCTAAAAAGTTTAGCAAGCTGGACATTCGCTAAGCGTTCTACTAGCTAAGGAGCAAAGAAGGGCAGACAGAAGACCTTAAGACATTTGCTATACGAATAGGCAATTTTAAATAGCTAGTTATGCCTTTCGGACTTACTAACGCGCTAGCTGTTACGGCGGCAGAAAGGGGTGGGACTGAGTAATAGGGTGGACCCTTGGAATTTTGGCTCGGCCCTTCCGGACCGAGCCGGGCCTTGGCACGTTACCCCTAAAGCCCTTGCCCACTACTATATAGATTCCTTTCCCTCCTTAGTTCGAGATATAGTTATTAAAACAGCCGTATTAAATTATATCTGCGCGCTCGGATCAACCGAGTCGACAGCGGCGGTGCCCTTCTGCTAGGTTTTAAATTTAATTGTGCCTTTGTCTACGTTAATAACGGCCTTCTAGTTCTTTATCTATTTTTATCCTATAATAATGTTAAACCGTCTGATATCTATAACTCGAAACGTCGCTTCCGCAGTGCGGCTAGCTAGGGTGGTCTTTAATAGCATATAATACGTAACGCTCTTTGATCCGAGCGCGCAGATAAGGTTCAATACGGCTGTTTTGATAACTATATCTCGAACTGAGGAGGGAAAGGAATCTATGTGGTGGTGGTGGTGGGCTTCCGTGGAGGTGGTGGTGCCAAGGCCCGGCTCGGTCCGTTGCGGAACCTAAATCCCGGAAGGGGCCGAGCCGAAATCCAGGGTCCACCCTATCAATCTGTCCCACCTCTTTCCACCGCCGCAACACTACCCCCCTCCCTTACCAGCGGTCGCCCTCGACCGCTTAGTTACCCTATCTATCCAAAAATCCCTACTTTTTTTTTTGATCCATCGTCTCTTTCTCGAAAATCCCCTCTAACGCCGATGTTACCTCTTCCGTCTTCTATTAAAAACAACGTTCTCTTTATCGCTTCTTCAATTTCTTACGTCGTCGACGTCTGAAGTCCTTCACTTGGCGTTTAGGTAATCCGTGCTATCTGATCTGAACTGTGGGTTATCTGAGCTGCGGCGTGGCTAGTCTGTGCGTCGCCTCGGAGGTCTATATAGATCCGTCCTTAGCGTCGTTTCTTCTTCTTCTTTTTCTCTTCTACCAAAGCCTTTACCTACTACGGGATCGGCGGCGCTGGCACGCTACGGCGTCGGCGAGCTGCCTGCCGATCCGGTAGTAGGTGGTGGCCGAGTCGAAGGCCTCCCTGAAGGCGACCGTTACGATCGTCTTTATCGGCTTCGGCGCTGGTAGAGCGGACGCGGCTTTCTTCTTTTTCTTCTATCTCTTTCGGAGGTCGTCAGTTTCGGAGCTATCCGGGTTTCGGCTTCTTCGGGTTCCGCACGTAGAACTCTCTTAGCAGCTCTGCCGAATTCCGCAGGTTTTCGACCGGATACTATTTATAGTCTTCCGGCTACCACTTCTACGAGATCCTCGCTTTGATAGACCCCCTTATCTTCTTTACGTCTATTACATCTTCTACCTCCTACTCTTCTTCCTTACCGTCTATCTCGATAGGCGGGGGTTCGGCAAACCCCTGTTCCGGCTGGCAGTCTTTAGGGTCCAAGCTTAACAGGTCCGAATGGAAGACATCGTAGATCCGGAACGATTTCGGTAGCTGGAGCCGATAGGTCACCGGCGACCTCTTTTCTATTATCGTAAACGGACCTACGTAGCGCGGATTGAGCTTGGCGTTGCCTTTCAGCCTCAGGTTTTGCGTGTTAAGCTATACCTTTTGGCCTTCCTCGAATTCTAGTAGTAACCTTTTTCTATTAGCTCGAGTTGCTATCTTCTTCTAAGTCGAATCTATCGCTTTCCTCGCCACCTTGATAGCTTGTTCTATCTGAGATTGTAGCGCTTCTGCCGCCGCGGCGGCGACTCTCTTTGACGACGTAGCGGTGGATAGTTCCGCGGAGCTGGGTTCGTTCGGCGGCTAAAAGCTTATCCTCAGAAGATAGCCGTGCATTATCTTAAACGGCGCTAGCGAGGTGGCTTTAGACGGTGCTGAGTTGGCGTAGAACTCGGCTATCGGCAACACCTTGACCTATTCTTCTTAGTAATAGCCGCAGAAGGTTTGTAGATATCGCTCTATCTCTCGGTTAGCCACTTTAGACTGACCGTCGGTCTGCGGGTAAGCGGCTGTGCTGAGCTTTCCACTAATTCCGAGAGCTTGGTTAATAGCTTTCTATACGTCGGCGGTGAATTGAGGACCCCTATCCGTAGTAATAGTGTCCGGCAGGCTATAGTGCTTCTATACGTGCTGAATCAACATCCGTGCAGTCTCTTCTGCAGTAGTTCCTTCGTCTCTCGCTCGGCAGGGGATGAAGTGTCGTTCTTTGCTCAGCCTATCTACTACGTTTAGCGTAGCGTTATATCTATCGGAGTCCGGCAGGCCAGTTACGAAGTCTATCGTAGTGTGTTGCTACGGTTTCTCGGGGATCGGAAGTGGCTTCAGCAGACCAGCCGGAAGACCGTAACGTGGCTTCGCGGCCCGGCACGCGTAGCAGTTGCTGATAAATCGGTGGATCCGCTCGTAGATTCGCGGAAACTAGTAGATCGTTCTTACGGCCTGCATTGTTTTCTTTGCTCTAGCGTAGCCAACATCTATAGAGTTATAGACCAGTTGGATGACCTTAGTAATTAGTTCTTCCGGAACTATTAGCTTCCCTGAACCGGTTTTGCCGAGTTTCTGTTGCTGGTTAAGCTGCTCTACCTTTTCGTAGAGAGTCTTTTCCTTAGGGGCCGGTTCCATCGGTTCCGGTTCAGTCTGCAGTTCTGCCGCGCAGATCCCCGCTTCCTTTAACACCTCGGCGTCTACTATCCGTTCGGTCAGCACCTTCTGAAACATGTTCGGATCTTCCTTCACGCGGCTCGTCTTCCCTTCCCTTCGCGTTGGCGCGTTAGCCTTTCCGTTTTGAGCCCCTAGTCGATAGGTGATCTTAAAGTCGAACCCTAAAAAGTAGGCGGCCTACCGTGCTTGACGTCGTAAGAGCCTCTGCGTCTTTATAAAGTAGGTTAGCGGCTGGTGGTCCGTAAGGACCTGGACCGTGCTCTTTCTAGCTATAAGCTCTGGCTTCCACTCCTCGAACGCCTGTATAATAGCTAGCAGTTCTTTATCGTAGATTGCGTAGTTCCGTTCGGCCTCCGTTATGGACTTGCTAAAGAAAGCTACTGGATAAAGGGTTTCATCGTCTCTGTATTGAGAAAGGACCCCTGCCGTTACTGTATCGGAAGCGTCCGTTTCTACATAGATCGTCTTTTGCGGTCGGAAGTGCGCTAGAACCGGCGCCGAGGCTACTGCTTCTTTTAGCCGGTTAAAGGCTTCCGTGCACCTCTTATTCTATAGGCCGGCGGCCTCTTTCTTTAGCGCCTCGTTCAGGGGTCTCGCTATCTTGCTGAAGTCCTTAATAAACCGTCGATAGTAGCTGCAGAACCCGAGAAACGCTCTGATTTGCGTAGTATTTCCAGACTTCGGCTGCTTCCATTTGGCGACAGCGGCAACCTTTAAGGGGTCTATCCGGATTCTATCTCTTCCGACGATAAGACCGAGATATTTGACTTCGGTCTGATAGAACTCGCTCTTCTTCGTGTCCGCGTTCAATCCTACTTCGCGGAGCCTCTTCAGCACCCTCTCGACGCGGTCCGTGTGCTGATCTCTCGTTCCGTCCGTATAGATAAGAATGTCGTCTAAATAGATAGACACGAACCGCTCTAATATGTCTATAAAAGTGTAGTTCATAAAGCGTTGCCACACTGCCGGCGCGTTGGTAAGTCCAAAAGGCATTACCAGCTACTTGAAGCTGCCTATGCGCGTAGCAAACGTCGTAAGATCTTCTGTCTGTCCTTCCTCGTTTCTTAGTCGATAGAACGCTTAGCGGATGTCCAGCTTGCTGAACCACTTAGCCTTTGCTACGCGCTGTATAGTCTTATCTATCAGCGGCAGTGGATATACGTCTCTCTTAGTGACCTCGTTAAGGCCTCGATAGTCTACGCAGAGTCGCAGACTACCCCCTAGTTTCCTTACGAAAAGAATCGGTAACGCGTATTCGGCAGAACTCGGCGTAATAAACTTCTTCGCCAGGTTTTCGCGAACGAACACCTCTACCTAGTCTAGTTCCGCCGGCGACAGTCGTCTTAGGGGCTCGGTTCTTGGCAGCGTAGCCCCCTCTTTCAGTCGGATCTTGTTGTTATATTCCGGTCGATAGAGCAGCAGGAGGTTGGAGTCGGCTTTTAAGAACACGTTAGCGTAACTGTAGAGCTCGTTTGGCAACACCTTTAGTAGGTCTACCTCTTCTTCCGTTATTATCTTCCTGTAGTCTTCGATGTCCTTTATAGAGATAGCGTAAATCTTATTGTCCGGCGACCTCGCGAGGGTCGTTATAGCTTCTGAACTTATTATTCCGACGGTGACCAGGGGTTCGGAACGATCGGACGGAGCCTCTTTCGCAGACTCCGTGGCTTTCGGCTCGGCGGCGGCAGTAGCGGCCGTCCCGATAGTCCCTGCTCCGCTACCCAGGGTTTTGAATCTGATCGTTCCTTGATCTACGTCGATAATAGCTTTCTGGTTCTTTATCTATTTCTGCCCTATAATAATGTCAAACCTTCCGATATCTATAATTCGGAACGTCGCTTCCGTAGTGCGACCAGCCAAGGTAGTCTTTAGCAGTACGTAGTGCGTAACGCTTTCTGTGTCTTGTCCGTTGTATGCCGAAATCTTCGTCGGTGACGCTAATTCCACCGGATAGCTGTATCTATTCGTTGGCTTCCGGACTAGCCGATAGTAGATCGCTGCACCGATGAGAGCTCCAGTATCGATGAAAGCTTTCAGCTAGAGCGGTGGGCGTTGCTTCTTAACAGGGTAGATCGTAATAGGAAGGATGATCGCCGTTTCCGTATTCACTTCTACGGCCGCCGAGAGCGGATCGCTGCAGCTGTTGATGCTTTCTTCTCGTGGCGATTCGCCTCGATTCGGTGCCCTATTGTCAATGCTGGGTAGGGGGCCTATCCGTCCAGCTGGTCTTTTCCTATAATTCTTAACTGCACCCCCCTGTCTACACTGTCAGTATCGTTCGGCGCCGGTTCGATGGCTTGAATAGTCTTTCTCGGCGGCTGCAGCTGCTTTATAGCACGATACTCCTGCTTCTGCTAGGCCGTTGCTTGGCATCTCGTAGCGATATAGCCAGGCTTTCTGCATGCGTAGCACGTAGGGGCGAACGACGGTCGCGGCACATAAGGCGGCTAGGGGCCGTGTCGGAAGGGTGCTGGGGCTCTGGTTGCCTGCATCAACGACAGTGTCTTCTAAGTGGGTTCTCGCGTCGTCGATTTTCCGTATACGTTCAGGTTTCTTGCTGTTACTCTCGCCTAGTGTACGAAGCTCTTAAGGTCTTCGTCTTCTACCGACGCTATAGCCGCAGCTAGCTCAGGGCTCAGTTTCTGTCTCAGTAAGTGTAGCTGCTTATCCTTAGCCACTCTCGCTCTAATAGCATATTTTCTAAACAATTCGTAGAACTCCTCGAACGTCTGCCGGTTCAAGTTGATCTTATCCAGCTGCTTACGGGCCGTCTTCTTCCGGAAGGGGTCTCCGAAACGCTGATCCAGCGCCTTAATGGCTTCGTCGGCGGTCACTTCTTCTAGGTCCGCCACTAGCAAAAAAGCTTTACCTTCTAACCGCGATTCTAGGTACGCCAATCTATCCTCTTCGCTGCTCAATGCGTAATCGCGGCTTATCTTATTCTTGATCTTCTTCTTAAATGCCTCCTACGCTTTAGGGTCTCTGCCACCGAAAGCAGGTAGGTCCGGCAGTAGCGTTATCGTAGTGCCACCTTAACTATAGGCCGCCGGTAAGGCAGTCTCCGCATGGGCTTCTCGCCGCGGTGGCGGCGACTTCGCTGCTTCCATATTAGCCATTTGATGCTTTAGCGCCTTTAGCTGCGCCAATCGATTCGCCGCCTGGTTTTCCAGCACATCTATAATAGTCTCGGCCGATTCCTTCTCAGCTCTTACTGCTTTAGTTTCTTCTCTTAGTTGCCTGTTCTCTTCCAGCGTTCTGTAAAACAGCATCTCGATAAGGTCTATACCGTCGTAGACCTTCCCTATTCCATTCTCGTTTACATAGTCCTTAAGTTCCTCGAGCGTGCAGTCGTAGATTTTCTTATATTCGCTTATTCGTTCCTTAATCTCTGCAGTCTCTTCTGCCGTAAAACCGTTAATAATAATCTTATTATTAATAACACTGGAGCGCCTACTCGCTCTGTTAGTCTTTCTCTTTCCGCGGCGGCCTGTTACGCCGCTCTCTACCGCTGAGAAGCCTTCCATCTTCTTACAGTGCCTTTGGGGGTTGTTGTTTTGGTGTGTGTGTGGGTGCGCGTGCGTTATTCGGGTTTCCGGATGGTTCGACAGGCCCTTTCGCGCAGCGCGGGGTTGGTGTAGAGAGTGAGTTTGAGATATAATAATCCGAGTGCGCAGATAAGGTTCAATACGGCTGTTTTGATAACTATATCTCGAACTGAGGAGGGAAAGGAATCTATGTGGTGGTGGTAGTGGGCTTCCGTGGAGGTAGTAGTGCCAAGGCCCGGCTCGGTTCGTTCCAGAACCTAAATCCCGGAAGGGGCCGAGCCGAAATCCAGGGTCCACCCTATCAATCTGTCCCACCTCTTTCCACCGCCGCAACACTCTTAGTGTCTTGTCTATTGTATACCGAAATCTATATTAGCAAGGCTAACTCTACTAGGTAACTGTATCCTTTTGTTAGTTTCCGAACTAGTTAATAATAAATTGCTGTACTAATAAGAGCTCCTATGTCGATAAAAGCTTTTAGTTAAAGAGGCTGGCGCGAGCTTTCGAGGGGGTAGACAGTAATTGGAAGGATAATAGCGGTCTCCGTATTCGCCTCTACTGTAGCCGAAAGCAGGTCGTTGCAGCTGTTAATACTTTCTTCTTCTTCCTGCTGTATAGGTTGTAGTAGTGCCCTATTATTAATGCTAGGTAGGGGGCCTATCCGTCTAGCTAGTATTTTCCTAGGATTCTTAATAGTACTCCGCCGTCTACACTGTCGGTGTCGTTTGGTGTTAATTCTATAGCCTTGACGCTCTTCCTTAGTAGCGCTTAATCTACGAAGGCTTGGAGCTCTCTAGTTCGCATAGAGACTAAAGCGTTAGCTAGCTTAGGCCTTAATTCCTTCCTTAATAGGTGCAGCTGTTTGCTCTTAGGCACCTTAGCTCGAATTGCGTGCTTCCGGAATTATCTATAGAATTCTTCGAATAACAGGCGGTGCTAGCTGACTTTATCGAGTTGTTTACGAGCCGTCTGCTTACAGAAGTAGTCGGCGAAACGTTAGACTTAGGCAGTAGCTTCTTCCAAGTCCGCTACTAATGTAAACGCTTTACCGTCTAGCCGCGATTAAAGGTATGCCAACTTGTCGTCTTCGCTGTTAGTAGCATAATCGCGGTTTATCTTATTTATTATCTTCTTCTTAAAAACTTTCTATATCTCTGGATTGCTGCCGCTAAAGACCTATAGGTTAGGTAATAACGTTATCGAAATGCTACCTTAACTGTAGATAGCAGGAGAGGCATGCTCAGTTTGGCCCTCTTGTAGCGGCGGCGCCGACGACAATGTTAACGCTGCTACATTAGCTAACTAAGCCCTTAACCTATTTAGTTAAGCTAATTGTGCTGCTGCTTAATTCTTAAGCACTTCGATAGTGGTTTCTGCAGACGCCCTCTCTACTGCTATTGCTTCTACTTCCTCTCTTAGCTGTCTGCTCTTCGAGCTTATTAGGCGTACAGGCGTACAGCTCCTTGTAGTTAGCTATTCGCTCCTTTATCTTATTCGTCTCTTCTGCTATAGGACCTTCGATGACTGTCCTATTATATATAATGCTAGTGCGCCTGTCTTTCGTCCTGTTAGTCTTTCTTCTGCTTCTGCTGCGGTCCGTAACGCCGCTCTCTACTGTCGAGAAGCTCTCTATAGCCTTCTTGCAGTATTGGTTGGTTTGGGTTGTAGGGTACGCGTACGTTATTCGGGTAAATAGATGTAATTCGACGGGCCTTTCTGCGCAGCGCAGTGTTAGTTAATCCAGGCACGCAGATATGATTTAATACAGCCTTTTTGATAACTATATCTCGAACTGAGGAGGGAAAGGAATCTATGTAGTAGTGGGTAAGAGCTTTAGGGATAGTGTGCCAAGGCCCAGCTCGGTCTGGAAGGGCCGAGCCGAAATTCCAAGGGTCCACCCTATTACTTAGTCCCACCCCTTTCTGCCGCCGCAACACCACCCCCCTCCCTTACAAGCGGTCGACCTCGACCGCTTACTTATCTATCTGTCTCTCTTCTCTCTTTTTTTTATACATCGTCGCTATATGACGTCTTCCCTTGGCGTCTATCTAATTAGAAGAGCTATCTGATCGGATCCAGCGGTTACCTAAGCTGCGGCGTGGCCAGTCTGTGCTCCACTGTAGGGGGTCTATATAGATCCGTCCGCAGCACTGTTTCTTCTTCTTTTTCTTTCTCTACCAAAGACCTTACCTATCGCAGGGCCGGCGGCACCGACGCCGCTTTACGGCGTCGGCGAGCTTCCTGCCGAAGCGGTAGTAGGTAGTGGCCGAGTCGAAGACTCTAGCGAAGCGACTGCTACGATCGTCTTTATTAGCTTCTGCACCGATAGGGCAGACGCGGCTTTTCTTCTTCTTCTGGAATGATTAGATTCGGAGCTATTTAGGCTTCGGCTTCCTCGGGTTCCAGACATAAAACTCTCTTAGCAGCTCCGCCGAATTTCGGAGGTTCTCGACCGGATACTATTTATAGTCTTCCGGCTACCCCTTCTATAAGATCTTTGCTTTAATGGACCCCCTTATCTTTCTTACGTCTATTACGTCTTCTACCTCCCACTCTTCTTCTTTACCGTCTATCTCGACTAACAGGGGTTTAGCGAACCTCTGTTCCGGAAGACTGTCTTAAGGGTCTAAACTTAGCAGATCCGAATAAAAGACATCGTAGATCCGGAACGATTTCGGTAGCTGGAGCCGGTAGGTTACCAGCGACCTCTTTTCCACTATCTTGAACAGACCTACGTAGCGGGGGTTAAGCTTAGCGTTGCCTTTTAGCCTTAGGTTCCTCGTGTTAAGCTATACCTTTTGCCCTTCTTCGAATTCTATCGGTAACCGCTTTCTATTAGCTCGAGTTACTATCTTCTTCTAAGTCGATTCTATCGCCTCCTTTGCTACCTTGATCGCTTCTTCTATCTAAGATCGGAGCGCTTCTGCCGCCGCGGTAGCGACTCTCTTTAACGAAGTGCCGGTAGGAGATTCCGAAGAGCTGGATTCGTTTAGCGGTTGAAAGCTTATCCTCGGAAGATAACTATAGGTTATCTTAAACGGCGCCAGCGAGGTAGCTTCTTATCGTGCTAAATTAGCGCAGAACTCGGCTATCGGCAACACCTTAACCCACTCTGCTTAATAATAACTATAGAAGATTCGTAGATATTTCTCTATCTTGCAGTTAGCTACTTCTAACTGACCGTCGGTTTAAGGGTAAGCGGCCGTACTGAGCTTTCCGCGAATTCCGAGAGCATAGTTGATAGCCTTTTATACGTCGGCAGTGAATTAAGGACCCCTATCCGTAGTGATAGTGTCCGGCAGGCCGTAGTGTTTCTATACGTACTGAATTAGCATTCTCGCCGTCTCTTCTGTAGTAGTTCCTTTATCCTTCGCTCGGCAGGGGATCAAGTGGCGCTCTTTGCTTAGTCGATCTACTACGTTAAGCGTAGCATTATACCTATCGGAATCCGGCAGGCCGGTTACGAAGTCTATCGTAATGTGCTGCTACAGTTCCTCGAGGATTGGAAGTAGCTTTAACAGACCGGCCGGAAGGCCGTAACGTAGCTTCGCGGCTCGGCATATATAACAGTTAGCGATAAACCGGTGGATCCGCTCGAAGACTCGCGGAAACTAGTAGGTCGTCCTTACGGCTTCTATCGTCTTCTTCGAGTCTGCGTAACCAACCTCTTTGGAACCGTAGACTGACTGGATAACCTCTGTAATTAGTTCTTCTAGAACTATTAGCTGTAAGGGCTTAAGAATCTTGGTTTAGAAACTTAAGGTTGGGTATCTACATAAAGGAACTAATAGGCAGTTCCTTCGTCGTCTGCTGCTGTACAATTTGTACCTACGAAGCTAAGCTAGCAATTTCCCTCTGTACAGGGATGCAAGGTTTATACTCTGTATAGAGGATCGGGAGTTCTCCCTCTGTACGGTAGTATAGAGTTTTCCCTCCGTTTAGAGTGGCAGCAGTTCCCCTCTATATAGGGCTATAGGGTTCTCCCTCTGTACAGGAGTGGGGTCCTGTTAGTAATTCTGTACAGAGGGTAGGGTCGTGCTGGCACTGCTAAGTCGCAGTCCTTAGGGCGACGGCTAGCTTAGGTCGGGTCTAGGACCTAGGCTGGGCGGCGCCCCCTAACAATACTCCCCCCCTCCCTTCTCGTAGTGCCCTTTTCGTACAGTAGCGTGCCGTACACCCTTAGCTCCTAGTGTTCCTTTGCTAGGTCGCGACTTCCTATTTTCGTCCGGTCGTCTATATAGTCGTTGCTCGTCGCCTACTAGGTTATAGTTGCCTGCTTGCCTTTTTACATAGCTGTAGCAGCTGCTCTAGTTGCTATTACCTCCTATAGCAGGTAGCTATCCCCTAAATTCCAAGCCTCTCCCTTCTCTTTCCCTTCCCCCTTTTCCTTCTATTCCCTGCCTGCCTCCCCCCTTCTACGCTGTCTACTGTCTACTACCGTCTACTGTCTACCGTCTACTGTCTACTATCTAACGTCTACTCTGGCCCTACTACTAGCTACTACTAGTTACTACTAGTTACTACTAGTTACTACTAGTTACTACTACCTACTAGCCACTATTATGCTATCCGCCCTGTCCGGCTGTGCTTACTGTAGCTCCCTCGTAGTCGCTGGCCCCTCCTCCTCTGCTCGTCCAGCTAGGGTCCCCTCCTATTTCTGCCTCTAGCAGTAGAATGCTTAATTTAACTAACAGCTTCGCTTCCGGTTCGTACAGGTTCCTGTCCTCTATACAGTCTTAGCTAATGTTTTAGGTGCTATACCTACGAGTAGCAGGACGCAGCCGAGCTGCCCTACTACGCCTTCTAGTGTAACTCTGCCTAGGTTATACCTTAGCGGCTAGCTACGGCCTGCGCGTCGTACGTTAACGCTATTCTTATTGCTACCTAGGGCTAGCCCTACGCCCCCTGCCCTAACTCCCCCTAGCCCTTACTTAGCCTATACCACCTCCCCGGCTTCTAGGCTAGGGTGTGTGCCTCGTGCAAGTAGAAGGATAGCTCCCTCTACTGCCCCTACCGCTGTCCGGAAGAGGCACGTAGGGGTAGGGGGGTGCCTCTGCTTCCTAGGGCTGGCCTAGGTAGGGGTAGGGGTCCTGCTAGGCAGGAGGTAATTGAGATCTCAGATAGGGAGTCGGCCGCTCTGGTCCTATAGAGTAGTGGCTAGTGAGCTACCCCCTCCCCCTAGGTAGTATAAGAAATTTTAGACAGTTCTGCTCCTAACTCCTCTTATTTCTACTTTCCTTCCTACCTGTTTCCTGGCTGTCCCCTTCCTTCTGCCCTTTTTCTGTACGGTGTCGTACGATGTAGTGTTAGTAGGATCCTATAGTGTCCTACGTCGTAATTCTTAATCCTTTAGCAACTTAAGTTGCTAGCGGCTACCCTGTCCTTAGGGTAGATCGTGCCCCTTTTTGCTGTACAGCGCAGCGTTACTGTAACTGGGCAGGGGGATAGTTCTCCTCCTACCTGTCCAGTGTAGTTGTGTCCTGCAGAGCCTCGTACAGTTCCTATATAGGCTCTGCCTATCCTCTCTATTTTACTAGGTACTCTACCCTCTTCCGCTTCCTTCGGCTCTTAAGGATTCCTTCTACCTCGTACTCTTCCTAGCCCTCAGTTATAATCGCCGGTAGGCGCGCGTCGTCTGTTATCTAGTGCAGTAGGGGGTCCGTGTTCGCTAGCTATACGAGGTCTACGTAGAAGACTGGATAAATCCCTAGGGGAGTGTTTAGTCGTACAGCGTATGTCCCTACTAGTCGGACTACTGTAAACTTCCTGTTCTTCTAATCTAGCTTCTTGCTTAGCCGGTCTATACGGATGTTTTGCTAGTTTAGCTAGACCTTATCCCCTGCCTTGTACCTTGGTGCAGCCTGCCGTCCCTTGTTAGCCTGCTCTTCCGTATTCTATTAAGCTATAGCTGGGCTCGCCTTCGCCTATTAATAGGCGTTCGTAATCGTCTGTACAATAGCCTCTCCCTACTGAATTGGGGATCGTATAGGGCGGGCAGTGTTACCTCCTAGGGTCGGTAGGAGTAGGGAATAGTCGTATCTATAAGCTATAAAGAAGGGAGACAATCCTGTAGCGTTAGCTATACGGCTGTTAATAGCTAGCTCCGCTATAGGGAGGAGGCGGTTCTAGTTCGTCTAGTTATAGTCGACGTACGCTCGGAGGTACGCTTCTAATGTCGAGTTAACCCTTTCCGTCGCTCCGTCCGTCTATAGGCTAAAGGGGGTAACAAGCTACTTAAAAAGACTATATCTCGTACAGAAGGCAGTTATCTATTTACAACCTTCCTTAATCTGTAACTTGTAGAAGGCCGAGACTACGTTAAGCTTAGTAAACCACTTTGCCTTACTAATCCGTCCGAGAGTCTCCTTAATAAGGGGTAGGGGGTACCGGTCCTTCTTGGTAATCGCGTTAATGCCTCTATAGTCTACGCAGAAACGCAATCCGGCCTTCCCCTCCTTGTAGCCAAACAGCACTAGGGCTCCCGCAGACGAGGTACTTGCTCGAATAAAACCTTTGGCAAGCAGGTCGTCCAATGTCTTGCGCAGTACTAGGAGTTCTCTAGAGGACATTCTATACAGCGGTCCGTACAGTACCTTAGGCAGACTCCTATCTAGATAGGGTTCTAGCTAGATGTCGTAGTTAATCCCTTCTCCTTAGTGTAGCAGCAGTTTTAAGGCCGACTTTAGCTCGAAGAGGTCTAGGTATCCCGTATATTCCCTTAGGAGCTTCGTATAGGGGTCTGTTACTTTCTTAGGTACTAATACCTTCTTAATGTCTGCCGTCGCTGTATTGATTTCGGCCTTAGTATTGTTACCCTGCAGAGCCTTCCCTTGATCTTAGGGCCTCTGCTTCGTTAATGTGTTGGCTCCAGCTGTAGCGTTGTCGTCCTGCTGGACCCTCCTTTGGTCTTAGAGCCTCTGCTTCGTTACTGCCAGGTACAGCTGTCCTCGTCCAACGTCTAGCTTGCCCCTCTAGCGCTCTATCTATAGCTTCCCTAGTATTAGGTTATACCCTAACTTGTCCTGTACGACATAGAGGTATAAGTCCTGCTTATAGTGTCCCTATATCTCTATCGTTACTTTTACTATATAGGTAATGTCCGGTCCTCGCCTAGTAATGCCTAATATGCATATAGGTACAGTAGGGGTCGTCTTAATCCAGTGTCTCTGTACGAAGTCTTCGCTAATTACTCTATATACTAAACATCCTGTATTAATTAATGTCTGCACCGTTGCGGACCTGTTTAACGTTGGCCGTACGATAAATAGCGTAGTTGTTATATAGTTGCTCTTAAAAGATAGCTAAGTAGTACTTTGATTTGGCAATCTATCTCGTATATACCTCTAGCAGAGCCTTCGCTTAGAGGCTACTCTTTTCCCAACTCGTCGTCGTCTAAGTAGGACTCCTAATCCTCTTGTTAGGGCGCTGCAGTTGCTACCCTTACAGTGGTCGGCCGTCCCCTAGGTCTCTCTACTAGCAAAAGCCCGCAATTCTGTATAGTGTAGCCTATCTTGCTACACTCGTAGCAGCTCCCTTCTGCTTACCTCTTGTTAAGGGTAGCTATATCTACCTATTGTGCCTTTTTAGTAGCGGCCCTTAGCTATATGGTAACGGCTGCCGCTACCCTCGTCGTTATTAGTTCCTAGTCTATAGCGTCCGTCTGCTGCTAGAGGGGTTGTCTTATCTCGTAAGCATAGCTTATCCGTCCGAGCCTATGCTGCTAGTCGTCGACTATCCTAAGGAGATCGCAGAATTCCTTGTATATAGCTAGTCGCATTACGCCTACTAGTCCTATTATAATCTCCTTAGAGAGGCCTACCTCTAAAGAGGTAAATTTTATCCTGTCCTCCTATTAGAGACCTCCTGCCTCTGCTAGAGTCTAGTCGTATTCCGCAAGGAATTCTCGTATAGTCTTGCGTCCTTGCTTTATTATGTTAACCTATAGGAGTGCTCGGCTCTCGCAGTCTAGGTCCTTATAGCTCTTGTTAAGAGCTGCCTAGAGCATCGTCGTTGTAGCTATTGCCGGGTTGGCAATAGCCGTCTCGTAGTACGGCAGAATCCGTGCTGTTGCCCTGCCCTTTAACCTCCTGAAGAGGTAAACTACCTTGTCTAGCTCGGTCGGGTATGCTCCTAAGTCGACTAGAAGCTTAGAGCGTATCTAGGCAGCCTAGGAGGGGTACTCGGCCGGAGCCTTACCGTCGTATATAGAGACGTCGGGGAGTTTGCTCTTAGGGGTTGGGGTATAGGCTATCGTATTCGTCGTCGTCGTAGGGGTGGGATCGCGATCAGACGCCCTAAGCTGTCGTAGCTCCTGTTCCTGTTAGGAAATTATCTTAGCCTAGTAGCTTACTTGCTGCTCGAGCTGCCTCTTGTGTTCTAGCAGCTCCTCGTACGCGCAGTGCATATGCCCCTGTATAGCCGTAGGTTCTATAGGGATGTCGCTGTCTATCTTTGTTGTAATACTGTAGTTATCGACAGTAAGATTAGTTCCTAATATAAGGGCTTAAGAATCTTAGTTTAGAAACTTAAGGTTAGGTATCTATATAAAGGAACTAATAGGCAGTTCCTTCGTCGTCTGCTGCTGTACAATTTGTACCTACGAAGCTAAGCTAGCAATTTCCCTCTATATAGGGGTGCAAGGTTTATACTCTGTATAGAGGGTCGGGAGTTCTCCCTCTATATAGTAGTACAGAGTTTTCCCTCTGTTTAAAGGGGCGGCAATTCCCCTCTGTATAGGGCTATAGGGTTCTCCCTCTGTACAGGAGTGGGGTCCTGTTAGTAATTCCGTATAGAGGGTAGGGTCGTGCTGGCGCCGCTAAGTCGCAGTCCTTAGGGCGACGGCTGGCTTAGGTCGGGTCCAGGACCTGGGCTGGGCGGCGCCCCCTAACAGGTATGCTCCTAAGTCGACTAGAAGCTTAGAGTGCATCTAGGCAGCCTAGGAGGGGTACTCAGCCGGATTATTACTATTGTAGGTAGTAACGTTAGGGAGTTTGCTCTTAGGGACTGCAGTCTAGGCTGTCGTATTCGTCGTCATTATAGGAGTTAGGTCGGAACCGGACGCCCTAAGCTGTCGGAGCTCCTGTTCCTGTCGGGAAACCGTTAAGGCCTAGTAGCCTATATAGTCTTCGAGCTAGGTCTTGCGTACTAGCAGCTCTTTATATATGCAGTGCATCTGATCCTGCATAGTCGTAGGTTCTATAGGGATGTCGCTGTCTATCTTCGTTGTATTACTATAGTTACTAACAGTAAGATTAGTTCCTAATGTAAGGGTTTAAGAATCTTAGTTTAGAAACTTAAAGCTAGGTATCTATATAAAGGAACTAATAGGCAGTTCCTTTGTTATCCGCTGCTGTACAATTTGTACCTATAAAGCCAAGCTAGCAATTTCCTACTATGTAGGGGTGTAAGGTTTTCTCTCTATATATGATCCGGGCGCGCAGATATGATTCAATACGGCCTTTTTGATAACTATATCTCGAACTGAGGAGGGAAAGGAATCTATGTGGTGGTAGTGGTAGACTTTCGTAGTAGTGGTGCTAAGGCCCGGCTCGGCTCGGAAGGGCCGAGCCGAAATTCCAAGGGTCCACCCTATTACTTAGTCCTACCCCTTTCTGCCGCCGTAACACCACCCCCCTCCCTTACTAGCGGTCGCCCTCGACCGCTTAGTTACCCTATCCATCCGAAAATCTTTACTCTTTTTTTTTTTAATTCGTCCCCTCCTTCTCGAAAATCCTCTTTAACGGTAATGTTACCTCTTCCGTCTTCTATCAAAAAAACAACGTTCTCTTTATCGCTTCTTGAATTTCTTATGTCGTCGGCATCTGAAGTCCTTCACTTAGCGTTTATGTAATCGATGCTATCTGATCTGATCGGCGGTCTTCTAAGCTGCGGCTCGGTTGGTCTGTGTGTCGCCTTAGAGGTCTATATAGATCTTTCTGCGGCGCCGTTTTTCTTCTTCTTTTTCTCTTCCACTAAAGCCTTTACCTACTACGCCGGTGGGTAGTGGCTACGTCGAAGACCTCCCCGAGGCGACCGTTACGATCGTCTTTATCGGCTTCTGCGCTAGTAGAGCGGACGCGGCTTTCTTTATTCCGAACTATCAACTTCGGAGCTACTTAGGCTTTGGCTTCTTCGGGTTCCAAATGTAGAATTTTTCTAGCAGCTCCACCGAATTTCGCAGGTTCTCGATCGGATACCATTCGTAGTCTTCCGGCTACCCCTTCTACGAGATCTTCGCTTTGATAGACCCCCTTATCTTCTTTACGTCTATTACATCTTCTACCTCCTACTCTTCTTCCTTACCGTCCATCTCGATTAACGGGAGTTCGGCGAACCCCTGTTCCGGAAGGCCGTCCTTAGGGTCCAGGCTTAGCAGATCCGAATAAAAGACATCGTAGATCCGGAACGATTTCGGTAGCTGGAGCCGATAAGTTACCAGCGACCTCTTTTCCACTATGGTAAACGGACCTATATAGCGTAGATTGAGCTTGGCGTTCCCTTTCAGCCTCAGGTTCCGCGTGTTAAGCCAGACCTTTTAACCTTCCTCGAATTCTATTAGCGACCGCTTTCTATTAGTTCGAGTTACTATCTTCTTCTAAGCCGATTCTATCGCTTCTTTCGCTACTTTGATCGCTTCTTCTATCTAAGATCGGAGCGCTTCCGCCGCTGCGGCGGCGACTCTCTTTGACGACGTAGTAATAGTGGAAAGCTCCGGCGAGCCGGCGTCGCTCGGCGGCTGGAAGCTCAGCCTCAGAAGATAACTGTAGGTTATCTCGAACGGCGCCAGTAACGTAGCTTCTGACCGTGCTGAATTGGCGCAGAACTTAGCTATCGGCAGCATCTCGACCTACTTTTCTTAATAGTGGCTGCAGAAGATTCGTAGATATTTCTCTATCTTACAGTTGGCCACTTTAGACTGACTATCGGTCTAAGGGTGAGCTGCTGTGCTGAGCTTTCCACTAATTCCGAGAGCTTGGTTAATAGCTTTCTATACGTCGGCAGTAAATTGAGGAACCCTATCTGTAGTAATAGTGTCCGGCAGGCTATAGTGCTTCTATACGTGTTGAATCAACATCTATGCGGTCTCTTCTGTAGTGGTTCCTTCGTCTCTCGCTCGGTAGGGGATAAAGTGGCGTTTCTTGCTTAGTCAGTCTACTACGTTCAGCGTAGCGTTATATCTATCTAAGTCCAGCAGGCCGGTTACGAAGTCTATCGTAATGTGTTGCTACGGTTTCTCGGGGATTGGAAGTGGCTTTAACAGACCGGCCGGAAGACCGTAACGTAGCTTCGCGGCCCGGCACGCGTAGCAATTGCCGATAAACCGGTGGATCCGCTCGTAGATTCGCGGAAACCAGTAGATCGTCCTTACGGCTTCTATCGTTTTCTTTGATCCTGCGTAACCAACGTCCTTAGAGCTATAGACCAATTAGATAACCTCTGTAACCAGTTCTTCCAGAACTATCAGCTTTCCTGAGCCTGTTCTGCCGAGCTTCTGCTGTTGATTAAGCCGTTCCACCCTCTCGTAGAGCGTTTCTTTTTCGGTCTCCAGTTCTGTCGGTTCCGGTTCGGTCTGCAGTTCTGCTGCGCAGATCCCCGCTTTCTTTAACACCTCGGCGTCTACTATCCGTTTGGTCAGCACCTTCTAAAACATGTTCGGATCTTCTTTCGCGCGGCTGGTCTTCCCTTCTCTTCGCGTCAGCGCATTAGCCTTTCCGTTTTGAGCCCCTAGTCGATAAGTAATCTTGAAATCGAACCCGGACAAGTAGGCGGCCTACCGTGCTTAACGTCGTAAGAGCTTCTGCGTCTTTATAAAGTAGGTCAGCGACTGGTGGTCCGTAAGGACCTGGACCGTGCTCTTTCCAGCTATAAGTTCCGGCTTCCACTCCTCGAACGCCTGTATAATGGCCAGCAGTTCTTTATCGTAGATCGCGTAGTTCCTCTTAGCTTCCGTTATAGATTTGCTAAAGAAAGCTACTAGATAAAGGGTTTCATCGTCTCCGTATTAAGAAAGGACCCCTGCCGCTACTGTATCGGAAGCGTCCGTTTCTACGTAGATCGTCTTTTCCGGCCGGAAGTGTGCCAGAACCGGCGCCGAGGCCACTGCTTCTTTCAGCCGGTTAAAGGCTTCCGTACACTTCTTATTCTATAGGCCGGCGGCCTCTTTCTTTAGTGCTTCGTTCAGGGGTCTCGCGATCTTGCTAAAGTCCTTAATGAACTGTCGATAGTAGCTGCAGAATCCGAGAAACGCTCTAATTTGCGTAGTGTTTCCGGATTTCGGCTGCCTCCATTCCGCAACGGCGGCGACCTTTAATGGGTCTATACAAATTCCGTCTCTTCCGACGATAAGACCGAGATACTTAACCTCGGTTTGATAGAACTCGCTCTTCTTCGTGTCCGCGTTCAACCCGACCTTGCGGAGCCTCTTTAACACTCTCTCGATGTAGTCCGTGTGTTGCTCTCTCGTTCTATCTGTATAGATAAGGATGTCGTCTAAGTAGATAGACACAAACCGCTCTAGCATGTCTATAAAGGAGTGGTTTATAAAGCGTTGCTATACCGCCGGCGCGTTAGTGAGTCCGAACGGCATTACCAGCTACTTAAAATTGCCTATACGCGTGGCGAACGTCGTAAGATCTTCTGTTTGCCCTTCTTCGTTCCTTAGTCGGTGGAACGCCTGTCGAATGTCCAGTTTGCTGAACTATTTAGCTTTAGCCACTCGTTGTATAGTCTCGTCGATCAGCGGCAGCGGGTATACGTCTCTCTTGGTGACCTCGTTAAGGCCTCGATAGTCTACGCAGAGTCGGGGACCACCTCCGGGCTTCCGTACGAAAAGAATCGGTAACGCATATTCTGCTAAGCTTGGCGTAATGAACTTCTTCGATAGGTTCTCTCGAACAAACACTTCTACCTAGTCCAGCTCGGCTGGCGACAATCTTCTTAGGGGCTCGGTTCGTAGCAACGTAGCCCCCTCTTTCAACCTGATCTTGTTGTCGTATTCCGGCCGGTGGAGCGGTAGGAGGTTGGAGTCGGCTTTTAAGAACACGTTAGCGTAATTATAGAGCTCTACCGGCAGCACCTCCAACAGGTCCGCTTCTTCTTCCGCTATTATCTTGCGGTGGTCCTCGATGTCTTTTATCGAAATAGCGTAGATCTCGTTGCTCGGCGACTTCGCGAGGGTCGTTATAGCTTCTAAACTTATTATTCCGACGGTAACTAGGGATTCGGAATGATCGGACGGAGCCTCTTTCGCGGACTCCGTAGCTTTCGGCTCGGCGGCGGCGGTTGCGGTAGCGGCCGTTCCGATAGTCCCTGCTCCGCTACCCGGGGTTTTGAATCTAATCGTTCCTTGATCTACGTCGATAATAGCTTTCTGGTTCTTTATCTATTTCTGCCCTATAATAATGTCAAACCTTCCGATATCTATAATTCGGAACGTCGCTTCCGTAGTGCGACCAGCCAAGGTAGTCTTTAGCGGCACGTAGTGCGTAACGCTTTCCGTGTCTTGTCCGTTGTATACCGAAATCTTCGTCGGCGACGCTGATTCTACCGGATAGCCGTATCCATTCGTCAGCTTCCGGACTAGCCGATAGTGGATCGCTGCACCGATGAGAGCTCCGGTGTCGATAAAAGCTTTTAACTGGAGGGGTTGGCGCGACTTCTTAACAGGGTAGATCGTAATAGGAAGGATGATCGCCGTTTCCGTATTCACTTCTACGGCTGCCGAGAGCGGATCGCTACAGCTGTTAATACTTTCTTCTCGTGTCGATTCGCTCCGGTGCAGTGCCCTATTGTCAATGCTGGATAGGGGGCCTATCCGTCCAGCTAGTCTTTTCCTATAATCCTTAACTGCACCCTACCGCCTACGCTCTCGGTGTCGTTCGGAGCCGGCTCTATAGCTTGTATAGTCTTTCTCAGTGACTGCGGCTGCTTTATAACACGATACTCCTGCTTCTGCTTATCCGATGCTTGGCATCTTATAGCGATGTAGCTAGGCTTCCTACACGCGTAGCAGGTAGGGACGAACGACGAACGCTGTAACTAATAAGGTAGCTGCTGGGGTGCTCTCCGGAAAGGCGCAGGGGGTCGTGTTGTCTGCGTTATTAACGGCTTCTGACGTAGCGCGGTACACTTGAGCCAAAAGGGACTGGTCAAGTAACTCGGAAGTGACTTGACCAATGTGTACCAGATATATAAACCTTGGCAAGGCATAGTAATAACACAGGCCAACCCACCCCGTATTACTACCCCCTGCGCTACAGGCTTACAACCTCGTAAGCTGCGCTTACTTATAGGCTACGTATGCTATTGCACAGCCCCCCTATACAGCATACGCAATCAACCCCCCCTAGCAGGTCTGCCCACAGCTAGCTGGACCTTTACCGGGTCTGCCTTATTCTGTACGGAGTGGTAGACAAACGGACATACGTTAACGCTGCTTCTACTCTCCCGTTAAAAGATGCGCCCTCTGGGAATTGAACCCGGGCCTTTTATCGTACACTTTCAGCAGTTACTTCCAAGTTAAGTGACGTAGCGCGGTACACTTAAGCCAAAAGGGACTAGTTAAGTAACTCGGAAGTGACTTGACCAATGTATACCAGATATATAAACCTTGGCAAGGCATAGTAATAACACGGGCCAACCCACCCCGTATTAGCTTCTAAGCCGGTTTACGTGTCGTCGATTTTCCGTATACGTTTAGGTTTCTCGCGGTGACTCTCGCTCGGTGCATAAAGCTCTTAAGGTCTTCGTCTTCTATAGACGCTATAGCGGGGGCCAGTTCAGGGTTCAGCTTCTGCCTTAGTAGGTAGAGCTGCTCGTCTTCTGACACTCTGGCCCTAATAGCATGTTTTCTAAATAGCCTGTAGAATTCCTCGAACGTCTGCCGGTTCTGATTAATCTTGTCTAGCTGCTTACAGGCCGTCTTCTTCCTAAAGGGGTCTCCGAAGCGTTGATCCAGCACTTTGATCGCTTCTTTAGTGGTTACTTCTTCTAGGTCCGCTACTAGCGAAAAAGCTTCACCTTCTAATCGCGATTCCAGGTATGCCAATCTATCTCCGGCACTGTTTCCAGCGTAGTCGCGGTCTATCTTATTCTTTATCTTCTTCTTAAACGCTTCCCAGTCTTCGGGGTCTCCGCCTCTAAACGCCGGCGGGTCTGGCAATAATGTTATTAAGGTGCCACCTTAACTATAGGCCGCCGGTAAGGCGGTCTCTGCTTGTTCTTCTTAACGCGGTAGCAGCGGCGACGACCTCGCTGCTTCCTTCTCCTCTAGCTGATCCTTTATCGCTTTTAACTGTGCCAGTCGGTTCGCCGCTTGGTTTTCTAGCACATCTATAATAGTCTCGGCCGACTCCTTCTCGGCTCTTACCGTCTCTACTGTTACGGCAGCAGAAAGGGGTGGGACTAAGTGATAGGGTGGACCCTTGGAATTTCGGCTCGGCCCGTCCGGGCTGAGCTGGGCCTTGGCACTACCACTACTACGGAAGCCTACCACTACCACTACATAGATTCCTTTCCCTCCTTAGTTCGAGATATAGTTATTAAAAAGGCTGTATTAAATCGTATCTGCGTGCCCGGATTATTATATCTCGAACTCACTCTCTACACCAACCCCGCGCTGCGCGAAAGGGCCTGTCGAACTATCCGGAAACCCAAATAACGCACGCGCACCCACACACACACCAAAACAACAACCCCCGAAGGCACCGTAAGAAGATAGAAGGCTTCTTAGCGGTAGAGAGCGGCGTAATAGGCCGCTGCGGAAAGAGAAAGACTAACAGAGCGAGTAGGCGCTCCAGTGTTATCAATAATAAGATTATTATTAACGGTTTTACGGCGGAAGAGACCGCAGAGATTAAGGAACGAATAAGCGAATACAAGAAAATCTACGACTGTACGCTCGAGGAACTTAAGGACTATGTAAACGAGAATAGAATAGAGAAGGTCTACGACGGTATAGACCTTATCGAGATGCTGTTTTACAGAACGCTGGAAGAGAACAGACAACTAAGAGAAGAAACTAAAGCGGGAAGGGCCGAAAAGGAATCGGCAGAGACTATTATCGACGTGTTAGAAAACCAGGCGGCGAATCGACTAGCGCAGCTGAAGGCGCTAAAGGATTAACTGGCTGATATAGAAGCAGCGATGTCGTCGGCGCCGCTACCGCATCGAGAAGAACAAGCAGAGACCGCCTTACTAGCGGCCTACAGTTAAGGCGGTACGTTAATAACGTTACTACCGGATCTACCGGCGTTCAGAGGCGGAGACCCTAAAGACTGGGAAGCGTTTAAGAAGAAGATAAAGAATAAGATAGACCGCGACTACGCCGGAAACAGTGCCGGAGATAGATTGGCGTACCTGGAATCGCGATTAGAAGGTAAAGCTTTTTCGCTAGTAGCGGACCTAGAAGAGGCGACCGCCGAGGAAGCGATCAAAGCACTGGACCAGCGCTTCGGAGACCCATTCCAAAAGAAGACAGCCTGTAAGCAGCTGGACAAGATCAATCAGAACCGGCAGACGTTTAAAGAATCCTACAGACTATTCAGAAAATATGCGATTAGGGCCCGAGTAGCAGAAGATAAGCAGCTCTACCTACTAAGGCAGAAGCTGAACCCTAAACTGGCCGCCGCTATAGCGTCGGTGGAAGACGAAGACCTTAAGAGCTTCGTGCACTAAGCGAGAGTTACTGCAAGAAACCTGAACGCATACGGAAAATCGACGACACGTAAACCGGCTTAGAAGCCGTCGCCGTCGCCGCAGGGAACCAGAGCCCCTGTCCTATACCGACAACACCCCTAGCAGCCATTTAATTCGCAGCGTTCGTCGTTCGTCCCCACCTGCTATGCGTACAGAAAGCCCGGCTATATCGCTACGAGATGCCAAGCAACGGCACAGCAGAAGCAGGAATATCGAGCAACGAAGCAGCCGCCACTGCTAAGGAAGACCATCTAAGCCATCGAACCGGCTCCGAACGACACCGAGAGCGTAGACGGTAGGGTGCAGTTAAGGATTATGGGAAAAGACCAGCTAGATGGATAGGCCCCCTATCCAGCACTGACAATAGGGCACCGCACTAGAGCGAATCGACACGAGAAGAAAGCATCAACAGCTGCAGTGATCCGCTCTTAGCGGCGGTGGAAGTGAACATAGAAACAGCTATTATCCTTCTAATTACTGTCTACCCCCTTAACGGATCGAGCAAACCACTTTAGCTAAAAGCCTTTATCGACACCGGAGCTCTTATCGGCGCGGCGATCCACTACCGACTAGTTCAGAAACTGACGAAGGGATACGGCTATCCGGTGGAAATAGCGTCGCCGACGAGGATTTCGGCGTACAACGGACAAGACACGGAAAGCGTTACGCACTACATACCGCTAAAGACTACCTTAGCTGGTCGCACTACGGAAGCGACGTTCCGAATTATGGATATCGGAAGGTTTGACATTATTATAGGGCAGAAATAGATAAAGAACCAGAAAGCCATTATCGACGTAGATAAAGGAACGATCAGATTCAAAACCTAAGGTAACAGCGCCGTCACTACCGAATCGGTCGCAGCCGCGACAGCAAGATCGGAGGCGACCAGCGGCGAAACGGCCCTGCCTACCTCTACCGAGCCTGCGCCTACGATCGGAATAATAAGCTTAGAAGCTTTATCGACCCTCGCGAAGTCACTAGACAACGAGATTTACGCTATCTCAATAAAAGACATCGAAGACTACCAGAAGATAATAGCGGAAGAAGAAGTAGATCTAGTAGAGGTGCTACCGAAAGAACTCTATAGTTATACTAACGTGTTCTTAAAGGCCGACTCCAACCTCTTGCCGCTCTACCGACCGGAATATAACAACAAGATCCGACTAAAAGAGGGAGCTACGCTGCCAAGAACCGAGCCCCTAAGACGACTGTCGCCGGCGGAACTGGACTAGGTAGAGGTGTTTGTTCGCGAAAATCTGGCGAAGAAGTTTATTACGCCGAGTTCTGCTGAATATACGTTACCGATTCTTTTCGTAAGGAAACCAGGGAGTGGTCTGCGACTCTGCGTAGACTATCGAGGCCTTAACGAGGTCACTAAGAGAGACGTATATCCACTGCCGCTAATAGATAAGACTATACAGCGCGTAGCAAAGGCTAAGTGGTTCAGCAAGCTGGACATCCGCCAAGCGTTCTATCGACTAAGAAACGAAGAAGGGCAAACAGAAGACCTTACGACGTTCGCGACGCGTATAGGCAATTTCAAGTAGTTGGTAATGCCTTTCGGACTTACCAACGCGCCGGCAGTGTAGCAACGCTTTATAAACTACACTTTTATAGACATGCTAGAGCGGTTCGTGTCTATCTATTTGGACGACACTCTTATCTATACGGACGGAACGAGAGATCAGTATACGGACTACGTCGAGAGGGTGCTGAAGAGACTCCGCGAAGTAGGATTAAACGCGGACACGAAAAAGAGCGAGTTCTACCAAACCGAGGTCAAATATCTCGGTCTTATCGTCGGAAGAGATAGAATTCGGATATACCCCTTAAAGGTCGCCGCCGTCGCGGAATGGAAGCAGCCGAAATCCGGAAACACTATGTAGATCAGGGCGTTTCTCGGGTTCTGCAGCTACTATCGACGGTTTATTAAAGACTTTAGCAAGATAGCGAGACCCCTAAACGAGGCGTTAAAGAAAGAGGCCGCCGGCCTATAGAACGAGAAGTGCACGGAAGCCTTTAACTAGCTGAAAGAAGCGGTGGCCTCTGCGCCAGTTCTAGTACACTTCCGGCTAGAAAAGACGATCTATATAGAAACGGACGCTTCCGATACAGTAACGGCAGGGGTCCTCTCTTAATACGCTAACGATAGCGAGACCCTCTACCCGGTGGCTTTCTTTAGCAAATCTATAGCGGAAGCCGAGCGGAACTACGCTATCTACGATAAGGAGCTGCTAGCGATTATTCAGGCTTTCGAGGAGTGGAAACCGGAGCTTATAGCTAGAAAGAGCACAGTTCAGGTCCTTACGGACCACCAATCGCTGGTCTACTTTATAAAGACGCAGAAGCTCTTACGTCGCTAAGCTCGGTAGGCCGCCTACTTATTAGGGTTCGACTTTAAGATCACCTATTAACTAGGGGCTCAAAACGGAAAGGCTAATGCGCTAACGCGAAGAGAAGGGAAGACGAGCTGCGCGAAGGAAGATCCGAACATGTTTCAGAAGGTGCTGACTGAACGGATAGTAGACGCCGAGGTGTTGAAGGAAGCGGGGATCTGCGCGGCAGAACTGCAGACCGAACCGGAACCGATAGAGCCGCCGATCGAAGAAAAGACTCTCTACGAAAAGGTGGAGCAGCTCAACCAGCAACAGAAACTCGGCAAAACTAGTTGAGGGAAGCTAATAGTTCTGGAAGAACTGATTACAGAGGTTATCTAGCTGGTCCATAGCTCCAAGGATGTTGGTTACGCGGGGTTAAAGAAGACAATAGAAGCTATAAGGACGATCTACTAGTTTCCGCGGATCTACGAGCGGATCCACTGGTTTATCGCTAATTGCTATGTATGCCGAGCCGCGAAGCTACGTTACAGTCTTCCGGCGGGTCTACTAAAGCCACTTCCAATCCCCGAGAAGCTGTAGCAGCATATTACGATAGATTTCGTAACCGGCCTGCCGGACTCCGATAGATACGACGCTACGCTAAACGTAGTGGACCGACTAAGCAAAGAACGCCACTTTATCCCCTGCCGAGCGAGAGACGAAGAAACTACTGCGGAAGAGACAGCGCGGATGTTGATTTAACATAATACAGGGTGGGTTGGCCTGTGTCATTACTATGCCTTGCCAAGGTTTATATATCTGGTACACATTGGTCAAGTCACTTCCGAGTTATTTGACCAGTCCCTTTTAGCTTAAGTGTACCGCGTCGCATCACTTAACTCGGAAGTGACTGCTAAAAGTGTACGATAAAAGGCCCGGGTTCAATTCCTAGGGGGCGCATCTTTTAACGGGAGAGTAGAAGCAGCGTTAACGTATGTCCGTTTGTCTACTACTCCGTACAGAATGAGGCAGACCCGGTAAAGGTCCAGCTGGCTGTGTGCAGACCTGCCGGGGGGGGTTGATTGCGTATGCTGTATAGGGGGGCTGTGCAATAGCATACGTAGCCTGTAAGTAAGCGCAGCTTACGAGGTCGTAAGCCTGTAGTGCAGGGGGTAGTAATACGGGGTGGGTTGGCCCGTGTTATTACTATGCCTTGCCAAGGTTTATATATCTGGTACACATTGGTCAAGTCACTTCCGAGTTACTTAACCAGTCCCTTTTGGCTCAAGTGTACCGCGTCGCATTACAACACGTATAGAAGCACTATAGCCTGCCGGACACTATTACTACGGATAGGGGTCCTTAATTCACCGCTAACGTATAGAAAGCCATTAACCAAGCTCTCGGAATTCGTAGAAAGCTCAGCACGGCCGCTTACCTGCAGACCGACAGTTAGTCTAAAGTGGCTAACCGAGAGATAGAGCAATATCTACGAACCTTCTGCGGCTATTATCAAGAAGAATAGGTCAAGGTGTTGCCGATAGCCGAGTTCTGCGCCAACTCGGTACCTTCTAAGGCCACCTCGCTGGCGCCGTTCGAAATAACGTATAGCTATCTTCCGAGAATGAGTTTCCAGCTGCTGAACGAACCCAGCTCCGCAGAACTACCTACCGCTACGTCGTCAAAGAGAGTTGCCGCCGCAGCGGCAGAAGCGCTACAATCTTAGATAGAAGAAGCGATCAAGGTAGCAAAAGACGCGATGGAATCGTCTCAGAAAAAGATAGTAACTCGAGCTAATAGAAAAAGGTTACTACTAGAATTCGAGGAAGGCCAAAAGGTATAGCTTAACACGCGAAACCTAAGGCTAAAAGGCAACGCCAAGCTCAATCTACGCTACGTAGGTCCGTTTAAGATAATAGAAAAGAGGTCGCCGGTAACTTATCGGCTCCAGCTACCGAAATCGTTCCGGATCTACGATGTCTTTTATTCGGATCTGTTGAGCCTAGACCCTAAGGACGGCCTTCCGGAACAAGTGTTTACCAAACCCCTGCCAATCGAGATGGACGATAAGGAAGAATGGGAGGTAGAAGACGTAATAAACGTAAAGAAGACGAGGGGGTCTATCAAAGCGAGGATCTTGTAGAAGGGGTGGCCGGAAGACTACGAATAGTATCCGATCGAGAACCTGCGGAATTCGGCGGAGCTGCTCAGAGAGTTCTACGTACGGAACCCAAAGAAGCCGAAACCCGGATAGCTCCGAAACTGACGACCTCCGAAAGAGATAAAAGAAGAAAGCCGCGTCCGCTCTATCGGCGCGGAGGCCGAAGAAAACGATCGTAGCGGTCGCCTCGGGGAGGTCTTCGACTTAGCTACTACCTACTGCCGGTTCGGCAGGCAGCTCGCCGACGCCGTAGCGTGCCAGCGCCGCCGACCCTGCGGTAGGTAAGGGCTTTGGTAGAAGAGAAAAAGAAGAAGAAGAAACGACGCCGCGGACAGATCTATATAGACCTCTAAGGCGACGCACAGACTAGCTATGCCGCAGCTTAGATAACCTACGGTTCAGATCAGATAGCACGGATCACATAAACGCCAAGTGAAGGACTTTAGACGCCGACGACGTAAGAAATTGAAGGAGCGATAAAAAGAACGTTGTTTTTGATGGAAGATGGAAGAGGTAACATCAGCGTTGAAAGGGATTTTCGAGAAGGAGACGATAAAAAAAAAAAAAAAAAAAAGAACGAAAAGATTTTCGGATAGATAGGGTGACTAAGCGGTCGAGGGCGACCGCTGGTGAGGGAGGGGGGTGGTGTTACGGCGGCAGAAAGGAGTGGGACTGAGTAATAGGGTGGACCCTTGGAATTTCAGCTCGGCCCGTCCGGGCCGAGCCGGGCCTTGGCACCACTACCACTAAGGAAGCCCACCACTACCACCACATAGATTCCTTTCCCTCCTCAGTTCGAGATATAGTTATCAAAAAGGCCGTATTGAATCGTATCTGCGTGCCCGGATTATCTACTTTCTCTCTTAGCTATCTGTTCTCTTCCAGCGTTCTGTAGAACAGCGTCTTAATAAGGTCTATACTATCGTAGACCTTTCCTATCCTATTCTCGTTTACATAGTCTTCTAGTTCCTCGATCGTGCAGTCGTAGATCTTCCTATATTCGGCTATTCGTTCCTTGACCTTAGCAGTCTCTTCTGCTATAAAACCGCTAACAACGATCTTATCGTCAATTACGCTAGAGCGCCTACTTGCTCTGTTAGCCTTTCCTTTTCTGCTTCTGCTGCGGCCTATAACGCTGCCCTCTACCGTCGAGAAGCCTTCTATCTTCTTACAGTGCTGGGTTTGGTGTTTTTGGTGTATGCGCGTGCGTTATTCGGGTGTCCGGATGGTTCGACGGGCCCTTTCGCGCAGCGCAGGGTTTGTTGTAGTAAGTGAGTTTAAGATATAATAATCCGGGCGCGCAGATATAATTCAATACGGCCTTTTTGATAACTTTATCTCGAACTGAGGAGGGAAAGGAATCTATGTGGTGGTGGTGGTGGACTTTCGTAGTGGTGGTGCCAAGGCCCAGCTCGGCCCGGAAGGGCCGAGCCGAAATTCCAAGGGTCCACCCCATTACTCAGTCCCACCCCTTTCTGCCGCCGTAACAGTATAGAGGGTTAGGAGTTTCCCTTCGTATAGAGATGCAGAGTTTTCCGCTGTACAGAGGGGCGCCTATTTCCCTCTGTGCAGGCTGTAGGATTCTTCCTCTGTACAGGGTAAGGGGTCGTGCTAGCGCCGCTAAGTCGCAATCCTTAGGGCGACGGCTGGCTTAGGTCCAGGACCTGGCTGGACGGCGCCCCCTAACACACCCCTTTCTGCCGCTGTAACACTACTGTTACAGTTAACTAGTGTAAGAGTTAGAGAAGCAGGGCTAACAAAGAGATCTGTCTACAAGCTAGAGAGAGAGAGTTTGTAGAGAAGCTTAGTAGCTAGCCTACTAGCACAAATCCTGCTAGAGAGAGAGTTTATAGAGAAGCTTAGCAGCTAGCCTACTAGTACAAATCCTGCTGCAGCCTCCTCACCGTTCTCTATAGCTTGTCTTATAAATTAATTTAGGACTATTATTTTTAGTCTTAGAATTTAGCCTAGTTTTCAGATCTTAGTTTAGTCTTTAGGCTCTAGCTTGTCTAGGCAAACCTAGGACATTCTGCAGTACATCTTAACACCTAAAACTTTAGCACACTTTAGACTACCTTAGACTACCTTAGACTACCTTAGACTACCTTGTTACACCTTTAACAACCTAATACCCTAACATTTAGTTAGTTAGTCTACGTACATTATCTAAGTAGGCGGATAGTTTAACAGGCTCTTTCGTACAGCCCAGGTAGTGGGTTAATGCGAGTTTGAAATATAATATTCTTAACATGTTGATATAGTTTAATACAGCTTATTTGAAGACTATATCTCGAACTAAAGAAGGAGGAATCTATATGGTGATGGTGTGGCTACCTTTCGTGGTGGCGAATGCCAAGCCGGGTCGTCCCACCACAGAACCTAAATCCGGAGAAGTGTGCCTGAGGCCGTCATCCAGGGTCCACCCCTTCCACCACCGTATCAATGAAGGCCAGTTGCATGATGAAGGCCAGTTGCATGATGAAGGCCAGTTGTATGATGAAGGCCAGTTGCATGATGAAGGCCAGTTGCATGATGAAGGCCAGTCGCATGAAGAAGGCCAGTCGCATGCAAGCAATGCGGAAGAAGCACCTTTCGGCCGACGGTGCAGACTCTGGGCCGGGATGCTCGGGTCCCATCGCGGGACGGGTGCAGCAGAGCTTTGCAGACGGGTGCGGACGGGTGCAGACGGGTGCAGACGGGTGCAGACGGGTGCAGACGGATGCAGACGGGTGTCGTGGCCGTGGCCATCGCCGATGCGGGGGCTTGGCGCCTTCCGCGTGGGTTGCGCGGCTGCCGGCTGCCGCCTGGCCACCCAACCCACGGCGCGCCCGCTCGCCCGCGCCGCCCATCGTCACCACACGCCGCCGTCCACGCACATTTTGCCTTCGCCCACAGCAGCAATCAGCGCAGCCCTCGCGGCCGACGTACCGGTACGTACTTGCCCAACCACATCCCCAACCACATCCCCAACCCCGCGGCTCCTCTGCCCATTCGCCCATTTGCCCATTCGCCCCTTCGCCCCTTCGCCCGCGGGCAGTCGGAGGCACAGGCGGGCAGTCGGAGGCACAGGCGGGCAGTCGGAGGCACAGGCGGGCAGTCGGAGGCACAGGCGGGCATTGTGCACCGCATTCGTGTGCCGCGTCTTCTTGTACCGCGTCTGTGCAGCGTCTTCTTGTACCGCATCTGTGCTGCGTGTGCCGGCGCTGACGCTGACGCTGACGCTGACGCTGACGGCCGGCGGTGCAGTCCACCAGTCCTTGCCCCCATCTCGTGAGCAGCCTCCGACTGGACGGCTCCACCAGCAGCCGTCTCAACCGCCCTACACCCTGCCCTGGACTGACACCAGCTGCAGAATCTAGGCGGTGCACACGCTTCTCCAGAACACACCCGACACGCTTCTTCGCTTCACTATGGGTGAGTGAGATTCCCCCCCCACCTCCCCGCCGAGTCCCCTCTTCCGCCCATCCCCATCCCCATCCCCATCCCCATCCCCTTCCCTCTCACCCTCCCTTTCGCGCCGCACCTCCTCGGCTTCCCCCCTTGGCGGCGGCCTCACTCGCCCACGCGTGTCGCGCTGTCACACGTCAGACGCCGGTCTTGATTCCGCTCCGACCGACCACAGCCGTACTGACCGTCTGTCGCAGCCGATTATCGCGACTCGCGCGACTCGGTATGTATACTGACCATCACCCCCCGTCATCATGCAGCACGTAGCCTCCAGCGTGCTGCGCTGTGCGGCCACATACACTCCGGACCACCTGGCGCTGGACCTCGAAGGACTCGGCCGGGACGCCATGTGTTCCCAGGTCGATGAGACCCGAGATATATATATGCGGCGATACTGGGAGCTGGACTGAACAGCAAGCGGAAAGATGATCATTAAACGGATATGCGGCGAAAGAGAAGACGCGCGCGCGATAATGACCGGCACGCGGATATGAGGCCATCAGTGCTGGACGGCGGTATCAGACGGCGGCATACAAGACCAAGGGCGCGGCGGATCATGTATGATTCGATAACAGCAAGCTGCCATCCAAACAATATAGCTCAAGGAGTCATCAAGCTCCCCTCATGCCTGTCTTTCCAGACAAATTTGACCCGAGCTTTCTACGCGTCTACGCATCTTCGCACATGCTCAGCGCCAAAGCAGTAACGCTCAACTTGCCAATTGAGCATATTTTGAGCACATTAATGTCCATCTCGTCTCCGTGAGGCATGTCAGCGGAGGCACTATGACAATTCCATGAAATGCTTTGCAATTTCTCGCCTTCGGAACGCGCTGCGCTCTTACCTGACCAGCGACAACCTGACGCCGCTCGTCCGAGTCGCCAGAGCAACCGAGGACTCCCGATTGCCGCACACAATACCGGATCCCGGGGGAAACCGATCGCTTCGGCAGCACCAGGAGAATGCTTCGGCATACAGCCATTCCTGGATCACATGCCGAGACCAGGCGCTGTCATCGCACGTGGCCTACACAATGGAAATGGCTGCTGACAACATCTCGGTGGCTATTCCCGCCGCCGGAACATCCACCCCGGAACAGTCATCCTGCGCCATCACATTGGAGGCATCCGTCTAATCGGTGGCGTGCACTTCTGGACCTACCCACGCACCATGGATGAAGTGTCTTCCTTGGCTGAACAATCCTGTTACTTCCAGCCTGGAGCACTTTACCACAGCGCCTCATCGTTCAGATCGACCACTTGCAGAATGCAACACGTCTGGCCCTGATCGAATCCAAGCACCAGTCTCATCCAGGCAGCGAGCGTCTTGTCCAAGCAAGTGATCTATGGCCACCAAGAGCATCGTGCCCAGACACGACAGCACGAGGTCGACAACGTCACACCGCAGCCTGCCACAGCGCCCGCCATATCTGTCAGCGGGGTGGAACGACTACAGTTCAACTATGCCCCTTCCCTTCGAAGACACAGTCACCAGCGCTTCATTCACGAGCTGGACCCTTCTGCCACGTTGTGCCATGGCGCCTGAAGGCTTTCCCGTTGGTATCAAGTGAGCCAACAACCCAGCGAAAATCAGACCAAGTATCCTTACAGCTACAACGTATCGCTTACATCTTCTCGGTGGCGGACCCTTCGAAGGGAAATGTCACTGTCTGCTGGGCTTGTCGTGTGGAAGGGTCGTTCCATCATGACACGGGCTGGCGCCCGGCGTCGACCTTGAGAGCCATGTCCGCCGGTGAAGGAGTTTGGCTGCAAATGCCTGCCACCGATGGGATTTCCTTGGAGAATGGAGTCGAAAAGCAATCGTGCGAGCAGGTTACCACACCAAGGCTCCACCTGAACGCTACCTAATCGCTCTGCTGCGCCCCCGAGTCAAATGGCAATGCGTTACTCACCAGGGCAAAGCCATCATTTCCGGTTGAAAGCGAGCTGCGTGGATTGCCCAGCTGCAAATTGGCGCGTTGGCGGTGATGCGAGCCGGCAGCTTCATCCATTACCCGTGGCTGCGACCTTCGCTCTGCCAGGCACACTGGATCAATGCTGCCAGTGTTGAAGATGTTGCATCGGCAGATTGTCATCAATCCCTCGCCAGCTTCTCTTTTTCCGTCGTTCGACTCCGCAGCACAACGCCAGGCCGTGCAATCTTCCCGAGGACCAGAAGGCGCTCTCACACAGATGCCGGATCCGGACATACGCTGGAGGCTATGAGATGCACACGCGCGCACATGATCGAGTGTAGACACTGACAATATTATCACAGGACCGCCGCTCGCGCAGCAGATCACCAGCTCGTCGTCGCCGCAACTACGACGACCGCTCCCAGTCACCACAAGACCGCGACTACCGTCGCAGCGAGAGACGCGACCGTTCGCCGCCACCGTCCAACGGCAACAATTACGATTCGCGCGATCGAGGCTCAGCACGCCCAACTCAGCGCAGCTTTGACGACCGCTCGAACGCCAAAGGCGACATGATGAAGCAGGTCAATGAGTCCTCTCAGCAGGACCGCCGCGTCTACGTTGGCAACCTCTCTTACGATGTCAAGTGGCATCACCTCAAGGACCACATGCGCAAGGACGGCACCTTGGATGTGCTCTTCGCCGATGTGCTCTTACTCCCAAACGGTATGAGCAAGGGCTGCGGGTAAGTTCATCCCATACGCCTCTCAGATTTCAATTAATATGGGTGGCAGCATTGTTGAATACGCCACACGAGACCAAGCCCAGACTGCTATCAACAGCTTGAGCAACACCCCGCTCATGGGCCGACTCGTCTACGTGCGCGAGGATCGCGAGACCGAGCCACGTTTCTCGGCCCCACAGCGCGGTGGCATGGCAGGGGGATACGGCGGCCGCGGAGGCTTCCAGGGTGGTCAAGGCGGTGGTTATGGAGGTGGTATGGGAGGCAGCGGAAGCTTCCAGGGAGGACAAGGCGCTCGCCAGGTCTTTGTTTCGAACGTGAGTCCCTCGTGGGCCCGTGTGCACACAGGGTCCGGCTAACATCCACCAGCTTCCATTCCAAGTTGGCTGGCAAGACCTCAAGGATCTCTTCCGCCAGGCCGGCAACGTCATCCGCGCCGATGTGCACACGGCAGCCGACGGCAACCCGAAGGGCTCCGGGATCGTCGCGTTTGAGAGCCCAGATGACGCACAGAACGCCATCCAGACATTCCACGGCTACGACTGGCAAGGCCGCGTGCTCGAGGTACGTGAAGATCGCTACGCCGGTGGCGGACCCGGCTTTGGCGGACGCGGCGGCTTTGGAGGTCGCGGTGGCTTTGGCGGCCGTGGTGGATTCGGCGGAGGATTTGGCGGCGGAGGCTACGGAGCAGGTGGCTTCGGCGGCGGCCGTGGAGGCTTCGGCGGAGGCTTTGGTGGTCGCGGAGGATACGGCGGTGGCCGAGGCGGATACCCGGGCGGCGGCTTTGGAGGTGGCAACTTCCCAGTCGGCCCACAAGCCGCGGCTGTCCCGTCCAACGCCTTCATCGACGGTGTGACGTCTGGCGGACCGCCCAGCACAATCATCCACGTCAAGAACGTGAGTATCATTCTCCCTACCCCTCGAGATGATATTCGGACTGACACGGAACAGCTGCCGTGGAGCACCAGCAACGAGGACCTCGTGGAGCTTTTCCAGACCATCGGCGCCGTCGCTCGCGCCGAGATCCAATACGAGCCCAACGGCCGTTCCCGCGGCTCCGGCGTGGTGGAGTTCGAGAAGGAAGCCGATGCCCAGACGTCGCTCGAAAAGTTCCAGGGCTATTCATACGGCGGACGCCCCCTCGGCCTCGACTACGCCAAGTACCCCGACAGCGGGACCGCCATGGACGCCGAGCCATCCGGCACCATGCAGGAGCAGATGATGTAAATCGTCGGCCAGCCACCGACCGACACTCTTCTCCCACACACTCCCGACGGCGCGAGGCCTTTCCATGGACGGCTGTGTCGCTGAACCGTGCGACTCGATTGCCGCTTCTCTATTCGGCTCTCTGGCGACCAGCACGGCGCACGGCTTGTAACCTACCCACTGCGACAATACTACTACTACTACTTCTCCAACTTCTACCACCGCTACTCTTCCTCTTCTTCCTCTTCTTCTTCTTTTTCTTCCTCTTCCTCTTCCTCTCCCTCCTCTCACTACCCAACGACGTGTATCAGGCGGGGGGGAGTGGGGGGGGGGGGGGGGGGGGGGGGCACAAAACGCGAATTCCCACACCGCGTGGCGTTTGCGGTAACTATCATCATATCATCATCCATCGGCCCCCCGATTGTGCTGACATCAGCGCCCCGAGCGATGTCGCCCGCGGTGGTTGGTCACCGCGCACCATCATCCCCTGACACGGTCAGCTCGCTCGCTCGCTCGGATGGGCAGGTGAAAAACAAAAATTAACAAAAATTAACAAAAATTGGGCCGGGATTCCATTGTGTTGTTGTTGTTGTTGTTGTTGTTGTTGTTGTTGTACCTTTTTGAGGGGGGATTAGATGGATCTCTGTCGCGGGGGGGAATGCGAATGGTGGACCTGACGGGTGGCCGAGCTGCGGGGTCAACTCACCCCCGAGGAGCTTTCCGGTCGCTGCGCGGATGAGATGGCCGAGTTGGTTCGTCCGAGGACGAGGAAATTGCGGCCGACGGCGAAATGGGACTTGGTGCGCGGTGATACGGACGGTGATGTGTGGTCGAGGTGTGGGTACTCATTCCGGTCGGTCGGCAACGGCAGTCATCGTGCGTTGGCAATGCTGGAAATGACGGTTCACGACTCACGTGGCCAAGGCCGGGCGATCAAGCGGACGGTGCCGGGGCCGTGGGACGAGAGGGACGAGTAAGAGCAGGAGCATCACGAGAGACGAGAAGGCGCAAGCACGTGTGTCGCTTTCCCGGTTCATTTGCGTTCGGACTAGCTATTTCCCGTTTCCCTCACACCGTCCATGCGCCGCCATCGTGGAAGCGACCTTTACTTTGGGTCGTCGAACACGTAGGTCAGATGGCATCGGCCGCAGTATTGGCGGTTATGCATGGCCGCCATGAAGATGCCAGCGCCGCACTAGCTATGGTCAGTGTACAATGCAGGAGCCAGCACTTGGCGCCACCACTCACCGTCTCCGCTGGGCACTCGCGGCGCAGACGCTCAATCTTGCCATCGCCGTTCACCTTGTAGTACTTGAGCACAGCCAACTTGGTCTTCTTGCGCTTGTGCTTGATCTTCTTGGGGGTGGTGTAGACCTTCTTCTTGCGCTTCTTGGCCATACCACCGCGCAGGCGCAGGACGAGGTGCAGAGTCGACTCCTTCTGGATGTTGTAGTCGCTCAGGGTGCGGCCGTCCTCGAGCTGCTTGCCGGCGAAGATGAGACGCTGCTGGTCCGGCGGAATGCCCTCCTTGTCTGGGAGGCGGTTAGATGCGCCGCGGCGGGGAGCTGGACAACGGCGGTACCTTGGATCTTGGACTTGACATTGTCGATGGTGTCGGACGACTCGACCTCGAGGGTGATGGTCTTGCCCGTGAGGGTCTTGACGAAGATCTGCATCTCTGCGTTCTATGCAGTCTGCAATCCTTGAACTGAGATGTGCAGCCACAGAAGAGGACGCCCGGCGGCGGCAGGCGCGAAACAACGGTGCGGCGACGCCAAGCCCGCGCGCCGGCTAGGCCCGTTCTGGACTGCGGCCAGAAAACGCCCCGCGGCGGCTGTTCCCGTGCTCGGCTGGCCGCACTTGGCTCGGGCAACGACCATCTTCGCTGGGGGCAACGACGATGGTTGCCTTGCCATTGCCCAGAACCCTCGGCTCGGCGACGTCTGCACCGT
The DNA here is from genome assembly GCA_016165855.1 of Pseudocercospora ulei. Classification (NCBI taxonomy): domain Eukaryota; kingdom Fungi; phylum Ascomycota; class Dothideomycetes; order Mycosphaerellales; family Mycosphaerellaceae; genus Pseudocercospora; species Pseudocercospora ulei. Next base: position 63,254 of record JACWNB010000041.1, on the reverse strand, counting down.
CTGCCCACGGCGATGGCGCGGCGGAAATCATTTCGCGGGCACCCGATGTCGTCGTCCTCGCCCGGCCTCACTCGTGCTGTGGTTGAGACGAACGGCGGGGATGAGGTGGGATGCTATGGCGGGCGGTGGCCATCGTCGCTTGCGTCGCCCGGCAACGCTTCCATGTTGATGCGCGTCCACCCTTCACTCTTATACACCTCCAGCCTCCCCATTTCACCCTCGCTGCACCACTGTACAGAGCGCGGGCGGAGAAGAACCTTTGCAGGCACAGAAGTCTCTCCTCCACCGCTCGGCCGACCACTAGGCCAACCCCCTCCACCCTTCTCAGTTCGTTGTGGGACGTCTGAGAGAGGGCACAACCCATCTGATTGAAGTCACCTGGCGGTGCTCTTGCGGACCGACTTGCATGGTGTGTGGCCGCCCTGCTCCTCATTGCCGCCCCGCGCCTGACCCTCCCGCAGAGTATCGAGACCAACGACACTTCTCCATCCTCCGACTGGGAGAAGGCGTCAGACACGCCGACCCCCAGCGCCTTTCTCGGACTCACTTGCTTCCAAAAATGCTACCGGCGACCTCGATCCAGAAGCGGCGATCGCAGCTACATCGCAGACAACGATCACTCGAGGCGCCGATTCTTGCGCAACCCATTCCCCAACGGACACCGCATCCGGCGCGACCACGCGCGCACCGGCGAGGACTCAGTGCAGACCACGCCATCGGCGCCATGAACTCGCCCGGCTTTCGACCACGACCGACCCCGGAACATCAACCACACATCCCAGGATCCCCATTCGCAAGAGGCCAACAGACTAACGACACAGCGTACCACCTACCGGACAGCCAGCATTACATCAAGCAAGAAATGCAAGATCGCGCAGCACCGCCAGGACTGAGTGCGCTGCCGCCGCACACCAATGACTTCCAAAATCACCTTCAATCGCAGCTGAGTGGCGCTTTCAACCCATCAGCTGCAGATCCTAGCCAACAAGTTGCCATGCAAGACCTTCACCAACACATCATGTGGTATGAGCAGAACTTTGGCAAAGGATCGCCCAATCCCATCACGCAATCCCAACCTCTCATCCAGATCAGCCATCCCATTGCCAACGAGATGGCTGCGCCTGTCTTCTTATCACAACCATCAATGTCGGGCGTGCCCCCGACACCCATCACACACGGGCAGTCCCAAACTGTACCCAACACCCCTCAGAACCACACGCGAAGCTGGCCGAGTCCGCCGGCTTCGCAAGCCAAGCACCAGCGCAGCCAGAGTTACCAACTTGATGTCGCGCCAATGCCACCGCAACTTGATGGTGCTCAGTTCGTCAACCAACAAGCATGCTTCCAGAATGCATCCTTCAATTTCCAAGGCGAGCACGACTACGCAGCCTCAGCCTACTCCTCATCTATCGCCGATGCCTCGTCGCCGCCGCACCAGCATAGCACTCCAATGCCGACGCTCTACGAAGAGCCGTCGGCCGACCTGCTTCTGCAAGCCGCCGCCGGAGCCGAGCACGACTTCAACAGCCCACACTTCATGATGGGCGCCGGCCCAATTTGTCCCGAGCAAGCCGCTCTCGATGCTTCTGGTATCGACGCGACTTACATCGACACTGGTATCAGCGAGGAGCAAATCAACTCCTGGCTTGTCCACCCGCAGAACAAGGGCGACGCCTATCGATGCAAGTGGGAAGGCTGCGACACGGCCATCAACCGCAAGGAGAATGCCCGCTCCCACGTCCAGAACCATCTCGACGATCGCCGTTTCCGTTGCAACCCATGCGGAAAGCGCTTTAATCGTCTTCACGACACCAAGCGCCACCATCTTACGCACACTAACGAAAGACCAGCGGTGTGCCCATGCGGTAAGACTTTTGCTCGTGCTGACGCACTAACCCGCCACCGACAGCGTGATATGTGCGAAGGCGTTCTTCCCGGATTTGAGAAGCTCGAAGCGGAGAAACCCAAGCGCGGTCGCCCAAGGAAGGATCGATCGGGTGACGACAAGTCGAAGCGGCCGAATCGTCCCGACATGCACGCTCGCACGAGGAAGGCAGCTATGGCTCGCAACATCGATGCAGCGAACGCTGCGACTGGTGGGCCTGCATCAAGCATGTGTTCCGCAGCAAGCGTTCGCAGCATGCCAGACACTCCACCACAAGACAGCGATGAAATGGATGCCAACGACTTGCTCGATATGGATGGTCCCGACTCACCGTACAACCAGCATGCCGCGTCCTGGGCCGACACGCCACCAACTTCGCCGCCTTCAGCACCACACCGCGCAGTGGCAAAGTCCAAGATCTTCATCGACCTCATCGGTCCCGAAAAGCCCGTTCAAGCCGTTTCACCTCCGAAGCCCTCAACACGATCGTCGCCCAGTCCGAATACCAAGTCTGGTACCAACGGCTCAAGCCCCGTGCACGCTCAAGGATCGTTGGCAGATTACTCCTCACCGGCAGCCTTGAACGACTTTGCTGGCGGCTCTAGTCCCATGGATGGTGCAGTTGACATTTTCCGCGACACCATGGACTTCGACATCATGGACGCGCATCCAGATATCGGTCGCGAAGCCTTCTCCCCTCCCGGCGAGTCGTGCAGCGGCTCGAGTGTGTACAATTCCGACTACGACGCCGTCCACGTCAGTGCAGCCGTCAAGCCATGCGCTCCCATGGCGCCCATTGCCGAACACGGTCCAGCAATGACCGGCCGCAATGCCTTCGGTCTCGACGACTTTCTCATCGAAGCCGAAGAGGACCAGTACGGCCAAGTCCGCGACATGTTGGACACTTGGATCGCCTCAAATTAAGAGTCGAAATCCTGGTGTCGACGAAGCGTGTACGATACTGCTACGATGGACGATGGACGATGGACGATGGACGATGGACGATCTGACGATGGCGACGACTAATATCTGGACGACTACTGCACAGCAATGAGGATGAACGAATGATGATGACCCCCAAAAAGCACTCTGTGAGCCAACGAGTGAGCGATTGATTTTCTGCTACGATATGACAAGGTGAGGGGCGGGAACTGCATGAGACGACTACGAACGGCCGTACATGACTGCTGCATATTTCGACCCGACGCACGAACGATCACGCGACCGGTGCCGGACGACGAATGGAGCAATCGCTGATGGAAGAAGACGTGAGCATAGGCAGATAGATGGAACGGTGAGCCGGCGCGCTTCGATGGCGAGGTGTTGGGGGGGTGTTTGTGCCAACTGGAGAATTTGACAAGCGTTGTTGATTTTCTGGCAGCATCGAATTTCCCCTCAGCCACATAACATCGTCGGCGTCGTTGCTGGAACGATGGGAGCATGAGGGGAACGATGTGTTGCGCGTTCTCATGCCCTTGTATCCCCCCCTGCGTGCCCAAGATCTGTCGCTACAGGCCCCTGCACACATGTACATGCCGCGCCGAACGGATGCACGCTTGTGGAGAACTGTGAGCGTATGGATGATGGATGGATGGATGCTTGCTCGGACATCATGGGTTTCGCAGTCCTGGGATCACATGTGGGAGAGACGGCACAGGTTTGAGTTGGTCTGCCCACCGAGAGGAAGGCTTTGACTCCCTGTCACTCTCTCCCGGTGGGTTCGAGTTGTACTCCCCTTGAAGCGAGGGCAGAATGGAGCATCTTTTTCTGCAATTCACCACTCACTCGCTACCTGATCTCTCTCTCTCTCTCTCTCTCTCTCTCTCTACATCTCTCTGCTTACTGCGATCGGGATGCGTTTCGACGCGGGTCAGCAGGACGAGCTCGACTCATTCATTCATCATCATCGCCTGCCAAATCTCTTCCCTCGACCTCCGGCCTTGGAGTTCTTGTTCTTGATCTTGAGAGCTCTGAAATTGGCATGCGCGAGAGGATCCACTTTTCGACCATTCTTCTTCTGGCGAGCTTCTTCTCCCTGTTCGTCCTGCTTTCCAACCGCGTTCTTCGTCTTCTTCTGCTTCTCCTTCTTCTTCTTCTTCGTCGCCGCCGACCGTTTCTCACACTCGGAAGCATCTTCGGAATCCTCCCCCCGCTCATCCGCCTTTCCGTCAAGATCACGCTGGCATTGCGTCGCCGTCTCAGCAACCCTTTCGACCTCTTCTTCTTCTTCTTCTTCATCATCATCATCTAAGCCGTGCTCACTGACCACATCGTGCTCGAGAGCCTTGTTCGGTTTGTGCAGGACAGGCCTCATGTTCGTCCTTCGCGTCTGCCTCTTCAACCCCTTCTTCTTCCACGGTTTCCTCCCCGTCTCGGCACGATTCTCCGCATCCGAGTGCTCTTCACTCGACGCGGGCGCCTGGTCTGGTCCGAGCGGCATTTCGACCTCCGGGCGGTCCTCCCCCCCTGGCATGCTCGACGCCTCTCCCTTCGGCGTCGCCCCCGCTCGTTCGGCCTCTTCCTCCTCGATGTCGTGCAACACGTCCCACTCCTCGTCCATGCGCTGTTCCTCCTGCTGCCTCAAGCGCTGCACGATGCTACTCAAGCTCCGGACCAAGCCTCGTGTCCTGAACGGTGCCGGCAGAGCCCTCCGGCCACCTGCTCCGGCATCGTCCAGTGCGATCGGAGCCGGGATGGGGGCCGATCGTCGCAGGAACGAGGGTGTGGCGAACTTGCGTCGCGGGCTGCTCGTCAACCCGATGTCGGTTTCGTCTCGTTTCCGCTTGAGAGGTGTGCCGGCGAAGGCGTCGAGGAAGAAGCGCTCGCTCAAGGACTGAGGCGTTCGAGCACGCCCGGCGGCAGACTCGGGGGCCGACTTGCTGGGCGTGCCGGCGACCGGGGACACGGCGTTGGTGCTGGACGGGCTGTCGGCGGCGTGCGGCGGCGTGTTTTCGATGGCAATGTCGAAGATGCTGAGGACCTGGCCGTCGCGGTGGGGCGTCGGTCCGAGGGCATTGCGTATGAAGGCGGGAGTGGGCTGCGGCTCTGGATCGTGTGCAGACGACGCTGGCGCTGGCTGGAAGCCGGCATGCTTCGTGCTCGGCGTGCGGCTGGGAGTCGCCGCGGGTGCTTTGGCGGCGCTCTTGCTGGGTGTTGTTCCCGCAGCCTTCGTCGGGGCCGCTCGGGACGTCAACTCGTGGTACAGCTTGTACTTGCACTCTCGCGCCGCAGGTCAGCATCGTCGCCGCACCGCACACGCACGCATGCTACGCACGAATGGCCGCGTCTTTCTTGATGTCCTCGCGTGCCGCTTTCCGGCCGTGCTCGGCGCGAAAGGCCGCCTCCCACGCCTTCAATTCCACCCGGATCGATGCCGCCTCCATGCCGACCTGCTTCTCGTCCGTGGACCGACATGCTGCTCTGCTATCGACAGCGCAGGCCATCGGGGGTGGCCAGTCCCATGTGTTGCCCTGCCAGATAAACTTCTCTACCGACTAGTAAGGTCGCTGCTTCGCCTCTATCTCGCACACACACGCGCACCACACCGCGTTTCTGCCCGCCCGTGCTTCCCGCTCTCCGCCTTCTCTTCCCCTAGTTACGTAGCCAGCCACGTCATCTAATTCCGAACCACCTGTACCCAACGCTGCTTTGTACAGGGCCCACGTTCGAGCGAGCCGGCAAAAACAACGTGGAATCACGGAATAACCCCCGCTGGATGACAGCGCCGGCAGTCCAGCACTTCTCCTGCCCCGTCCTCGTCTGGCCGTCACCTTGATCGAGTGCCATTGACCGCCAGACAGCACCATGGACCCAAGCTTGTATGACTACCCGTCACCACTGGAAGGCTGGACAGGCCAGGAAACACTATCAAAGTAAGCCGAGTCGGGCCACAAAAAGCCATCCTCCCTGGGACAAGATCGAGGCTTTGCAAACAACACCATTCATTGCACGCGATCCAGCGTCAGGCACTCCGAGGGCATGGAGGGCGTGTCTGCAGAGGTGTGATTGTCGACTGGGCAGGAAAGCCCTCTCCCACCACGCTCTCGAAGCAGGTCGTGGGCCCCTTCCCAGCCGGGCGCCCGGCCATTCATGCTGTCATGACTGGTTGTTGGACGAGAAGAGAAGAGTCAAGGACCCCCCCCCCCCCCCCGACAGATCGACCACCACCACCAACAACAAAAAAATATGAAGACCAAACGTCACTAACCACGTTCCTGTTCTTTTTTCGCACCTTCCCCCAGTGACCGCAACCCCGACGGCAAATCGCTCATCAACCCACCCGCGACCCGAAAATCGCCCGCCTACACCCACTTCCCCTCCCCGCTCGACAACGGCGTGCGCGGCGGCTTCGACGCGCACGTCTACTTCCTGCCCAGCCGCGCGCGCGAAACCGAATTCGCCACCCAGCTGCACCGCCGGATCCGCCTGGAGTTCCCCGAACTGCGCGTCTACCCCGTCCAGCACGCTCCGGTCGGGCCCCACCCCGTCGGCATGTTCGAGGTCAACGTCTTCACCCCGGAGCAGTTCGGCGCGTTTGTGCCGTGGCTGGTCATCCACCGCGGACCGTTGAGCGTGTTGGTGCATCCCAACACGGGCGAGGATGAGAGGGACCACACGCAGCGCGCGACGTGGATGGGGGAGCGGTACCCGTTGCAGCTGGGGGTGTGGAGAGAAGCCGCGCGCAAGAGGCAGGAGGAGAAGGCGAAGGAAGGAGAAGGAGCACGGGGAGGGGAAGAAGACGACAGACGGGTCGAGTGAGGAAAAAAATGTCATGTGAAGTCGTGAATGTGATTCTTTTCAAATCATGCGGATTGCCTCCCTCCTTCCTCTCCTCCTCCTTCATCATCCTTCGTGGTCGATCGTTTCTCGCCACGCCCTGAACCTTCCCGTTCCCTCGACCCTTCTTCCTCCCAACCTCGCGAGCTCTTTGGGGGGGGGGGGGGGGGGGGGGTATCAATCCAATCCCAAATTCTCGGGGGGGGGGGGGGGGGGGGGGGGGGGGGGGGGGTTGGAGTGGGGGTGGGGCAGTGTAAACCAACTCGACCGGTCCAACCAACCCACTCCACAAAAGCGCCGTGCAACTCGCCTCCACCGCTCCGCTCCCGTGCTCCATGCGCGCACTCTCCAGAACGGTCAAGGCTAACGCGCGCTGGCGGCAGCACCATGGTGGTGAGGCATCATGACCCCCGCAACCGCAGCCATGGTCAAAATATACGCAGTCGCGCAGACGGCCCACTCCTGGACCGGCATCAGATTTCGGATGTGGGTCATGCGAGCGAGGACCAGCACCGCCGCGGCCGTGATCACAAGCGTGACGACGAAGCGGCCGGTCGGGGTCGGAATGCCGCCCACGAGCGGCAGGAGGGGGAGCATGAGACCCAGCGGGAGACAGGTGAGAGCCAGGTGGCGGTCGGCCGAGTGCGGCGGCGGCGGCGGCGATGCGAAGGTGCGGCACGGTCCCGGCAGCAGGAGATCGGTTTCGTGCTCCAAAAACTTCATCTCGACCTCGTGGATCGGGCTCTTCGTCTTCAGCCACGCCCGATACCCTTCGACCTGCGCCGTCTCCGGCATGCTCGCGCCGTCTTGCATCTCCGTGTGGCTCCGCCACGCGCGGTGGTATTGTTCCGTCTTCTGAAAAATGCGCCCGAGGAGAAGGGTTCGTTCCTGATGCCATTCGCCCCCGAATGCGGCGTCGGCTCGTCGAGAAGCGGGTTGTGGTTGCGGCGAGGCTTGATCGGGTGCTGGGGGAGAGTGGTCGGATTGGGCGATAATCTCATCGACGGTGCGGAGAAGTTCCTCGAGTTCTTGGAGTTCGTCTTGGATGTGGAGAAGGATTCGGTGGTTGAGGTAGGAGAACTTGCGATACAGAGGCTTGATGATGGATCCTTCATTCGAGAGCTCGCGAGCGAGCATCTCGTAGCCTGCTATTGTCACTTGACTCGTGTCTGGTGCATTGGGGGCCGGCGGTCGGTCAGGATGTGCGAGGTGACCAGTTGCGGCTTGTGGCGGTGGAGGATGTGCCCTTTGTGCTGGTGCGTCGTGAGGATGTTGGCCGTGTTGCGTGGCCAGGAACTGCTGCGTGGCCAGGAACTGCTGCCGTGCTCGTTGCGGGCTGGTGGAGCCACTGGACGAGGTGGAGTGCGAGCGATGTTGTGCATAGACCGGGTCGACAGGATGTCGACCATGGTGAGCTTGAGAATGCGCAACATGCCGTCGCATTTCGTCCTGCTGCTGCCTCAGTCGCTCATCGGATCGCTCGGGTGCATGTGCTGTGCGCGACGAGGAGCGCTGTGGTGCATCGTAGCCGACTTCATCACTGCACGCTGGAAAATGTTGTCGTGAATGCTGTTCATCCTCACACGCATCGTTTATCTTTAGTAGCTGTCTGACACTTGGCGAGACTGCTTCCGGACCACGTCGGGCAGACTCGGGCGACACGTTGAAGTGCTGGTCATATTTGCGACGAAGTTCGGCCACGCTGCCGACGCTGCCGGTCCAAGAACCACTTCTGGTGACGGTAGGTGAAGGAAGTGTGGAGTGACTGGATGGTGTTTCTGGCAGCTCACTCGATCCGGCGTCTGAAGGCTCATAATGCGACGAGGATGAGGAATGCGCACCGATGGACCGACCATCGTGGCCGTCGTCAGCGGGTGTGGCGTCCATGAAGTCCAATGCGTGTGGCGGACGACTCCTTTGCGCGGCGTCTGGCTCGAACTCGGCCCTTTTTCGGCGTGCTTTTGTTTTCGACTCCCGGATGTGTTGTTGTTGATCATAGGACTGCTGGGTGATGGTTGTATTGCTGCTGGAGGATCGATGTGAGCTTCGAGTCAAGCTCGAAAGCACCGACAACAAGGATGGGTTGAGCCTGGGGAGAGCATCGGTCCGTCTCGACAGCCCGCCCACCTTGTGCTTGAATGGTCCTCGACGGGCGGTGCCTCCGTCTTTGCGGGGGCTGCGGCGTGTGCTGCTTTCCTCGTGCCGCCGACGTGACGCTGCCACTCGGAGTTCAGGCCTGGAGATGACGCTCGACTCGCCCGATTCCAGTATCCTTGCCAGCTTGGGAAGGAATCCGCCAACCTCGCTTTCCGTGCTGCGCCGGCCCTTGGCTGGCCCGGTCGCAGCGTGATTGGGGCGCTGTCTCGCAGGTTTGGCCGAGTTTGTTGCATCGACATCAACCCACTGTCCTGCGGCCGATCGATTGCTTCTCCTGGCCGCACTGTCCGTTTTGCTGCGTCGCCTCGCCCGTGTCGCTTTCCCCGAGTCGTCTTCCTCGGGCCGCGACGACCGTCCGGCCGGCGATGCGGGTGCTGGCTGCACGGAAACGCATGGAGCATCAGCCGCTGGGCGTGGAGGTCTGGCGAGACGGGGAGACGCCACGAGTGCCCACACGTCCACGGACTTACCATCGTGTGCGCGTCCGCCCCGGACGGCCTACAACGCCGGGCTCGGCGGATCTGTGTGCGCAAGTGGCGAGGAAGGCGCGAGGCTCATGACAGTGATGCAGGTGCGGCAGATCAGGAAGCGAAGCTGGGTGCGGGAGGTGGACGATGGCGATGTCCTGCGCGACCATGGTCCGCACCCACGACCAATGGTGGCAAGAATGGGAGCGACGGCTGTGTCTCAGCGCAAGCCAGGCAGGCCCGGCACGCCAGGAGGAGCGTGTGAGCTGTGTGCGACGGCGTGGATGGGCTTTGGTGTGGCAGACGGCCTCGCCCACGGGCAGCGCAGGGGAGGGGAAGGGCGGTGCACGCGCAGGCTGCAAGCGCGGGCTGCGCGGGCTGCGCTGGCGGCGGCGCACCCCGTCTCGGCCATGCGGTGTCTGGTGCGGCGTGGCCGACAACCTGCGCGCCGCTGGGCGGTGTGACCGCGCAGGCCACGCCCGCCCAAACGCTCATATTTCGGGCGCAGAGACGAAGAGCCACCGCACGTCGTCGGGAAGCGGCGCTTGAGCTCGGTGTGGATAGCGTCGAGGAGGCGCTGGCGATTGGACGAGACGCCATGCACGGGCGCACGCGAGGTGCGGTTAGAGTTCCATTCGGATCATGCGGGCCAGTGCCGAACGGACGGACTTCGCTGGGCGTGCGCGTGATGAATGAAGTGATCCGTCATTCTCCTCCCGCGCCACCTCCGTCCTCATGGCTGCCAGACGGGCCGCGCAGGCAGATGTCGTCGTCAAGCTCATCGTCGGCGCTGGCCAAGCCTCGCCGTCGCCGCCCGTCGGGCCGGCGCTGGGTTCGAAAGGGGTGAAGAGTATGGATTTCTGCAAGGTCAGCAGGCGCCGGTCCGCGCAGCGCGTCGCACCGAATATCGCATCTGACCGGACGGACAGGAATTCAACGCGAGGACGGCGAATTACCTGCCCGGCACCCCGATTCCTGCGCGCGTGACCGTCCGGCCCGATCGCTCCTTCCACTTCGAAACCAGGACACCGCCCACCGCCTGGCTCCTCCTTTCTGCCGCCGGCGTGCAACCCACCAAGGGCAAGCTGAAGGGAGCCGGCAACACCGCTGGCCCGAGATCGAAGGCGGGACTGGCAGGCGCGGGAAAGGCGTCGTATTCAGGAACGGCTCCCGGGAATGCCGCACTGGGCGTGGTCGGCTCCGTGGGCCTGAAGCACGTGTATGAGATTGCAAAGATCAAGCAAACCGAGACCAGACTATCGGGGCTCAGTTTGGAGTCGCTGGCCAAGAGCGTCATCGCCCAGGCGGGCAGCATGGGTGTGGTCATCGTGCCGTGAAGAGTGGCGGCACGCTGAGAGGCATCTTCCTTTCCGCTGCTTGATTCGGCATGTCTCAGCGGCGCCGATACATGTGGCACCTCGAACTGCTTGCGACAAGCCGGGATTCGTCCCGGCTGGCCGGGGGCATATGCATCTGCGATCGAAGGACCGGCACGGGCAATGGTTGTTGTGATGGAAGCTCCGCAGCGGAAGACGGTGCTTGTCAATGGCAAGCCTCGTGAAGGCGTCTGCGAACCCGAGGGTGCCCGCTGCGGGACATTGTACATGAGAGCAACGCAGGCGTGTGAAGTCCAACGAACCAGTCTCCTTTGATACAGGAAGTTGCCAACTTCAAGCTACGGCCAGCCCACCCAGAGGAAGAAGAAGAAGAAGAAGAAGAAGAAGAAAAAGAAGAAGCACACCACGGCTTCACCAACGCGCAAGGAACGCAGGATTCTCTCACCCGACTTCCATCCTTCGAGTTCTGTCATATGCACGCTGTATTATGATTATATACAGATTCCCCGCTGCTGTGAGGGAATATTATGCAGGTCATAGCCCATTTGACATTCCCAGCTTCTTCACAACCTTTCACCCCCATCGAGGAAGGGGTTTCGTGTCAACGCCCGTTCACCCACCAACTGACTTCCTCCGAACGTTGTTGTGTGAAGTCAAAAAGAAGAAAAAAAAAGAAAAAAAAACCCCATCGACGCATCGTTCCTATGCACACATGGAGCCCGGCCGCTCCATCGCCGCAGAGCGCCAATCCAAAGCGAATGTAGGGTATATCGTCGAATAACACGCTCTCCGCACGGGCGAAGAAAGGGTTGGGAGAGAAAGTCAATTGCGCCGCGCCTCGTTCAGGTTCCAAAAAAATCTTGGCGGCAAGTGGGGGATGAAGCGCTGGAAAATGCTCGTCAACATGGTTCGAAACAGAGCGCCATGCAATGCTGTTGGTCATCAAGTTCATGATCGCCCCGACAGGTGGCGAATGCGAAAGTTCGAACGTGGTTCCAGTCGGCCGGGGGGAAGGAGGGCGGGCAGAGTGCCACACCCTATGCTTTCTGGTACTCATTATCGGAAGAAGAAGCCAAAGTATCGCCCTCCCACGAGTCGCTGTCTGCGATGGGTGACCGCATGCCAGTTGATGGCTCGCGACTGCTGCTGGAGAAGCTCGAGGACGAGCCGATTGTCCATTCGTCACTGTCTCCGTGAAGTGCCAATTCGTACTCGTCCATGTCGGTCAGTCCGTATGCGTACTTCTCGGGCTCTTCGCCGTGCTCAACATAATCGTAGTCCCAGCGGAACATCTTGCCCGGCTGTAGGCGTGGCAAAAAACTGCCTTTGGCGATAAAGTAGGCGATGGATGCGATGATGCTGCCGCCCACAAGATCGACCGCGTAGTGGTGGCTGAGGTACATGGTCGCATACCACATCCAGAGTGTGTAGAGAACGAACAGTGGCCGGAGCTTTGGGAAGGTGTGCGACATGAACAAAGCCTCGATGGTGGCATTCGCCGAGTGCAGTGATGGGAAGGCGCCAAACACTAGCGGGGAGGCTGTAAAAGTCGACGTGTAGAGATCGACCCCGAAAAGTTTGTCAATGGCCGCGAGACCGGCTGGTGAGCCCGGCATCGAGTAGTTGGCGGGAGCGAGACCGTACATGTTCTCATACCAGGGTGCGCTGCATGGGAACATGATCTGAATGATGACACCCGTCATGTTCATGTAGCCAAAGGCTCTCGCAAAAGTCGGTGTTGTCCCCGGTGGTCCAAAGAGGAACATGAGACCAGAGCACACGAACGGTGCGCCGAAATGCGTAATGCCGTATGGCAGCCATGCAAGCACGTCCAGAACTGCATTCTTGTGCGCCGAGAGAATATTGCTGAGATTTGCGCCATAGAGGATATTCTCCATCGTCGGAAGCACGCGCACCGAGATGCCCGGCCTGTACTCGGCGGGGATGAACTGGCACGCGTAGAAAAGGATGAGCCAGGCTGCAATGGGGAGGAATGGCAGAAAGAACTGCCGCGTGATCGGAATGACCAGACTAGTGATGAGAAGGGTCGCGACCACAGTCTTCATGAGCGGCCCGGGGGATTGTATCATGCATAAGCTGAAGATGCCTATTATTGCCAGGAAGAGATACTGGGCGTCGAAATAGCTCCAGTGATGCGTTCGCAGGGCGTGTATGGTGTCTGCGGGGTTGAAAGATGTCTCGACAGATGCTATGGAGCTGGTGGGAGTCTGTCGCGAGCGGATTTTGCTCTTGGTCGATCGGAATCGCCGCCGTATTCGGTGTGGAATATATATGGGTAGGGCAGGCAGCGAGGCCAGAAGGCGCGACGAGCCATCGCCCGCGAGGGAGAAGTACTGAGCTGGCTGCATGGTGTAGGGCTTTGGCGGTGCGGGCGGTGGTGGCAGAGTGGACGCGGCGCGAGGATTCGGAGGCGGGCGTATGTATGTATGCGGGTGGGATGGCTGTCTGCCCAGCGTCTGCCCGGCGTCGTGGTGCAAGCGGTCGCTGCGGTTGCGCTGTCCCGCCGAGTGCGTTGCGAATGGCAGAGCAACGCAAGCACGCGACAGTCGGGGCGAAAGCTGAGATGGCGGAGGGGCAATCGTGCTCTCCTTCGGCGACAGGAGGGGGCGGGCCAACGGTGGTGGTTGTAGGTAAATTGGATGCGAGAGCACGGGCTTCCTCGCGTTGATCCGCAAGCGCTGCGCCGGATTCAGCGGTTCGCAACAAGTCGAATGGCCGTTCCACAACCGCCGTAGCACCAAACAACCATTTATTGCCGACAAAGGAGCTGGGCAGTGCGACCTCACATGATGCGGCATAATGTTATGTACTCCAAGGCGTGGCTCTCCCGCTCACCCAAGCAGCGTCTACCTATCTGGCCAATCACATGCACGGTTGGGGACCACGCCATGCTCTCTCACCGAGCTTCTGAGTGTTGGCGGCTGGCTTGGACGACGGCTGCAATCATCGTGACGTTGTGCACGCCGGGTCGAGCACCACTGCCACCTCTGCGCGACCTTTGCACCACCGCTCCATCTGCCGTGGTCTGGCTGCGGAACTGCCGCTTCTCCGGCCGCAGGTCTGAAGCAGGGACGGCCGTCCGGGAACGCGTGGGATCCGAACGATGCGGGTCCGAACGATGCGAAATATGGATGCACTTGTATGAATATGCAAGCCGGCTGAAGCCTTGGCCTCCGCGAGGAGCCGGAGTGCCGAGTCATGTCATCTGTCGCCTCAGGCAGCCACATTCCGGGGGGTGAGGAATGAAGCGGCTTCGGCTGCACACATCGGTCGGGCGGGGCTAAACTCGAGTTGACCCGCGACCGGCGCAACAACCACAATCTTCCATCGAACAGCCACATCAACAGGCATCGACGCTCTCCATCATCTTCCAGCACCAACGACGTCGAGTCTCAACCTAGCCAAAGGTAGTTCGGTTCAAGCATTGGCGGGGATCGCGAGGTGCACGGCCACGGGCGTTGCCTTGGACGGGTATGCCGCGCCTACGCGGTCTGTTTTCACGTCTGGCGAGCAACACAGGAGCGCATGACGAGAGCTTAGTATATTAAGGCGAGCAGAAACTTCACACAGGATTGGAAGGTGAACACGAGAGAACCAACGCTCGCGACACCAGAGCGAAACCCCTATCTTTGGCCCAATACTGCCCCTCTGTCGGCACCAGCTTTGCGTTTCAGCCCGACGAGATAGGCCTCCTTGCTCTCCTTGCGCGAAGACTCTGGCTTGACGCGATGTACCTTTTCGAAGAGCTTCTTCAGTCGCAGTTCCAAGGCGTGGTCCTCAGCACCCGTGTAGAACTTGCAAAGGAAGTTGCCTCCAGTCGCCAAGGTGTCGTAGCAGAAGGTCAATGCAGACATGCATAGGTCCTGACGCCCCATCAGCTCAGAGCCCCACATGGCCAAGTATTTCCCACCTACCATACTGCCCCCGTGGTCCCGCGCCACAATGCCACTGGTATTCATAAGCCTGTTATATGGGTTAGAGACGCTGCGCACCCAGGTTGAGGTGACCAAGGGCCAGGGTGCTGACATGTCGCTTAACACCACCTGCACCACTCTGCCTTCTGCGAGGTCCAGTTGTTTCTGGGTCATGCCCTCCCTCGGGATCTCTGCGGGCTCCCTCGCTTCTTCTGCCGCACGATGCTTGTCCAGTTCGAGAACGCTCTGATTCGCCGTGCTCAAGTCCTCCTCCGTGACGGCCTCGTCCGTCATGTTTCTCCGTCGCACCCTGCCTCGATCGGGATCGCTGACGAACTTTCGAACTTCTTCGCGGATCTCTGCGCTCAGGAAGTTGCCTTGCAGCGCATTGACTCCGCGTGGTGGTTGAGCGGGAATGATGTCGATGCCTACGACCCGTCCGCCTGGGCTTGTCCGGTTGACGGCGACTTGACTCCAGCTGCCGGGTGCGAAGCCCAAATCAACCACAGTGTCGCCTTTGCGGAACAGCCGGTATTTCTCGTTGATTTCGAGCAACTTGAAGGCTGCGCGGGATTTCAGGCCTGCGACTTTGGCTTCCCTGGCGTATGAGTCCCTTCCCTGGCGTACTTTCCATCTCGTGGACGACGAGCTCGATGCGAGGCGTTGCTGACTTGGTGTTCCGGATTCAGCCCGTGGATATCGGAGGTATGGTGTCGCCAATGGGCGAAAGAAGACCGGCAGGCGGGAGGTCCGGCTGTCGCATACCGTGTTTCTGCATGGTTTTGCGGTGAGCTGCCTCGTAAGCCTCGTAAGCATCACCAGCTCACCACCCCTAGCCAGTTGTCAAAGCCAGATAGATGGCTATGCGGCCGTCATGAAGAATTGACGGGTGATGACGGAGGAAGAGGTTGGTGTTCGAGCCGGAAGCAGAACAAGATTCGACCCTAAGCACGTTTTTCCGAGACGTAGTTAACTAACTACGCCACACAACTTAACGTATATGACCATTAGCTTGGCAGGACCATTAGGATGGCACAGATTTCTTGGTACAACAAACTGGCACAACAAATCATCTATTTTAGAAGCTATCAACAGTGTAATGTTCAACCCTAATCCCTGCATCAGATTAAGAAGGTGTTTCTACCCTGTTCTGACATATGTACACGTTGTAGCCAGTGTTGCCGCATATACTGCACTGACGCAAAGCTAGTGGTGCCCGTGCTATAGGACGACTATCCTGTTGATTTATCGACATATTTGGAACCAACAATCCAACTGCAGCTACCTGATCTGCTGCAGTCCTATATTCCAGTACACCACTGTCTAGATACGGCTTTTTTCAAGATTTGCGCTGAGATCAAGCCTCTACTTGCTTTTCTAGCTCTTAGATTCAATCAACTAAGAGAGCGCTGTGCTGCAGTATTATTTTAGCACCTTTTATAAGCTAAGCAGAACAGTCCTAGCCCCTAGTTAGCAAGTGTGTAATAGCATTACATACTAGCTAAAACTGTAACCTAAATTTACGTAGATTGCTAGGTGTCTTAAACTGCTATAGTGTCTCTGGTGTTAGTTGTCGTATTAGTACTGGCGTGTGGACTTCAAGACGGTCTAGTACAACCTGCGCGTTCAGTGGCACTAATTCTAAAGTCTGAAAAGCTTTTTAACAATTGTCTCTTGTAAATACGTTAAAAACGTGTCTTTAAAGGCCAGAATAAATGTATCTTTGTCGATATAGAACATACGTCGACGTGCCAAGTCCCGGATACGTTATAAGTATTTTTAATAGTCCAAAACCGTTATAATATTTAGTTTGTAGCACTATATAGTATACCCAATACTAAGTACTAGTATTATGTCCAAACTAATAAGTACCCTTTAATAATTCTATACTGCGTGCCTTTTGTGTGCCGCTCCTACAGCACAAGCCGTCCTTAGCAACAGGCTAATAACTATTCTGCAAATGTCCTGCTAGAGTATCTCTTGATAACTCTATAGGTTACTATAACAGTTCTATAACGATTACCTCCCCTCTCTAGGGCAGATGTCTCTAGCTACGCACCTAGTTAATATCCTTTAGTCTAACTAAGGTAGACTCTAGGTTAATACCTGTCGTTTAATAACTATATTAAAGGCTAGAAAGGGAAGAATCTATGTACAAGTAGAGGGGCGGTATTTCAGTGTGCCCTGCCAAGCCTAGTATTATAGAATAGCTAAAGGAAGGTCTACCAGGGGCATAGAGATGCCCTTATAGCGCGATTATAGGACTATGTTATAGAATAGCCAAAGGGAGGTGTAATAAAATAGAGCTAGGTTTTGCTACTAGGCTACATAGCTAGAAAAAGGCACTTTGCACTAGGTTAGTTAACCTAGTACAACCTAGCAACATAAATCTTCAGCATTACTCTAGCTAACTCTCTCTCTTAGTAAGACCCAGACCCTTACACAAGGTCTAGCGAGAGCATAGAGGTGCTCTAGCAGCACGACTATAGGACTAAGGGATAGCCTGTTGCTAAGGACAGCTTACGCTACTCTAGTGTATACAAAAGATACATAGAAGAGAATAGTTAAAGAGCACTTATTAGTTTAAACATAATACTAGTACTTAGTATTAGGTATACTATACGCTACTATATACCTAACCCTATAACAGTTCTAACAAGTCTACCTTGTTGCGGTGGCAGAAAGGGGTGGGACTAAGTAATAGGGTAGACCCTCGGAATTTCGGCTTGGCCCTTCCGGACCGAGCCGGGCCTTGGCACACCACCCCTAAAGCTCTCATCCACCACTACATAGATTCCTTTCCCTCCTCAGTTTGAGATATAGTTATCAAAAAGGCCGTATTAAATCATATCTGCGTGCCCAGATTATTATATCTCGAACTCACTCACTACACCAACTCCGCGCTGCGCGAAAGGGACCGTTGAACTATCTGGACACCCGAATAACGCACGCGCACTACACAAACCAAACCAAACACCAGCACTGTAAGAAAGCTATAGAGAGCTTCTTAATAGTAGAAGGCGGCGTTATAGGCCGAAGCAGAAGCAGAAGAGAAAAGACTAACAGAGCGAGTAGGCGCTCCAGCGTTATTAATAATAAGTTTATTATTAGAGGTTTTACAGCGGAAGAAACTGCAGAGATTAAGGAACGAATAACCGAATATAAGAAGATCTACGACTGCACGCTCGAGGAACTTAAAGACTACGTAAACGAGAACGGAATAGGGAATGTCTACGACGGCATAGACCTTATTAAGACGCTGTTTTACAGAACCCTGGAAGAGAAGACGCAGTTAAGAGAGAAAAACGAAGCGGTAAGGGCCGAGAAGGAATTGGCAGAGACTATTATCGATGTGCTAGAAAACTAAGCGGCGAACCGACTAGCACAACTAAAGGCGATAAAGACTTAGTTAGCTAAGATAGAAGCAGCGATGTCGTTAGCGCTGCTACTACATCGAGAAGAACAAGCAGAGACCGCGTTACCGGCGGCCTACAGTTAAGGCAGCACCTCGATAACGTTACTACCTAACCTACCGGCGTCTAGAGGCGGAGACCCTAAAGACTGGGAGGTATTTAAGAAAAAGATAAAGAACAAGATAGATCGCGATTATACCGGAAATAGTAAAGAAGACAGGTTAGCATACCTAGAATCGCGATTAGAAGGTAAAGCTTTTTCGTTAGTAGCGGACCTAGAAGAGGTAACTGCCGAAGAAGCGATCAAAGCGCTGGATTAACGCTTCGGCGACCCCTTCCGAAAGAAGACAGCCTGTAAACAGCTAGACAAGATCAATTAGAACCGACTAACGTTTAAGGAGTTCTACGGACTGTTCCGAAAATATGCTATTAGAGCCAGAGTGTTAGAAGATAAGCAGCTCTACCTACTAAGGCAGAAGCTGAACCCTGAACTGGCCGCAGCTATAGCGTCGGTAGAAGACGAAGACCTTGAAAGCTTCGTACACCGAGCGAGAGTCACCGTCAGAAACCTGAGCGTATATGCGAAATCGGCATCGCGCGAACCGATTTAGAAGCAGTCGACGCCGACAACACGACCCCCTGCACCTTTCCGGAGAGCACCTTAGCAGCTATCTTATTCGCTGCGTTCGTCGTTCGTCCCTACCTGCTGCGCGTATAGAAAGCCTAGCTATATCGCTACGAGATGCCAAGCAACGGATTAGCAGAAGCAGGAGTATCGTGCTACGAAGCAGCAGCCGCTAAGAAAGACTATCTAAGCTATTAAGCCGGCTCCGAAAGACACCGACAGTGTAGATAGTAGAGTGCCTCTGCGAATCTTAGGAAAAGACTAGCTAGACGGATAGGCCCCCTATCTAGCACAGACAATAGGGCACTAACGCGATCCGCGTTACTAAAAGAAGAGAGCATTAACAGCTGTAACGACCCGCTCTCGGCGACAGTAGAAGTAAACACGGAGACCGCTATTATCCTTCCGATCACTGTCTACCCCCTTTCTGGATTGGGCCGCCCACTTTAGCTAAGAGCTTTTATCGACACAGGAGCCCTTATCGGTGCAGCGATCCACTATCGACTGGTTCAGAAACTAATAAAAGGATATAGTTATCCTGTAGAGCTAGCATCGCCGACGCAAATTTCAGCATACAACGGACAAGACACTAAGAGTGTTACGCACTACGTGCCATTAAAGACCACCTTAGCAGGTCGCACTACAGAAGCGACGTTCCGAATTATAGATATCGGAAGGTTTAACATTATTATAGGGCAGAAATAGATAAAGAACCAGAAGGCCGTTATTAACGTAGGTAAAGGTACGCTCGGGTTCAAAACCAAGCAGAGTCGAGTCGCTGCCGCTGAACCGGTTACTGTCGTCGCTACGAAACCAAACGCTACGACTATCGGAGCGACTCCGATCGATCGGCCCGACCCTCTGGACACGATCGGAATGCTGAGCTCGGAAGCTTTAACGACACTCGCGAGGTCGCTAGACAGTAAGATCTACGCTATCTCGATAAAAGACATTAAAGACTACCGAAAGATAATAGCGGAAGATAAGGTAGACCTGTTAGAGGTGTTACCAAAAGAACTCTATAGTTACACTAACGTGTTCTTAAAAGCTGACTCCAACCTCCTGCCGCTCTACCGACAGGAATATAACAACAAGATCTGGCTAAAAGAAGGAGCTACGCTGCTAAGAACCGAACCCCTAAGAAGGCTGTCGCTAGCTAAGCTGGACCAAGTGGAGGTGTTTGTTCGAGAAAACCTAGCGAAGAAGTTTATAAAGCCGAGCTCTGCTAAGTATACGTTCCCGATTCTTTTTATACGGAAACCTAGAGGTAGTCTCTAACTGTGCGTAGATTACCGAGGCCTTAATAAGGTTACTAAGAGAGACGTGTATCTACTGCTGCTAATCGATAAGACTATACAGCGTATAGCGATGGCCAAGTGGTTCAGCAAGCTGGATATTCGCTAAGCGTTCTACCGATTAAGGAACGAGGAAGGACAAACGGAAGACCTTTCGACATTTGCTACGCGTATAGGCAATTTTAAGTAGTTAGTAATGCCTTTCAGACTTACTAACGCGCCGGCGGTGTAGCAACGCTTTATAAACTACACCTTTATAGACACGCTAGAACGATTCGTGTCTATCTACTTGGACGACATTCTTATCTACACCGATAGAACGAGAGAACAGTATACAGACTACATTAAGAAGGTGCTGATTAGGCTCCGCGAGGTCGGGTTGAACGCGGACACGAAAAAGAGCGAGTTCTATTAGACCGAAGTCAAATATCTCGGTCTTATTGTCGGAAGAGAGGGAATTTGGATAGACCCTTTAAAGGTCGCTGCTGTAGCGGAATGGAAGCAGCCGAAATCCGGAAATACTACTTAAATCAGAGCGTTTCTCGGATTCTGTAGCTACTATCGGCAGTTTATTAAGGACTTTAGCAAGATAGCTAGACCCCTAAACGAAGCATTAAAGAAGAAGGCCGCTGGCCTATAGAATAAGAAGTGCATAGAAGCTTTTATCCGACTAAAAGAAGCAGTGGCCTCGGCGCCAGTTCTGGCGTACTTCCGACCAGAAAAAACGATCTATCTAGAGACGGACGCTTCCGACACAGTAACTGCAGGGGTCCTTTCTCAGTATAATAACGCCGACAAGACCCTCTACCCAGTGGCTTTCTTTAGCAAGTCTATAAACGAGGCTGAGCGGAACTACGCTATTTACGATAAAGAGCTGTTAGCTATTATCCAGGCTTTTAAGGAGTGGAAGCCGGAGCTTATAGCCGGAAAGAGGACAGTTCAGGTCCTTACAGACTATTAGTCGCTAACCTATTTTATAAGACGCAGAAGCTATCGCGGCGCCAAGCTCGGTAGGCCGCCTACTTATCCGGATTCGACTTTAAGATTACCTATAGACCCGGAGCTTAAAATGGAAAGGCTAATACGCTAACGAGAAGAGAGGGGAAGACCAGCTGCGCGAAAGAAGATCTAAACATGTTCCAGAAGGTGTTAACCGAACGGATAGTAGACGCCGAGGTGTTAAAAGAAGCAGGGATCTGCGCGATAGAACTGCCGACAGAAGAAGAGACGCTCTACGAGAAAGTAGAACGACTTAATTAGCAGCAGAAAATCGGCAGAACAGGCTTAGGGAAGCTAATAGTTCTAGAAGAACTAATCGCAGAGGTTATCTAGTTGGTTTATAGTTCTAAGGATGTCGGTTACGCAGGCTCGAAGAAGACGATAGAAGCTGTAAGGACGATCTACTGGTTTCTGCGAATCTTCGAGCGGATCCACCGGTTTATTGCTAATTGTTACGTATGCCGAGTCGCGAAGCTACGTTACGGCCTTCCAGCCGGTCTGTTAAAGCTACTTCCGATCTCTAAGAAACTGTAGCAGCACATTACGATAGATGTCGTAACCGGCCTGCCGGATTCTAATAGATATAATGCTACGCTTAATATAGTAGATCGACTAAGTAAAGAACGCTACTTTATCCCCTGCTAAGCGAAGGACGAAGGAACTACTGCAGAAGAAACAGCGAGAATATTGATCCAATACGTATAGAAGCACTATAGCCTACCGGACACTATCACTACGGATAGGGGTCCTTAATTTACTGCTAATGTATAGAAGGCTATCAACCAAGCTCTCGGAATTCGTGGAAAACTTAGCATAGCTGCTTACTCTTAAACCGACAGTTAGTCTAAAGTGGCTAACCGCAAGATAGAGAAATATCTACGAATCTTCTGTAGTTATTATTAAGCAGAGTGGGTTAAGGTATTGCCGATAGCCGAATTCTGCGCTAATTCAGCACAGTTAGAAGCTGCCTCGCTAGTGCCGTTCGAGATAACCTATAGCTATCTTCCGAGAATGAGCTTCCAACCGCTGAACGAACCCAGTTCTTTGGAACCTTCTACATCTACCGCTACCTCGTCAAAGAGAGTCGCCGCCGCAGCGGCCGAAGCACTTAAGGCTCAAATAGAAGGAGCAATTAAGGTAGCGAAGGAGGCGATGGAATCGGCTTAGAAGAAGATAGTAACTCAAACTAATAGAAAGCGGTTACCGATAGAATTCGAAGAAGGCCAAAAGGTATAGCTTAACACGTAGAACCTAAGGCTAAGAGGCAACGCCAAGCTCAACCCCCGCTACGTAGGTCCGTTTAAGATAGTAGAAAAGAGGTCGCCAGTAACTTACCGGCTCCAGCTACCGAAATTGTTCCGGATCTACGATGTCTTTTATTCGGATCTGCTGAGTTTGGACCCTAAAGACGGTCTTCCGGATCAGGGGTTCGCTAAACCCCCACCGGTCGAGATAGATAGTAAAGAAGAAGAATAGGAGGTAGAAGATGTAATAGATATAAGAAAGTTAAGAGGATCTATCAAAGCAAGGATCTTATAGAAAGGATAGCCGGAAGACTATAAATAGTATCCGGCCGAGAACCTCCGAAATTCGGCAGAGCTGCTAAGAGAGTTTTATGTCCAGAATCCGAGGAAGCCAAAGCCTAAGTAGCTCCGAAGCTGATTATTCTGGAAAAAGAAGAAAAGCCGCGTCCGCTCTATTAGTGTAGAAGCTAATAAAGACGATCGTAGTAATCGCTTCGCTAGAGTCTTCGACTCGGCCACCACCTACTACCGGTTCGACGCGACGGTCGACGACGCCGCTCCAAACAAGTAAAGCGGCGTCGGCGCCGCCGGCCCTGCAGTAGGTAAGGTCCTTAGTAGAGAAAAAAAAAGACGAAGAGACGGCACTATAGACGGATCTATATAGACCTCTACAGCGGCGCACAGACCGGTTATGCTGCAGCTTAGGTAACCGCTAGTTCCGATCAGATAGCACGGATCAGATAGACACTAAGTAAAGACGTTAGATAGCGACGATGTAAAAAAAAAAGAGAGAGATAGATAAGTAAGCAGTCGAGGTCGGCCGCTAGTACGGGAGGGGGGTGGTGTTGCAGCAGCAGAAAGGAGTGGGACTAAGTGATAGGGTAGACCCTTAGAATTTCGGCTCGGCCCTTCCGGACCGAGCCGGGCCTTAGCACACTACCCCTAAAGCTCTTATCCACTACTATATAGATTCTTTTCCCTCCTTAGTTCGAGATATAGTTATTAAAAAGGCTGTATTAAATTATATCTACGTGCCCGGATTATTATATATCGAACTTACTTACTAAACTAACTCTGCGCTGCGCGAAAGGGACTGTTAAACTATCCGGACACCCGAATAATGCACGCGCACCAAACACACCAAACCAAACACCAGCACTGTAAGAAAGCTATAGAGAGCTTCTTAACGGTAGAGAGCGGCGTTACAGGCTGCAGCAGAAAGAGAAAGACTGACAGACCGAGGGATAGGCGTACTAGCATCCTCGACGATAGAATAGCTACGAAGGGCCTTATAGAAGAAGAGATAGATAAAGCGAAGAAGGGCATAGAGAGCTATACCGAACTGTACGCACGCAAGCTGGATAGAATAGAAGAGTATCTGGCAGAAAATAGAGCTAAGAAGGTATTCGACATTATTACCTTCGTCGAAAAGGAGTTTTACAGGAACATAGAAGAGAATAGGCAACTAAGAGATAAAATAGAAGCGGTAATAGCTAAGAAGGATTCGGCAGAAACCATTATCGACGTACTAGAAAACCAAGCGGCAAATCGACTAGCACAACTAAAGGCGATAAAGACTTAGTTAGCTAAGATAGAAGCAGCGACGTCGTCGGCGCCGCTACTACATCGAGAAGAACAAGCAGAGACCGCCTTACTAGCGGCCTACAGTTAAGGTAGCACCTCGATAACGTTACTACCTAACCTGCTAGCGTTTAGAGGCGGAGACCCTAAAGACTGGGAAGCGTTTAAGAAAAAGATAAAGAACAAGATAGATCGCGATTATGCCGGAAACAGTAAAGAAGACAGGTTAGCATACCTGGAATCGCGACTAGAAGGTAAAGCTTTTTCGTTAGTAGCGGACCTAGAAGAGGTAACTGCCGAAGAAGCAATTAAAGCGCTGGATTAACGCTTCGGAGATCTATTCTAAAAGAAGACAGCCTGTAAGCAACTAGATAAGATTAACCAGAACCGGCAGACGTTTAAGGAGTTCTATAGACTATTCCGAAAATATGCTATTAGAGCTAGAGTGTTAGAAGATAAGCAGCTCTACCTACTAAGGCAGAAGCTAAACCCTAAACTAGCTGCAGCTATAGCGTCGGTAGAAGACGAAGACCTTAAAAGCTTCGTGCACCGAGCGAGGGTTACTGCTAGAAACCTAAGCACTTACGCGAAATCGCGCGAATCGAACCAGAAGCTGTCGACGACGCCGACAACACGACTCCCTGCACCTTTCCAGAAAGCACCTTAGCAGCTATCTTATTCGCTGCGTTCGTCGTTCGTCCCTACCTGCTACGTGATCCGGGCACGCAGATATAATTCAATACGGCCTTTTTGATAACTATATCTCGAACTAAGGAGGGAAAGGAATCTATATAGTAGTGGGCGAGAGCTTTAGGAGTGGCGTGCCAAGGCCCGGCTCGGTCCAGAAGGGCCGAGCCGAAATTCCAAGGGTCTACCCTATGACTCAGTCCCACTCCTTTCTGCCGCCGCAACACCACTCCCCTCCCTTATTAGCGGTCGCCCTCGACCGCTTGCTTATCTGTTCGTCCTCTTTTCTTTTTTTTTTTTTTTTTTTTTTTACATCGTTACTATCTGGCGTCTTCACTTGGCATCTATCTGATCCGTTCTATCTGATTGGAGCTATCTGATCGGAGCCAGCTGATCAGAGCCAGCGGTTACTAGAGCTGCGGCGTAACCGGTCCGTGCGCTACTGTATAGATCTATATAGATCTATCTGCGGCTCCTTATCTTCTTCTTTTTCTTTCTCCACTAAAGACCGTACCTACCGCAGGACTGGAGGCGTCGACGCCGATTTATAGCGTCGGCGAGCTTCCTGCCGATACGAAGATAGGTAGTTGCCGATCTAAAGACTCCGGCAAAGCGACTGCTACGATCGTTTTCTTCGGCTTCCTTGCCGATAGAGCGGACTTGGCCTTCTTTTTAACCGTCGAGCTACTTAGGCCTCGGCTTCTTCGGGTTCCAGGCGTAAAATTCTCTTAGCAGCTCCGCCGAATTCCGTAGGTTCTCGGCCGGATACTATTTATAGTCTTCTGGCTATCCTTTCTATAAGATCCTCGCTTCGATAGATCCCCTTTGTCTTCTTACGTCTATAACATCTTTAACTTCCTATTCTTCTTCTTTTCCGTCTATTTCGATTAGTAGGGGTTCGGCGAACCCCTGATCCGGAAGACCATCTTCAGGGTCTAGGCTTAGTAGATCCGAGTGAAAGACATCGTAGATCCGGAACGATTTCGGCAGCTGGAGCCGGTAGGTTACCGGCGACCTCTTTTCTATTATCTTAAATAGACCTACGTAACGAGGGTTAAGCTTCGCGTTGCCTTTTAGCCTTAGGTTCTGCGTGTTAAGCTATACCTTTTGGCCTTCCTCAAATTCCATCAGTAACCTCTTTCTATTAGCTCGAGTTACTATCTTTTTCTAAGCTAATTCCATCGCTTCTTTCGCTACCTTGATCGCTTCTTCTATCTGGGATCGGAGCGCTTCTGCCGCTGCCGCGGCTATTCTCTTCGACGAGGTAGCGGTAGAGAGTTCTAAAGAGCTGGGTTCGTTCGGTAGTTCAAAGCTTATCCTCGGAAGATAACTATATGTTATCTTAAACGGCGCTAGTAAGGTGGCTTCCGACCGTGCTAAATTGGCGCAGAATTCGGCTATCGGCAATACCTTAACCCATTCTTCTTAATAATAGCTGCAGAAGATTCGTAGATACTTTTCTATCTTACAGTTAGCTACTTTAGACTGTCCGTCGGTCTAAGGGTGAGCGGCCGTGCTAAGCTTTTTACGAATTCCAAGGGCTTAGTTAATAGCTTTCTATACGTCTGCAGTGAATTAAGGACCCCTATCCGTAGTAATAGTATCCGGCAGCCCGTAGTGCTTCTTTACATACTGGATCAACATTCTCGCTGTTTCTTCTGCAGTAGTTCCTTTATCCTTAGCTCGATAGGGAATGAAATAGCGCTCTTTGCTCAGCCGATCCACTACATTAAGCGTAGCGTTATATCTATCGGAGTCCGGCAGGCCGGTCACGAAATCCATCGTAATGTGCTGCTATAGTTTCTCGGGGATCGGAAGTAGCTTTAGCAGGCCGGCCGGAAGGCCGTAACGTAGTTTCGCTGCTCGGCATACATAACAGTTAGTTATAAACCGGTGGATCTTCTCGAAAATTCGCGGGAACCAGTAGGTCGTCCTTACTGCTTCTATCGTCTTTTTCGATCCTGCGTAACCAACATCCGTAGAGCTATAGACCAGCTTAATAACCTCGGTAATCAGTTCTTCTAGAACGATCAGTTTCCCTAAGCCGGTTTTGCTGAGCTTCTGCTGCTAATTAAGCCGTTCCACTTTCTCGTGCAGCGTCTCTTCTTTAATCGGCAGCTCCACCGCACAGATCCCTACCTCTTTCAACACCTTGGCGTCTACTATTCGTTCTGTTAGCACCTTCTGAAACATGTTCGGATCTTCCTTCGCTCGGCTAGTCTTTCCTTCTCTTCTCGTTAGCGCATCAGCCTTTCCATTTTAAGCTCTAGGTTAATAAGTGATCTTGAAGCCGAACCTGGATAAGTAGGCTGCCTACCGGGCTTGGCGGCGTAATAGCTTCTACGTCTTTATGCAGTAGGTGTTGCGGCAGTGGAAAGAGGTGGGACAGATTGATAGGGTGGACCCTGGATTTCGGCTCGGCCCTTCCGGGATTTAGGTTCCGGAACAGACCGAGCCGGGCCTTGGCACACCACTACCTATCAAAGCCCACTACTACCATTACATAGATTCCTCTCCCTCCTCAGTTCGAGATATAGTTATTAAAACAGCCGTATTGAACCTTATCTGCGCGCTCGAATTATTATATCTCGAACTTACTCTCTACAAACCCCGCGCTGCGCGAAAGGGCCCGTCGAACCATCCGGACGCTCGAATAACGCACGCGCACATACATATACTAACAACAACAAACCCCAGGCACCGTAAGAAGATAGAAAACTTCTTAGCGGTAGAGAGCGGCGTAACAGGTCGCCGCGGAAAGAGAAAGACTAACAGAGCGAGTAGGCGCTCTAGTGTTATTGATAATAAGATCATTATTAGTGGTTTTACAGCAGAAGAGACAGCAGAGATTAAGGAACGAATAAGCGAATACAAGAAGATCTACGACTGCATAATCGAGGAACTGGAAGACTATATAAACGAGAATAGGATAGGAAAGGTCTATAATAGTATAGACCTTATTAAGACGCTGTTCTACAGAACGCTAGAAGAGAACAGACAACTAAGAGAAGAAACTAAAGCGGTAAGGGCCGAGAAGGAATTGGCAGAAACTATTATCGACGTGTTAGAAAACCAGGCGGCGAATCGAATAGCGCA
This sequence comes from Pseudocercospora ulei, assembly GCA_016165855.1. NCBI lineage: Eukaryota > Fungi > Ascomycota > Dothideomycetes > Mycosphaerellales > Mycosphaerellaceae > Pseudocercospora > Pseudocercospora ulei. The sequence goes on along the minus strand of JACWNB010000041.1, from coordinate 35,757 downwards.
GCTGAAGGCGCTAAAGGATTAACTGACTGACATGGAAGCAGCGAAGTCGTCGCCGCTACCGCGGCGAGAAACCTACGCGGAAACCGCCTTACCAGCGGCCTATAGTTAAGGTGGCACTACGATAACGCCACTGCCGGACCTACCTGCTTTTAGTAGCGGAGACCCTAAAGCGTAGGAGGTATTTAAGAAGAAGATCAAGAATAAGATAAGCCGCGATTACGCATCGAGCAGCGAAGAGGATAGATTGGCGTACCTGGAATCGCGATTAGAAGGTAAAGCTTTTTCGCTAGTAGCGGACCTGGAAGAAGTAACCGCTGACGAAGCTATTAAAGCGCTGGATCAGCGTTTCGGCGACCCCTTCCGGAAGAAGACGGCCCGCGAGCAGCTAGATAAGATTAACCAGAACCGACAGACGTTCGAGGAGTTCTACAGACTGTTCAGGAAATATGCTATTAAAGCGAGAGTAGCTAAGGATAAGCAGCTACACTTACTGAGACAGAAACTGAGCCCCGAGCTCGCTGTGGCTATAGCGTCAGTAGAAGACAAAGACCTTCAGAGCTTCGTACACTAAGCGAGAGTAACAGCAAGAAATCCGAACGCATACGGAAAAACGACGATGCGAGAACCTACTTAGAAGACACCGTCGTTAATGCAGACAACCCGAGCCCCCGCACCCTTCCGACGCAGCCCCCAGCCGCCTTACGTGCCGCGACCGTCGTTCGTCCCTACCTGCTACGCGTGTAGAAAGCCTGGCTATATCGCTACGAGGTGCCAGGCAACGGCCTAGCAGAAGCAGGAGTATCGTGTTATGAAGCAGCCGCAGCCGTAGCCACCGAGAAAGACTATCCAAGCTATCGAACCGACGCCGAACGACACCGAGAGCGTAGACGGTGGGGTGCAGTTAAGGATTATAGGAAAAGATTAGCTGGACGGATAGGCCCCCTATCTAGCACTAACAATAGGGCACCGCACCTAAAAGAATCGCCGCGAGGAGAGAGCATTAACAGCCGTAACGACCCGCTCTCAGCGGCTGTAGAAGTGAATACGGAAACGGCCATTATCCTTCCTATTAAGATCCACCCTGTTAAGGGGCGGCGTCCACCGCTCCAATTGAAGGCTTTCATCGATACTGGAGCTCTTATCAGAGCGGCGATCCACCACCGGTTAGTTCAGAAACTGATAAAGGGATACGGTTATCCGGTAGAGATAGCGTCGCCGACGCGGATTTCGGCATATAACGGACAAGACACGGAAAACGTTACGCACTACGTGCCATTAAGGACCACACTAGCTGACCGAACTACGGAAGCGACGTTCCGGATTATGGATCTCGGACGATTTGACATTATTATAGGGCAGAAATAGATAAAGAACTAGAAGACTCTTATTAACGTAGAAAAAGGCACGATAGGATTCAAAACCCCGGGTAACGGAGCAAGGACCGTCGGAACGGCCGCCGCCGCCGAGCCGAAAGTCGCAGAGTCCGCGAAAGAGGCTCCGTCCGATCGTTCCGAATCCCTGGTTACTGTCGGAATAATGTGTTTAGAAGCTATAACGAACCTCGCGAAGTCGCCGGACAATAACATCTACGCTATCTCTATAAAGGTCATCGAAGACTACAGGAAGATAATAGCGGAAGAAGAAGTAGATCCACTAGAGGTGCTGCCAGTAGAGCTCTATAATTACGCTAATGTGTTCTTAAAAGCAGACTCCAACCTCCTGCCGCTTTATCGACCGGAATATAACAACAAGATCCGACTAAAAGAGGGGACTACGCTGCCAAGAACCGAGCCCCTAAGACGGCTGTCACCGGCGGAGCTGGACTAGGTAGAAGTGTTTGTTCGAGAAAATCTTGCGAAGAAGTTTATTACGCCGAGTTCTGCCGAATATACGTTACCGATTCTTTTCGTAAGGAAACCCGGGGGTAGTCTGCGACTCTGCGTAGACTATCGAGGCCTTAACGAGGTCACTAAGAGAGACGTATACCCGCTGCCGCTGATCGACGAGACTATACAACGAGTGGCTAAAGCCAAATGGTTCAGCATACTGGACATCCGCTAAGCGTTTTACAGACTAAGGAATAAAGAGGGGCAGACGGAAGACCTTACGACGTTCGCTACGCGTATAGGCAATTTCAAGTGGTTAGTGATGCCTTTCGGCCTTACCAACGCGCCGGCAGTATAGCAACGCTTTATAAACTACACCTTTATAGACATGCTAGAACGGTTCGTGTCTATCTATTTGGACGACATTCTAATCTACACCGAAGGAACGAGAAAACAGCACACGGACCACATCGAGAAGGTGTTGACTAGGCTCCGCAAGGTCGGACTGAACGCGGACACGAAAAAGAGCGAGTTCTATCAAACTAAGGTTAAATATCTCGGCCTTATCGTCGGAAGAGATAGAATTCGGATGGACTCCTTAAAGGTCGCCGCCGTCGCGGAATAGAAGCAACCTAAATCCGGAAACACTACGCAGATCAGGGCGTTTCTCGGATTCTGTAGCTACTATCGACAGTTAATTAAGGACTTCAGCAAGATAGCGAGACCCCTGAACGAAGCACTAAAGAAAGAGGCAGCCGGCCTATAGAATAAGAAGTGCACGGAAGCTTTCGTACAGCTAAAAGAAGCAGTGGCTTCAGCGCCGGTTCTGGCGCACTTCCGACCGGAAAAGACAATCTACGTAGAAACGGACGCTTCCTCTACTGTAACAGCAGGGGTCCTTTCTCAATATAGTGACGACGAAACCCTCTATCTAGTAGCTTTCTTCAGCAAGTCAATAAATAAAGCTAAGAGGAACTACGCTATCTACGATAAAGAACTGCTGGCTATTATCCAGGCCTTTAAGGAGTAGAAGCCGGAGCTTATAGCTAGACAGAGCACGATCCAGGTCCTTACGGACCACCAGTTACTAACCTACTTTATAAAGATGCAGAAGCTATTACGCCGTTAAGCCCAGTGGGCAGCCTACTTATCCGAGTTCGACTTCAAGATTACTTATCGACCTGGAGCTCAAAACGGAAAGGCCGACGCGCTAACGAGAAGAGAAGGGAAGACCAGCCGCGCGAAAGAAGACCCGAACATGTTTCAGAAGGTGTTGACCGAGCGGATAGTAGACGCAGAGGTGTTGAAAGAGGTAGGGGTCTGCGCAGTGGAACCGGCCCCTAAGGAAGAGACGCTCTACGAGAAGGTGGAACGGCTCAATCAACGGCAGAAACTCGGCAAAACCGGTTCAGGGAAGCTGATAGTTCCGGAAGAACTAATTACTAAGGTCGTCCAACTAGTCTATAGCTCTATAGATGTTGGCTATACAGGAGCGAAGAAAACAATGCAGGCCGTAAGGACGATCTACTGGTTTCCGAGGATCTACGAGCGGATCTACCGGTTTATCGCCAATTGCTACGTGTGCCGAGCCGCGAAGCTACGTTACGGTCTTCCGGCGGGTCTACTAAAGCCACTTCCGATCCCCGAGAAGCCGTAGCAGCACATTACGATAGATTTCGTAACTGGCCTGCCGAATTCAGATAGTTACGACTCTACGCTTAACATAGTGGATAGGCTGAGCAAGGAGCGCCACTTCATCCCCTGCCGAGCGAGAGACGATGGAACTACTACGGAAGAGACAGCGCGGATGTTGATTCAATACATATAGAAGCACTACGGCCTGCCGGACACTATCACTACGGATAGGGGTCCTTAATTCACCGCCGACGTATAGAAAGCTACCAACCAAGCTCTCGGAATCCGCGGAAAGCTCAGCACAGCCGCTTACCTACAGACCGACGGCTAGTCTAAAGTAGCTAACTGAGAGATAGAGCGATATCTACGAACCTTCTGCGGCTATTACTAAGAAGAATAGGTCAAGGTGTTGCCAATAGCCGAGTTCTGCGCCAACTTAGCACTGTCTAAAGCCACCTCGCTGGCGCCGTTCGAGATAATGCATAGCTACCTCCCGAGGATAAGCTTTCGGCTGCTGAACGAACCCGGCTCTGCGGAACTATCTACCGACACGTTATTAAAGAGAGTCGCCGCAGCGGCGGCAGAAGCGTTACGATCTCAGATAGAAGAAGCGATCAAGGTAGCGAAAGACGCGATAGAATCGGCTTAGAAGAAGATAGTGAATCGAGCTAATAAGAAGCGGTCACCAGTGGAATTTAAGGAAGGCCAAAAGGTATAGCTCAACACGCGAAACCTAAGGCTAAAAGGCAACGCCAAGCTTAATCCACGCTACGTAGGTCCGTTCAAGATAATAGAAAAGAGGTCGCCGGTAACCTATCGGCTCCAGCTACCGAAATCGTTCCGGATCTACGATATCTTCTATTCGGACCTGTTAAGCTTGGACCCTAAAGACGGCCTGCCAGAACAGGGGTTCGCCGAACCCCCGCCTATCGAGATAGACGGTAAGGAAGAAGAGTAGGAGGTAGAAGATGTAATAGACGTAAAGAAGGTAAGGGGGTCTATTAAAGCGAGGATCTCGTAGAAGGGGTGGCCGGAAGACTACGAATAGTATCCGATCGAGAACCTGCGGAATTCGGCGGAGCTGCTAAGAGAATTTTACGTCCGGAACCTGAAGAAGCCGAAACCCGGATGGCTCCGAAATTGACGACCTCCGAAAGAGACGGAAGAAAAAGAAGAAAGCCGCGTCCGCTCTACTGGCGCGGAAGCCAATAAAGACGATCGTAACGGTCGCCTTCGGGGAGGTCTTCGACGCGGCCACTACCTACCGCTGGTTCGGCCGCCAGCTCGCTAACGCCGTAGCGTGCCAGCGCCGCCGACCCTGTAGTAGGTAAAGGCTTTGGTAGAAGAGAAAAAAGAAGAAGAAAAACGGCGCTACGGAAAGATCTATATAGACCTCTGCGCCGACGCACAGACCAGCCGCGCCGCGGCTCAGATAACCGACGTCAGATCAGATAACCAGGTTACGCGGCGGATTAGAAGGGAGGCAAAACAAGTAACGTCGAAAACAGCAAAATCGGCGACCGAAATCTGCGAAAAGGGACGAAAAGAAGACAGGAAAATCGGGCAGAACCTAAGGCAGAAAGACGAGGAAGTGGCCGCCGCTGCAGCAAAGGAGCAGAAAGAAAGAAGAAAGAAGCCGAAAAGGGAAGTAGATATAGAATGAATTTGATGGTGCGTATAAGGCTTAGCGCGCACGTAAAATCGAGGGAAATAGATAGAAAAGAACGCAGGAAAGACGCGAAGGGAAGGTGGATGGAAGGATTAACGTCATTGGACGACGTTAATAGAAGCCTATAGAAGAAGATAAGTAAGCGGTCGAGGGCGACCGCTAGTAAGGGGGGGGGTAGTGTTGCAGCGGTAGAAAGAGGTAGGACAGATTGATAGGGTGGACCCTGGATTTCGGCTCGGCCCTTCCGGGATTTAGGTTCCGGAACGGACCGAGCCGGGCCTTGGCACACCACCACCTATCAAAGCCCACCACCACTATTACATAGATTCCTCTCCCTCCTCAGTTCGAGATATAGTTATCAAAACAGCCGTATTGAACCTTATCTGCGCGCTCGGATCAGTAGGTCAGTAACTAGTGGTCTGTAAGGACCTGGATCGTGCTCTGTCTAGCTATAAGCTCCAGTTTCCACTCTTTAAAGGCCTGAATAATGGCTAGCAGTTCTTTATTATAGATAGCGTAGTTCCGTTTAGCATTATTTATAGACTTGCTAAAGAAAGCCACCGGATGGAGCGTTTCGTCGTCGTCAGCGTATTAAGAAAGGACCTCTGCTGTTACTGTGTCGGAAGCGTCTGTCTCTACGTAGATCGTCTTTTCCGGTCTAAAGTGCGCTAGTACTAGCGCCGAGGCCACCGCCTCCTTTAGTCGGTTAAAAGCTTCTGTACACTTCTTATTCTATAGGCTAGCGGCCTCCTTCTTTAACGCCTTATTTAGTAGTCTCGCTATCTTGCTAAAGTCCTTAATAAACCGTTAATAGTAGCTGCAGAATCCGAGAAACGCTCTGATTTACGTAGTGTTTCCAGATGTCGGTTGCTTCCATTCCGCGACGGCGGCCACTTTCGACAGGTCTATCCGAATTCCTTCTCTTCTAACGATAAGACCGAGATATTTGACTTCGGTCTAATAGAACTCGCTCTTCTTCGTGTCCGCGTTTAATCCGACCTCGTGGAGTCTCTTTAATACCCTCTTAATGTAGTCCGTGTGTTGCTCTCTCGTTCCTTCGGTGTAGATTAGAATGTTGTCTAAGTAGATTGAAACGAACCGTTCCAGTATGTCTATAAGAGTGTAGTTTATAAAGCGTTGTTGCGGCGGTGGAAAGAGGTAGGACAGATTAATAGGGTGGACCCTGGATTTCGGCTCGGCCCCTTCCGGGATTTAGGTTCCGGAACGAACCGAGCCGGGCCTTGGCATTACTTACTACGTAAGCCCACCACCACCACTACATAGATTCCTTTCCCTCCTCAGTTCGAGATATAGTTATCAAAAAGGCCGTATTGAATTATATCTACGTGCCCGGATTATTATATCTCGAACTCACTCTCTACACAAACCCTGCGCTGCGCGAAAGGGCCCGTTGAACTATCCGGAAACCCGAATAACGCACGCGCACCTACACTAACAACAACAACCCCCAGCACCGTAAAAAGATAGAAGGCTTCTCGACGGTAGACAGCGGCGTAACAGGCCGCTGCGGAAAGAGAAAGACTGACAGAGCGAGCAGGCGCTCCAGTGTCATTAATAATAAGATCATTATTAGCGGTTTTACAGCGGAAGAGACTGCGGAGGTCAAGGAACGAATGGCCGAATATAAGAAGATCCACGACTGTACGCTCGAGGAACTGGAAGACTATATAAACGAGAATAGAATAGGAAAGGTCTACGACGGCATAGACCTTATCGAGATGCTGTTTTACAGAACGCTAGAAGAGAACAGACAACTAAGAGAAGAAACTAAAGCGGTAAGGGCCGAAAAGGAATCGGCAGAGACTATTATCGACGTGTTAGAAAACCAAGCGGCGAATCGACTAGCGCAGCTAAAGGCACTAAAGGATCAACTAGCTAATATGGAAGCAGCGAAGTCGTCGCCGCTACTGCGGCAAGAAACCTACGCAGAGACCGCCTTACTAGCGGCCTATAGTTAAGGTAGCACCTTAATGACATTATTGCCGGACCCGCCGGCGTTTAGAGGCGGAGACCCCGAAGACTGGGAAGCGTTTAAGAAGAAGATAAAGAATAAGATAGATCGCGACTACGCCGGAAACAGTGCCGGAGATAGATTGGCGTACCTGGAATCGCAATTGGAAGGTAAAGGCTTTGGTGGAAGAGAAAAAAAAGAAGAAGAAAAACGGCGCCGCGGAAAGATCTATATAGACCTCCACGCCAGCGCACAGACCAGCCACGCCGCAGCTCAGATAACCCACGGGCCAGATCAGATGGCACGGGTTACATAAACGCTAAGTGAAGGACTTCAGACGCCGACGACGTAAGAAATTGAAGAAGCGATGAAAAGAACGTTGTTTTTGATGGAAGACGGAAGAGGTAACATCGGCGTTGGAGGTGATTTTCGAGAAGGAGACGACGAATCAAAAAAAAAAAGTGGAGATTTTCAGATAGATAGAGTGACTAAGCGGTCGAGGGCGACTGCTAGTAAGGGAGGGGGGTAGTGTTGCGGCGGTGGAAAGAGGTGGGACAGATTGATAGGGTGGACCCTGGATTTCGGCTCGGCCCCTTCCGGGATTTAGGTTCCGGAACGGACCGAGCCGGGCCTTGGCATCACTCACTACGAAAGCCCACCACCACCACTACATAGATTCCTTTCCCTCCTTAGTTCGAGATATAGTCATCAAAAAGGCCGTATTAAATTATATCTGCGTGCCCGGATTAAGCGTTGCTACACAGCCGGCGCGTTGGTAAGTCCGAAAGGCATTACCAACTACTTGAAATTACCTATACGCGTAGCGAATGTCGTAAGGTCTTCTATTTGTCCTTCCTCAGTCCTTAACCGATAGAACGCTTAGCGAATATCCAGCTTGCTGAACCACTTAGCCTTAGCCACTCGTTGTATAGTCTTATCGATTAGAGGCAGCGGATACACATCTCTCTTAGTGACCTTATTAAGGCCCCGGTAATCTACATACAGTCGGAGACCGCCTCCGGGTTTCTGTACGAAAAGAATCGGCGACGCATATTCTGCTAAGCTTGGCGTAATAAACTTCTTCGCTAGATTCTCTCGAACAAACACTTCTACCTGGTCTAGCTCGGCCAGCGATAAGCGTCTTAGGGGTTCCGTTCTCGGCAGTGCGGACCCTTCTTTCAGCCGGATCTTGTTGTTATATTCCAGTCGGTAAAGCGGCAGGAGGTTGGAGTCAGCCTTTAAGAACACGTTAGTGTAACTATAGAGTTCTTTCGGTAACACCTCTAATAGATCCACTTCTTCTTCCGCTATTATCTTCTAGTAGCCTTCGATGTCTTTTATTAAGATAGCGTAGATCTCGTTGTCTAGCGACCTCGCGAGGGTCGTTAAAGCTTCTGAACTTATTATTCCAATCGTGTCTTAAGGGTTAGGCCGATCCACCGGAGCCGCTTCGACCGTCGTAACGTTCGGTTTAGCGTTAGCCACTGTGACCGATTCGTTAACTGATTTGACGGCGGCTAAGCCGCTAATTGGTGTTCTGAATCCGAGTGTGCCTTCACCTACGTTAATAATTGCTCCCTGGTTCTTTATCTATTTCTGCCCTATAATAATGTCAAACCTTCCGATATCTATAATTCGGAACGTCGCTTCCGTAGTGCGACCTGCTAAGGTGGTCCTTAATGGCATATAATGCGTGACACTCTCTGTGTCTTGTCCGTTGTACGCCGAAATCCGTGTCGGCGACGCTAGCTCTACTAGGTAGCCGTATCCTTTTATTAGCTTTTGAACCAATCAATAGTAGATAGCCGCTCCGATAAGGGCCCCCGTGTCGATAAAAGCTCTCAGCTAAAGTGGTTTGCTCGATCTATCGAGGGGGTGGACGGTAATTAGAAGGATAATAGCTGTTTCCGTGTTTACTTCCACCGCCGCTAAGAGCGGATCGCTGCAGCTTTTAATGCTCTTATCTTTCTGTAACGTAGTTCTTGTTAGTGCCCTGTTTTCTACGCTGGATAGGGGGCCTATCCTTCTAGCTAGTCTTTTCCCAGGATTCGCAGTGGCACTCCACTGTCTACGCTGTCGGTGTCGTTCGGAGCCGGCTCTATAGCTTGTATAGTCTTTCTCGGTAGCTGCGGCTGCTTTATAACATGATACTCCTGCTTCTGCTAGGCCGTTGCTTGGCATCTCGTAGCGATATAGCCAGGCTTTCTACACGCGTAACAGGTAGGGACGAACGACGAACGCGGTAACTGATAAGGTGGCTGCTAGGGTGCTCTCCGGAAAGGCGCAGGGGGTCTCGTTGTCTGCGTTATTAACGGCTTCTAGTTCGATTCGCGTAATTTCGCGTAAGCGCTTAAATTTCTCGTAGTAACTCTCGCTCGGTGCACGAAGCTCTTAAGGTCTTCGTCTTCTACAGACGCTATGGCGGCAGCCAGTTTAGGGTTCAGCTTCTGCCTTAGTAGATAGAGCTGCTCGTCTTCCGCTACTCTCGCCCTAATAGCATATTTTCTGAATAGTCTATAGAATTCTTCGAACGTCTGCCGGTTCTAATTGATCTTGTCTAGCTGCTTACGGGCTGTCTTCTTTCGGAATAGGTCTCCGAAGCGTTGATCTAGTGCTTTGATCGCTTCCTCGGCGGTTACCTCTTCTAGGTCCGCCACTAGCGAAAAAGCTTCTCCTTCTAATCGCGATTCCAGGTAGGCCAATCTGTCTCCGGTACTGTTTCCAGCATAGTCTCGGTCTATCTTGTTCTTTATCTTCTTCTTAAACACTTCCCAGTCTTTAGGGTCTCTGCCTCTAAACGCCGGTAGGTTCGGCAGTAATGTTATTAAGGTGCTACCTTAACTGTAGGCCGCTAGTAAGGCGATCTCTACTAGTTCTTCTCGATGCGGTAGCGGCGACGTCGCTCTCTCTATCTTAGCTAGCTGAGTCTTTATTTCCTTTAGTTGTGCTAGTCGGTTCGCTGCTTGGTTTTCTAGCATATCTATAATAGTCTTAGCCGATTCCTTCTCGGCTCTTACCGTCTTAATTTCCTCTCTTAATCTCCTGTTCTCTTCCGTGTTTCTATAAAACTTCTTCTCAATAAAGGTAATAATGTCGAACACCTTCTTAGCTCTATTCTCTGCCCGATGCTCTTCTATTTCTTCCGGCGTGCTTGCGTACAACTCGGCATAACTCTCTATGCCCCTCTTCGCTTTATTTATCTCTTCTTCCGTAAGGCCCTTAGTAGCTATTCCTTTATCGAGGATGCTAATACGCCTATCCCTCGGTCTATCGTTCTTTCTCTTTCCGCTGCGGCCTTTAACGCCGCCCTCTACCGTCGAGAAGCTCTCTATAGCTATCTTACGGTGCTGGTGTTTGGTTTGGTTTGTGCGCGTACGTTATTCGGGGGTCCGGATGGTCCAACGGTCCCTTTCGCACAACGCAGTGTTAGTGTAGGGGGGTAAGTTCGAGATATAATAATCCGGGCACGCAGATATAATTCAATACGGCCTTTTTAATAACTATATCTCGAACTAAGGAGGGAAAGGAATCTATGTAGTGGTGGGCGAGAGCTTTAGGGGTGGCGTGCCAAGGCCCGGCTCGGTCCGGAAGGGCCGAGCCGAAATTCCAAGGGTCCACCCCATTACTTAGTCCCACCCCTTTCTGCTGCCGCAACACTACGCGTATAGAAAGCCTGGCCACATCGCTACAAGATGCCAAGCAACGGATTAGCAGAAGCAGGAGTATTGGGCCACGAAGCAGCAGCCGCTAAGGAAGACTATCCAAGCCATCGAGCCGGCTCCGAAGGACACTAACAGTGCGGATAGTAGAGTGCCTCTGCGAATCTTAGGAAAAGACTAGCTAGACGGATAGGCCCCCTATCTAGTACGGACAATAGGGCACTAACGCGATCCGCGTTACCAAAAGAAGAGAGCATTAACAGCTGTAATAACCCGCTCTCGGCGACGGTAGAAGTAAACACGGAGACCGCTATTATTCTTCCGATTACAGTCTACCCCTTCGAAGGCTTGCATCGACCACTCCAATTAAGAGCTTTTATCGACACAGGAGCCCTTATCAGCGCGGCGATCCACTATCGATTGGTTTGGAAGCTGATAAACGGATACAGTTACCTAGTGGAATTGGCGTCGCCGACGCGGATTTCGGCATACAACGGACAAGACACAGAGAGTGTTACGCATTATATGCCACTAAGGACTACCCTGGCTGGTCGCACTATAGAAGCGACGTTCTGAATTATGGATATTGGAAGGTTTGACATTATTATAGGGCAGAAATAGATAAAGAACCAGAAAGCTGTTATTAACGTAGGTAAAGGCACCCTCAGTTTCAAAACCCAGCAGAGAGGAGTCGCCACCGCCAAATCGGTTACTGCAGTCGCTTCGAAACCGAACGTTATAACTATCGAAGCGGTTCTAAAGGATCGGTCCGACCCTCTAGACACGATCGGAATAATAAGCTCGGAAGCTTTAACGACTCTCGCGAGGTCGCTGGACAATAAGATTTACGCTATCTTAATAAAGGACATCGAAGACTACCGGAAGATAATAGCGGAAGAAGAAGTAGATCCGCTAGAGGTGTTACCAAAAGAGCTCTACAGCTACACTAACGTGTTCTTAAAAGCTGACTCCAACCTCCTGCTGCTCTACCGACCGGAATATAACAACAAGATCTAGCTAAAAGAAGGAGCTACGCTGCCAAGAACCGAGCCCTCAAGAAGACTATCGCCATCCGAGCTAGACTAGGTAGAAGTGTTTGTTAGAGAAGACCTGGCAAAGAAGTGTATTACGCCAAGCTCGGCCAAATATACGTTACCGATTCTTTTCGTACGGAAACCTAGAGGTAGTCTCCGACTGTGCGTAGATTACCAAGGCCTTAATAAGGTTACTAAGAGAGATATGTATCCGCTGCCGCTAATCGATAAGACTATACAACGAGTGGCTAAAGCTAAGTAGTTTAGCAAGCTAGATATTCGCTAAGCTTTCTATCGACTAAGGAACGAAGAAGGGCAAACGGAAGACCTTACGACATTCGCTACGCGCATAGGCAATTTTAAGTAGTTGGTAATGCCTTTCGGACTTACTAACGCGCTGGCGGTGTAGCAGCATTTTATAAACTATACTTTTATAGACATGCTAGAACGATTCGTGTCTATCTACTTGGACGACATCCTTATCTATACCGATAGAACGAGAGAACAGCACACGGACTACATCGAGAAGGTGCTAACTAGGCTCTGCGAGGTCGGATTAAACGCAGACACAAAGAAGAGCGAGTTCTATTAGACCGAGGTCAAATATCTCGGTCTTATCGTCGGAAGAGAAGGAATTCGGATAGACCCCTCTAAGGTCGCTACTGTCGCGGAATGGAAGCAGCCGAAATCCGGAAACACTACACAAATCAGAGCGTTTCTCGGATTCTGCAGCTACTATCTGTTGCGGCAGTGGAAAGAGGTGGGACAGATTAATAGGGTAGACCCTGGAATTTCGGTTCGGCCCGTCCGGGCCGAGCCGGGCCTTAGCACCACCACTACGAAAGCCCTCCACCACCACTACATAGATTCCTTTCCCTCCTCAGTTCGAGATATAGTCATCAAAAAGGCCGTATTGAATCATATCTGCGTGCCTGGATCATTATATCTCGAACTCACTCTCTACAACCCCGCGCTGCGCGAAAGGGCCCGTTGAACCATCCGGAAACCCGAATAACGCACGCGCACCAACAACAACAACCCCCAGCACCGTAAGAAGATAGAAGGCTTCTCAGCGGTAGAGAGCGGCGTAACAGGCCGCCGCGGAAAGAGAAAGACTAACAGAGCGAGCAGGCGCTCCAGTGTTATTGATAATGAGATCATAATTAGAGGTTTTACGGCGGAAGAGACCGCAGAGATTAAGGAACGAATAAGCGAATATAGGAAGATCCACGACTGCACGATCGAGGAACTAGAAGATTACGTAAACGAGAATAGGATAGGAAAGGTCTACGACGGTATAGACCTTATTAAGACGTTGTTCTACAGAACACTGGAAGAAAACAGACAGCTAAGAGAGGAAGTAGAGACAGTAAGGGCCGAGAAGGAATCGGCAGAGACTATTGTCGACATGTTAGAACACCAAGCGTCGAATCGACTGGCGCAGCTAAAGGCGCTGAAGGATCAACTGGCTGATATAGAAGCAGCAAAGTCGCCGCCACCGCGTCGAGAAGAACAAGCAGAGACCGCCTTACCGGCGGCCTATAGTCAAGGTAGCACTACGATAACATTATTGCCGGACCCGCCGGCGTTTAGAGGCAGGGACCCTAAAGACTAGGAAGTGTTTAAGAAGAAGATAAAGAATAAGATAGACTGCGACTACGCCGGAAACAGTGCCGGAGATAGATTGGCGTACCTGGAATCGCAATTGGAAGGTAAAGCTTTTTCGCTAGTGGCGGACCTGGAAGAGGCGACCGCTAAGGAAGCGATCAAAGCCTTGGACTAACGCTTCGGAGACCCGTTCCGGAAGAAGACGGCCTGTAAGCAACTAGACAAGATCAACCAGAACCGGCAGACGTTCGAGGAGTTCTACGGTTTGTTTAGAAAATACGCGATCAGGGCCCGAGTGGCGGAAGACGAGCAGCTCCACCTACTAAGGCAGAAGTTGAACCCTGAATTGGCCGCCGCTATAGCGTCTGTAGAAGACGAAGACCTCGAGAGCTTCGTGCACAGAGCGAGGGTTACCGCGAGAAACTTGAGCGCTTACGCGAAATTACGCGAACCGATTCAGAAGCCGTCGCCGCAGACTACACGACCCCCTGCGCCTTTCCGGAGAGCACCACAGCAGCCACCTTATTAGTCAAAGCGTTCGTCGTTCGCCCCTACCTGTTTCGCGTATAGCAAGCCTGGCCACATCGCTACGAGATGCCAAGCAACGGCCTAGCAGAAGCAGGAGTATCGTGTTATAAAGCAGCCGCAGCCGCAGCCACCGAGAAAGACTATACAAGCTATAGAGCCGGCTCTGAACGACACCGAGAGCGTAGACGGTAAGGTGCAGCTAAGAATTATAGGAAAAGACCAGCTGGACGGATAGGCCCCCTATCCAGCATTAACAATAGGGCACCGAATCGAAGCGAATCGCCACGAGGAGAAAGCATCAACAGCTGTAGCGATCCGCTCTCGGCGGCGGTGGAAGTGAACACGGAAACAGCCATTATCCTTCTGATTACTGTCCACCCCCTTAACGGATCGAGCAAACCACTTTAGCTAAAAGCCTTTATCGACACCGGAGCTCTCATCGGCGCGGCGATCCACCACCGACTGGTCCGGAAGCTAACGAATAGATACGGTTATCCGGTGGAACTGGCGTCGCCGACGAAGATTTCGGCGTACAACGGACAAGATACGGAAAGCGTTACGCACTACGTGCTGCTGAAGACTACACTAGCTGGTCGCACTACGGAAGCGACGTTCCGAATTATAGATATCGGAAGGTTTAACATCATTATAGGGCAGAAATAGATGAAGAACCAGAAAGCTATCGTTGACGTAGATAAAGGAACGATTAGGTTCAAAACCCCGGGTGGCGGAGCAGGGATCATCGGAAAGGTCGCCACTGTCGCCGCTAAGCCGAAAGCCACGGAGTCCGCGAAAGAGGCTCCGTCTGATCGTTCCGAACCCCTGGTCACCGTCGGAATAATAAGCTCAGAAGCTATAACGACCCTCGCGAAGTCGCTGGACAATAAGATCTACGCTATCTCGATAAAAGACATCGAAGACTATAGGAAGATAATAGCGGAAGAAGAAGCGGACCTACTGGAGGTGTTGCCAAAAGAGCTCTACGGTTACGCTAACGTGTTCTTAAAAGCCGACTCCAACCTCCTGCCGCTCTATCGACCGGAATATAACAACAAGATCCGGCTAAAAGAAGGAGCTGCGCTGCCGAGAACTAAGCCCCTAAGACGACTGTCGCCGGCGGAACTGGACTAGGTAGAGGTGTTTGTTCGCAAAAATCTGGCGAAGAAGTTCATTACGCCGAGTTCTGCCGAATATGCGTTACCGATTCTTTTCGTAAGGAAACCAGGGGGTGGTCTGCGACTCTACGTAGACTATTGAGGCCTTAACGAGGTCACTAAGAGAGACGTATACCTGCTGCCGCTGATCGACGAGACTATCCAGCGCGTGGCAAAGGCTAAGTAGTTTAGTAAGCTGGATATCCGCCAAGCGTTCTATCGATTAAGGAACGAGGAAGGGCAGACGGAAGACCTTACGACGTTCGCAATGCGTATAGGCAATTTCAAGTAGTTGGTAATGCCTTTCGGACTTACCAACACGCCGGCGGTGTAGCAACGCTTTATAAACCACACCTTTATAGACATGTTGGAACGGTTCGTGTCTATTTACCTGGACGACATCCTTATCTATACAGATGGAACGAGAGAGCAACACACAGACCACATCGAGAAGGTGTTGACTAGGCTCCGTAAGGCCGGACTAAACGCGGACACGAAGAAGAGCGAGTTCTATCAAACTGAGGTCAAATATCTCGGTCTTATCGTTGGAAGAGATGGAATTCATATAGACCCCTTAAAGGTCGCCGCCGTCGCCGAATAGAAGCAGCCGAAGTCTGGAAATACCACGCAAATCAGGGCGTTCCTCGGCTTCTGCAGCTACTATCGACGGTTTATTAAAGACTTTAGCAAGATAGCGAGACCCCTGAACGAGGCACTGAAGAAAGAGGCCGCCGGCCTATAGAATAAGAAGTGCACGGAGGCTTTCGTACGGCTGAAGGAAGCAGTAGCTTCGGCGCCGGTTCTGGCGCACTTCCGACCGGAAAAGACGATCTACGTGGAAACGGACGCTTCCGACACAGTAACGGCAGGGGTCCTTTCTTAATATAGTAACGACGAAACCCTCTATCCAGTCGCTTTCTTCAGCAAGTTAATAAGCAAAGCCGAACGGAACTACGCGATCTACGATAAAGAACTGCTGGCTATTATACAGGCGTTCGAGGAGTGGAAGCCAGAGCTTATAGCTAGAAAGAGCACGGTCCAGGTCCTTACGGACCACCAGTCGCTGACCTACTTTATAAAGACGCAGAAGCTCTTACGACGTCAGGCACGGTAGGCTGCCTACTTATCCGGGTTCGACTTCAAGATCACCTATCGACCCGGGGCTCAAAATGGGAAGGCTAACGCGCTAACGAGACGCGAAGGAAAGACTAGCCGCGCGAAGGAAGATCCGAACATGTTTCAGAAGGTGTTAACCGAACGGATAGTAGATGCCGAGGTGTTAAAGGAAGCAGGGATCTACGCGGTAGAGCCGGCCCCTAAGGAAGAAGCTCTCTATAAAAAGGTGAAGCGGCTTAACCAACAGCAGAAGCTCGGCAAAACGGGCTTAGGGAAGCTGATAGTTCCGGAGGAACTAATCACTGAAGTTATCCAATTGGTCCATAGATCTAAGGACGTTGGTTACGTAGGATTAAAGAAAACGATAGAAGCTATAAGGACGATATACTGGTTTCTACGAATCTACGAGCGGATCCACCGGTTTATTGGCAACTGTTACGTGTGCCGAGCCGTAAAGCTACGTTACGGTCTTCCAGCGGGTCTGCTGAAACCGCTTCCGATCCCCGAGAAACCGTAGCAACACATTACGATGGACTTCGTAACCAGCCTGCCGGACTCCGATAGATATAACGCTACGCTAAACGTAGTAGACTGACTGAGCAAAGAGCGCCATTTCATCCCCTGCCGAGCTAAGGATAAAGGAACTACTGCAGAAGAGACCGCACAGATGTTGATTAGACACGTATAGAAGCACTATAGCCTGCCGGACACTATCACTACGGATAGGGGTCCTCAATTTATCGCCGACGTATAGAAAGCTATCAACTACGCTCTCGGAATTCGCGGAAAGCTCAGCACCGCTGCTTACCCTTAAACCGACGGTCAGTCCGAAGTAGCTAATCGCGAGATAAAACGATATCTGCGAACCTTCTGCGGCCATTATTAAGAAAAGTAGGTCGAGGTGTTGCTAATAGCAGAATTCTACGCGAACTCAACACAGTTAGAAGCAACGTCGCTAGCGCCGTTCGAGATAACCTACGGCTATCTTCCGAGGCTAAGCTTCTATCCGCTAAGCGACGCCGGCTCGCCGGAGCTTTCCACTACTACGTCGTTAAAGAGAGTTGCTGCCGCGGCGGCAGAAGCGCTCCGATCTCAGATAGAAGAAGCGATCAGAGTAGCGAAAGACGCGATGGAATCAGCTTAGAAGAAGATAGTAACTCGAGCTAATAAGAAACGGTTACCGATAGAATTCGAGGAAGGCCAAAGGGTATAGCTCAATACGAAGAACCTAAGGCTGAAAGGCAGCGCCAAGCTGAATCCACGCTACGTAGGTCCGTTCACGATAGTGGAAAAGAGGTCGCCGGTAACCTATCGACTCCAGCTACCGAAATCGTTCCGGATCTACGATGTCTTCCATTCGGACCTGTTAAGCTTAGACCCTGAAGACAGCCTGCCGGAACAGGGGTTCGCTAAACCCCTGCCAATCGAGATAGAGGATGAGGAAGAATGGGAGGTAGAAGACGTAATAGACGTAAAGAAGACGAGGGGGTCCATCAAAGCGAGGATCTCGTAGAAGGGGTGGCCGGAAGACTACGAATAGTATCCGGTCGAAAATCTGCGAAACTCGGCGGAGCTACTAAGAGACTTTTACGCGCGGAACCCGAAGAAGCCGAAGCCGGAATAGCTCTGAAGCCGATCCTTCCGGAAGAAAACGAAGAAAGCCGCGTCCGCTCCACCGGCACGGAAGCCGATAAAAACGATCGTAGTCTGGAATTAATAGCTCCAGGGACCACTACGCGGCCGGTAGCTGGCGGACGCCGTAGCGTGCCAGCGCCGCCGACCGCGTAGTAGGTGAGAGCTTTGGTAGAAGAAAAAAAGAAGAAGAAAAACGGCGCAGCGGAAAGGTCTATATAGACCCCCGAAACAACGCACAGACCAGCCACGCCGCAGCTCAGATAACCCACGGCTCAGATCAGATGGCACGGATCAGGCGCACCGATCACATAAACGCCAAGTAAAGGACTTCAGATGCCGATGACGTAAGGGCTGAAAAAGCGATAATAAGACGTTGTTTTTGATAAAAGACGGAAGAGGTAACGTCGACGGTAGAGGGGATTTTCAAGAAAAAGAAGACGAATCAAAAAAAAAAAAAAAAGAGAGACGGAAAGAAGAGAGATTTTTGGATAGGTGGGGTGACTAAGCGGTCGAGGGCGACCGCTGGTAAGGGGGGGGGGGTAGTGTTGCGGCGGTGGAAAGAGGTGGGACAGATTGATAGGGTGGACCCTGGAATTTCGGTTCGGCCCGTCCGGGCCGAGCCGGGCCTTGGCACCACCACCACGAAAGCCCTCTACCACCACTATATAGATTCCTTTCCCTCCTCAGTTCGAGATATAGTCATCAAAAAGGCCGTATTGAATTATATCTGCGTGCCCAGATCACTATCGACGGTTTATTAAGGACTTTAGCAAGATAGCGAGACCCCTAAACGAGGTATTAAAGAAGGAGGCCGCTGGCCTATAGAATAAGAAGTGCACGGAAGCTTTTATCTAGCTAAAAGAAGCAGTGGCCTTAGCGCCAGTGCTGGCACACTTCTAACTAGAAAAGACTATCTACGTAGAAACGGGCGCTTTTAACATAGTAACAGCAGGGGTCCTTTCTTAATACGCTAACGACGGCGAGACCCTTTATCCGGTAGCCTTCTTTAGCAAGTCTATAACTAAGGCCGAACGGAACTACGCTATCTACGATAAAGAACTGTTAGCTATTATACAGGCGTTCGAGGAGTAGAAGCCGGAGCTTATAGCTAGAAAGAGCACAGTCCAGGTCCTTACGGACCACCAGTCGCTTACCTACTTTATAAAGACGTAGAAGCTATTACACCGCTAAGCTTGGTAGGCTGCCTACTTATCCGGATTCGACTTTAAGATTACCTATCGACCCGGAGCTCAAAACGGAAAGGCCGACGCGTTAACGAGAAGAGAAGGGAAGACTAGCTGCGCGAAGGAAGATCAGAACATGTTCCAGAAGGTGCTAACCGAGCGAATAGTAGACGCCGAGGTGTTCAAAGAAGCAGGGATCTACGCAGTAGAGCCAGCGACCGAGGAAGAGACTCTCTACAGAAAAGTGGAGCGGCTTAACCAGCAACAGAAGCTTAGCAAAACCGGCTTAGGGAAGCTAATAGTTCTAGAAGAACTGATTACAGAGGTTATCTAGTTGGTCCACAGTTCTAAAGATGTTGGTTACGCCGGCTTAAAGAAGACGATAGAAGCCGTAAGGACGATCTACTGGTTTCCGCGGATCTTCGAGCAGATACACCGGTTTATCGCTAATTTCTACATCTGCTAAGCCGCGAAACCACGTTACGGCCTTCCGGCCGGTCTATTAAAGCCACTTCCAATCCCTAAAAAACCGTAGCAGCACATTACGATAGATTTTGTAACCGGCCTGCCGGATTCTAATAGACACGATGCTACGCTCAACGTAGTGGATCGGCTAAGCAAAGAACACTACTTTATCCCCTACTAAGCAAAGGATAGAGGAACTACTGCGGAAGAAACGGCGAGAATGCTAATTTAGCATATATAGAAGCACTACGGTCTGCCAGACACTATTATAACGGATAGGGGTCCTTAATTTACAGCTGATATATAGAAGGCTATTAACCAAGCTCTCGGAATTCGTAGAAAACTTAGTATAGCCGCTTACCCTTAAACCGACGGTCAGTCCGAGGTAGCTCACTGCGAGATAGAGAAATATCTACAAATCTTCTGCAGTTATTATTAAGCAGAGTGGGTTAAGGTGTTGCCTATAGTCGAATTCTGCGCCAATTCAGCACAGTTAGAGGCTACCTTACTGGCGCCGTTCGAGGTAACTTATAGTTATCTTCCGAGAATAAGCTTCCAACCGCCGAACGAACCCAGCTCTTCGGAATCTTCTACACCCACCGCTACCTTGTCGAAGAGAGTCGCCGCCGCTGCAGCAGAAGCTCTCCAATCTTAGATAGAAGAAGCGATTAAGGTAGCGAAAGAGGCAATGGAATCGGCCCAGAAGAAGATAGTAACTCGAGCTAATAGAAAGCGGTTACTAATAGAATTCGAAGAAGGCCAAAAGGTATAGCTTAATATACGGAACCTAAGGCTAAAAGGCAACGCCAAGCTTAACCCCCGCTACGTAGGTCCGTTTAAGATAGTAGAAAAGAGGTCGCCGGTAACTTATCGGCTCCAGCTACCGAAATCGTTCCGGATCTACGACGTCTTTTATTTGGATCTGCTAAGTTTGGACCCTGAAGACAGTCTTCCGGATCAGGGGTTCGCTAAACCCCTACTAGTCAAAATAGACGATGAAGAAGAAGAATAGGAAGTGGGAGACGTAATAGATATAAGAAAGCTAAGAGGATCTATCGAAGCAAGGATCTCGTAGAAGGGATAGCCGGAAGATTATAAATAGTATCCAATCGAGAATCTCCGGAATTTGGTAGAGCTGCTAAAGGAATTCTATACACGAAACTAGAAGAAGCCAAAGCCAGGGTAGCTCCGAAGCTAATAGCTAAGGAAGAAGAAGAAAAGCCGCGTCCGCTCTATCGGCGTAGAAGCTAATAAAGACGATCGTAGCAATCGCTTAGCTGGAGTTCTCGGCTCCACTACCACTACCGCTAGCCAGGACCGGCGGATAATAGCGGTAAGGCCGAGAACGGCGCCACCGCGTCCGCGCGCTTGGTAACCGTCTTTGCTCTCCGTTACCACTATCCGCCGGCCTAGCCGGACGGATAATAACGGCGGAGAATAAAGCTAACGCTACCAAAGCAGCCTCGCAGTAGCGCCAAAGGCTATAGTGGAAAAGAAAAAGAAGAAGAAGATAGCGAGCTGCGGATAGATCTATATAGACCTCTGTAGCGGCGTACAGACCAGCCTCGCCGCAGCTCAGACGGCTGCTAGCTTAGATCAGATAGCTCTTCCGATCAGATAGAAGCCGAAGTAAGAGACGTCAGATAGCGACGATGTAAGAAGAAAGAAGATAAAAAAAGGGGATAGCTTCGAAATAGAAGAAAGCGAAGAGGTAATGTCGGAATTAAAAAAAAAAAAGAGAAACAGATAAGTAAGCAGTCGAGTTCGACTGCTAGTAAGGGAGGGGGGTGGTATTGCAGCGGCAGAAAGGGGTGGGACTGAGTAATGGGGTGGACCCTCGGAATTTTGGCTCGGCCCTTCCGGACCGAGCCGGGCCTTGGCACGCCACCCCTAAAGCTCTTACCCACTACTATATAGATTCCTTTTCCTCCTTAGTTCGAGATATAGTTATTAAAAAGGCCGTATTAAATTATATCTGCGTGCCCGGATTACTACACAGCTAGCGTGTTAGTAAGTCCGAAAGGTATAACTAGCTATTTGAAATTGCCTATACGTATAGCGAATGTAGTAAGGTCCTTAGTCTGCCCTTCTTCGTTCCTTAGCCAATAGAACGCTTAGCGAATATCTAACTTGCTAAACTATTAAGCCTTCGCTACCTGCTGTATAGTCTTATCGATTAGCAGTAACGGGTATACGTCTCTCTTAATAACCTCGTTAAGGCCTCTATAGTCTACGTACAGCCGGAGGCCTCCTCTAGGCTTCTGTACGGAAAGGATCGGCGACGCGTACTCGGCAGAGCTTAGTGTAATAAATCCCTTTGCTAGGTTTTTACGAACAAAGACTTCTACCATGTCCAGCTCGGCTAGTAACAGCCGTCTTAGCGGTTCGGTTCTCGGCAGCGCTGCTCCTTCTTTTAGCTGAATCTTGTTATTATATTCCGGCTGGTAGAGCAGTAGAAGGTTGGAATTGGCTTTTAAGAACACGTTAGTATAATAATAGAGTTCTTCTAGTAGCACTTTTAATAGGTCTACCTTATCTTCTGCTATTATCTTTCTGTAATTATCGATATCTTTTATCAGGATAGCGTAGATCTTATTTCCTAGGGACTTCGCTAGTGTAGTTAGGGCTTCTGAACTTATTATTCCAATAGTTGCCGGAAGCAGGGCATAGTCGGCCGGGTCCGCGAAAGCGGCTGTAACTTTTGGTTTGGTAGCGACAGTAACCTTCAGCTAGGGTTTGAATTTAATCGTGCCTTTATCTACGTTAATAACAGTCTTCTAGTTCTTTATCTATTTCTGTCCTATAATAATGTTAAACTGTCCGATATCTATTACTCGAAACTTTGCCTCTGTAATTTGTCTAGCTAGGGTAGTCTTTAATAGCATGTAATAAGTAACGCTCTTAGTAGTGTCCTGTCCGTTATATGCCGGAATCCGCGTCGGCGACGCTAACTCTACTAGGTAACTGTATCCTTTTGTCAGTTTTCAAACTAGTCGATAATAAATTGCTGCGCCGATAAGCGCTCCTATATTAATAAAACCTTTTAGCTAAAAGGCTAGTGCGTTAAGCTCTCGAGGGAGTGGTCGGTAATTAGAAGGATAATAGCGGTCTCTGTATTTGCCTCTACTGTAGCCGAAAGTAGGTTATTGTTGTTACAGCGGCAGAAAGGGGTAGGACTAAGTAATAGGGTGGACCCTTGGAATTTTAGCTCGGCCCTTCCGGACCGAGCCGGGCCTTAGCACACTACCCCTAAAGCCCTTACCTACCGCCGCGTAGATTCCTTTCCCTCGTTAGTTTAAGATATAGTTTTCAAAGCAGCTGTATTAAATCGCATCTGCGCGCTCGGATTATAATATCTCGAACTCAACATCTACACTACTGCGCTGCGCGAAAGGGCCCGTTGAATTATCCAGTTACCCGATTAACGCACGCGCACCTACAACCACAACTATAACTAACCTAACCAGCTACTATAAGAAGACTATAGAGGGCTTCTTAACGGCAGAAGGCGGCGTTACAGGCCGCAGCAGAAGAAGAAAGACTAACAGAGCAAAAGATAGGCGCACTAGCGTTATAGACAATAAGACGGTTACCGAAGGCCTTATAGCGGAAGAAACAATTAAGGTAAAGGAGCGAATAGCTGATTACAAGGAGCTGTACGCCTGTACACCTAACGAGCTCGAGGAGCACGTAACAGAACACGGAGTTAAGAAGGTTTACGACACTATAACCTTTATTAAGAAGATGTTTTACAAGAAATTAGAAGAGAATAGACAGTTAAGAGAGGAAGTAGAAGCGATAGCCGCTAAGAGAGCGTCGGCAGAAATCACTATCGATAATCTGAGCACGTAGATAATTCAATACGGCTTCTTTAATAACTATATCCAAGGCTGGAGAGGGAAGAATCTACGTACAAGTGGAGGTAGAGGTATTTAAGTGTACGCTAAGCCTAGCCCTGCCAAGCCTAGCTTCCTGCACCTTCTAGCCCTCTATATCCGTATTACTACTGCCCTCTCTCACTAGCGATTGCCCACAATCGCAATTAGCCTATTAATCGCAATCAGCCTATCAATCGCATCGTGCTAAACTAGGTCGTAGAGGTTGCATCAAAACAGGTTGCTCCAAACCAGGCCGTAGGTGCCAAAACAGGTCGCATTTAAGCTTCAATCTCTGTGCGTTTTAAGCCTTAATCTTGTGTCTTTTTGCAGTCGCTTTAGTGCCTTAATTTCGTGCCTTGTTAACCGTTACTGTTAGGGGGCGCCGCCCAGCCCAGGTCCTGGACCTAAGCCAGCCGTCGCCCTAAGGACTGCGACTTAGCAGCGCCAGCACGACCCTACCCTCTGTACGAAGTCACTAACACGACCCTACTCTTATATAGAGGGAGAATCCTATAGCTCTGCACAGAGAGCAATTGCCGCCCCTCTAATTAGAGGGAAAACTCTGCACTACTGTATAGAGGGAAACTCCTAACCCTCTGTACAGAGTGTAAACCTTGCACCCCTATATAGAGGGAAATTGCTAGCTTGGCTTTGTAGGTACAAATTGTACAGCAGCGGACGACGAAGGAACCGCCTATTAGTTCCTTTATATAGATACCTAGCCTTAAGTTTCTAAACCAAGATTCTTAAGCCCTTATATTAGGAACTAATCTTACAGTTAGTAACCGCAGTAATACAACGAAGATAGACGGCGACATCCCTATAGAATCTACGGCTATGCAGGATCAGATGCACCGCGCGTACGAGGAGCTGCTAGCACACAGGAGACAGCTTAAACAGCAAGTAAGCTACTAGGCTGCAATAATTTCATAACGGGAACAGGAGCTTTAACAGCTTAGGGCGTCCGATTGCAATCCAACCCCTATAACGACGACGACGAACACGACGGCCTACACCCCGGCCCCTAAGAGCAAACTCCCCGACGTTACTACCTACGATAGTAAGGCTCCGGCCGAGTACCCTTCCTAGGCTGCCTAGATGCACTCTAAGCTTCTAGTCGAATTAGGAGCATACCCGACCGAGCTAGATAAGGTAGTGTACCTCTTTAGGAGGTTAAAGGGCAGGGCGGCAGTATAGATTCTGCTATACTACGAGACGGCCATTGCTAACCTAGCAATAGCAACTACGATAATGCTCTAAGCAGCTCTTAACAGGAGCTACAAGGACCTAGACCGCGAAAGCCGAGCACTCCTACAGGTTAACACGATAAAGCAAGGACGCAAGACCGTACGAAAGTTCCTCGCGGAATACAATTAGACCCTGGCAGAGGCAGGAGGACTCCAATAGGAGGACAGGGTAAAAATTACTACCTTAGAGGTAGGCTTCTCTAAGGAGATTATAACAGGACTAGTAGGCGTAATGCGACTAGCTATATACGAGGAGTTCTATAATCTCCTTAGGATAGTCGACGACCAACAGCGCAGGCTTGGACAGATAAGCTGTGCCTATAAGATGCGACAGCCCCTCCAGCAGCAGCAGGATGCTATAGACTAGGAACTAACGACGACGACAAGAGTAGCGGAGGCCGTTACTATACAGCTAAGGGCCGCTGCAAAAAGGGCATAGTAGGTAGATATAGCTACCCTTAACAAGAGACAAGCAGAAGGGAGCTGCTATAGATGTAGCAAGATAGGCTATACTGCACGGAATTGCAGGCTTTTCCTAGTAGAGTGACCTAGGGGACAGCCGACCACTGCAAGGGTGGCAACTGCAGCGCCCTAACACAAGACCTAAGAGTCCCCCTTAGATAACGATAAGTCGGGAAAAGAATAGCCTCTAGGCGAAGGCTTAGCTAGAGGCATATACGAGATAGATTGCTAAATTAAAACACTACTTAGCTATCTTTTAAGAGCAACTACATAACGACTACGCTGTTTATCGTACGACCTACGCTAAACGGGGCCGCTACAGCGCGGACGCTAATTGACATAGGATGTTTAGTGTACAGAGTAATTAGCGAAGACTTCGTATAGAGACACTACATTAAGACGACCCCTACTATACCTGTACGCATACTGGGCATTACTAGGCGAGGACCGGACATTACCTATATAGTAAAAGTGACGATAGAGCTGCAAGGATACTACGAGCAGGACTTATACCTCTACATCGTACAGGACAAGTTGGAGTATAACCTAATATTAGGGAAGCTATAGATAGAGCGCTAGTAGGGCAAGCTGGACGTTGGACGAGGACGGCTGTACCTGGCAGCGACGAAGTAGAGGCTCCGAGACTAAGGGAGAGTTCCGTAGGGCGGCAATGCCAAGGCCGAAATCAACACTGCGACTACAGACATTAAGAAGGTATTAGTGCCTAAAAAGGCGACGGACCCCTATACGAAGCTCCTATCAGAATACGCAGAATACCTGGACCTCTTCGAGCCAAAGTCGGCCTCGAAACTGCTCCTATACCAAGGAGAAGGAATTGACTACAACATCTAGCTAGAGCCCCGTCCGGATAGGAGTCTGCCCGAAGTGCTGTACGGCCCGCTGTACGGCATATCCTCTAGAGAACTCCTAGTACTGCGTAAGACACTAGACGACTTACTTGCTAAAGGTTTTATTCGCGCAAGTACCTTATCTGTAGGAGCCCTAGTGTTGTTTGTCTATAAAGAAGGCAAGGCCGGCTTGCGTTTTTGCATAGACTATAGAGGCATGAAAGCGATCACTAAGAAGGACCGGTACCCTCTGCCCTTTATTAAGGAGACTCTCGGACGGATCAGCAAGGCAAAGTAGTTTACTAAGCTTAACATAGTCTCGGCTTTCTACAGAATACAGATTAAGGAAGGCTGTAAATAGATAACCGCCTTCTGTACGAGATATAGTCTTTTCGAGTAGCCTGTTACCCCCTTTAGCCTTGCTAACGCATTGGCAACCTTCTAGAGGTACATTAACAGATCCCTGCTAGGGTTACTAGACGACATCTGTTTGGCGTACCTCGATAACATACTAGTATTTACAGACGGTACCTATACAGACTACGTACAGGACGTTAAGAAGGTATTAGATCGACTACAACAGGCTAGCTTGTACCTCGACATCGACAAATGTAAATTCAGTGTACAATATACGAAGTACTTAGGGTTTATTATCGAGGCAGGGAAAGGCATTAGTATAGACGGGAAGAAGATTAATGCTATTAAGCAATAGAAGCCCCCTACAAGTGTTAAGGGCGTACAGGACTTCCTTAGGTTTGCTAACTTCTACCGCTAGTTTATACAGAACTACTCCGAGATCGTACGCTACCTAGTCAAGCTAACATACAAGGACAAGCAGTTTAAGTAGACGGACGAGTGCAATAGAAGCTTTAACAGGCTAAAGGAGCTCTTTACTACAGGACTAACGCTCGCTGCCTTCGATCTAGAACGTACGATAATACTGGAAACCGACTCTTTAGGGTATTGCATAGGAGGTATCCTGTTACAGGTAGGGTCAGACAGACTCCTACACCTATACGTATACTTCTCTAAGAAGAACTCCCTAGCCGAATATAACTACCCTATCTACGATAAGGAATTGCTAGCAGTCGTACGATGTTGCAAAGCGTAGGATAGAGAACTCCGCTCAGTTCCCGAGTTCCTCGCCCTAACCGACTACAAGAACCTTAAGTACTTTACGCAACCCTAGAAGCTGTCTAAGAGACATATACGATAGGCGATATACCTAAGCTGCTTTAATATAAGACTTTAGTATTGTAAGTGCAAGGACAATAGCAAGGCCGATACGCTATCTAGACAGGATTAGGATATGCTAACGACGTACGATAACGACTGGCTAATATTACAGACATTTTAGATGTTTAAGGAGGAACCAGGCAAGGGGACTATCCGCCTAGCAGCGACACATATATAGAAGCCCTAGCTACAGGCATAGGAAGAGGCAGTAGAAAAGGACGAAGTCTACTAAGGGGCCTATATAGCGATCTAAGGGGGACAGCGGAAGCTCCTAGCAGAGCTTTACCTTAAGGTTTTAGCAGCAGAGTGCACAGTAGACGAGGAGAACAACCTAAAGTTCAGGAATCGGATTTAGGTCCTAGCAGACGAGAAGCTCTATACGAGCTTAATACAACGGGCGCATAATTCTATAGTAACTGGGCACCTAGGGCGCAAGGAGACGTACAGTATCGTCGCTAGGGACTACTACTAGCTAGCGATAGCGAAGGACATCTGTAGGTTCGTACGAAACTGCGATGTCTACAGACAGACAAAGCCCTAGCATAAACTAAAGCACAGGCTGCTGAAACCTCTACTAATACCGGACCGGCCCTAGCAAGACCTAACAGTAGACTTTATTACAGACCTCCCTAAGAGCGACGGACGGCGAAACATTATAGTAGTTACTAACAAGCTAACGAAGGGAGTAATACTAGAAGGAATAGACTCTACTATAGCCGAGGACACTGCCTAGGCATTTATAAGGACGACTTTCAGCAAGTACGGGTTCCCTAGGTTAATCGTATCTAACTAGGGTACACAGTTTACAAGCTAGCTTTAGGCAAGGGTCTGCTAGTTGTTAAACGTAGAGCGTCGCCTATTAACTGTATAGTACCTACAGACGGACGGCACTACAGAGAGGGTTAACTCGATATTAGAAGCGTACCTCCGAGCGTACAGTAACTACGACTAGACGAATTGGAACCGCCTCCTCCCTATAGCGGAGCTAGCTATTAACAGCTATACAGCTAACGCTACAGGATTGTCGCCCTTCTTTATAACCTACAGATACGACTACTCTCCGCTCCTACCGACCCTAAGCAGCGCTACCTTACGCCCTGTACGATCCCTAATTTAGCAGTAAGAAGCTATCGTACGGACGATTACGAACGCCTATAAATAGGCGAAAGTGAGTCTAGCTATAGCTTAACAGAATGCAGAAGAGCAGGCTAATAAGGGACGGCAGGCTGCACTAAGGTACAAGGAAGGAGATAAGGTCTAGCTAAACTAGTACAACATCTGTACAGACTGGCTAAGCAAGAAACTAGATTAGAAGAACTGGAAATTTACAGTAGTCTAACTAGTAGGGACATACACTGTATAACTTAACACTCCCTTAGGGATCTACCTAATCTTCTATATAGACCTCGTACAGCCAGCATATATGGACCCCCTACTGCACTAGACGACGGACGACGCGTGCCCCCTAGCGATTATTACTAAAGGCTAGGAAGAGTACGAGGTAGAAGAAATCCTTAAGAGCCGAAAGAAGCAGAAGAGGGTAGAGTACCTAGTTAAATAGAGAGGGTAGGCAGATCCTATATAGGAACTGTACAAGGCCCTCTAGGACACAACTGCGCTAGACAGGTAGGAGGAGAACTATCCCCCTGCCTAGTCGCAGTAACACTACGCTGTACAGCGAAAAGGGGCACGATCTACCCTAGGTATAGGGCAGCCGCTAGCAATATTAGCTTGTCGAAGGATCGGGAACTAAGACGTAGGACCCTACTAGGTCCTACCGATACTACACCGTACAAAAGGGGGCAGGAGGAAGGGAACAGCCAGGAGACAGGTAAGAATAAGAGTAAA
The DNA here is from genome assembly GCA_016165855.1 of Pseudocercospora ulei. Lineage (NCBI taxonomy): Eukaryota > Fungi > Ascomycota > Dothideomycetes > Mycosphaerellales > Mycosphaerellaceae > Pseudocercospora > Pseudocercospora ulei. The sequence continues at coordinate 6,753 of JACWNB010000041.1, read as the reverse complement.
AATAAGAAGGGAACGAGAGCGGAACTGTCCGAAAACTTTTATATACTACCTTAGGGTAGCTTACTAGCTGCTACCCTCTTGGACTAGGGCAGCCGACTCCCTATCTAAGATCTTAATTACCTCCCAGCCGCTAGAAGCCCTACCTAGGCCAGCACCAGGGAGCAGAGGCACCCCCCTACATACCTCCCCCAGACAGCAGTAGGAACAGTAGAGGAAGCTATCCTTCTACTTGCACAAGGCGTACACGCTAGCCTAGAAGCTAGGGAGGCAGTATAGACTAAACGAGCCCTAGGGGGAGTTAGTACAGGCAGCATAGAGCTAGCTGCAGGTAGCTATAAGCATAGCGTTAACGTACGATAGGCAGGCTGTAGCGACCTACTAGGGCGTAATCTGGACAGGGTTACACTAGAAGGAGTAGAAGGGCAGCTTAGCAGCGCCCTGCTGCTTATTAGTATAGCACCTAAGACGTTAGCTAGGACTGTACAGAAGAAGGAGACCTATACGAACCGGAAGCAGAGTTGCTAGTCCAGCTAAACGTTCTATAGCTAGAGGTAGAAGTAGGGGGGGACGCTAGCTAGACAGTAGGAAGAAGGGCCGGCAACTATAAGAGAGCTACGATAGGACTGGGCAGACAGAGTGCGTAGCATAGTAGTAGGGTTAGTAGTAGTAGCTATAGTAGTAGACGGTGGACGGTAGACGTTAGTAGTAGTAGCTATAGTAGTAGACAGTAGTTGGTAGACGTTAGTAGTAGACGGCAGACGGTAGACGGTAGTAGTAGACAGCCGGGTAGACAGATATTAGGCAGAGGAAATAGAAGAGAAAAGAGAGGAAGGGAGAGAGATAGGGGGGAGGCTCGATATATAGGATAGTAGCTGCCTACTATATAAGGCAATAGCAACTAGGGCAGCTGCTACAACTATATAAAGGAGGGCAAACAAGGCAACTATAACCTAGTGCCCGGACAAGCGACAGCCCTATAGACGACTGGACGGAGATAGGAAATTGCGACCTATAGGAGGAACATTAGGAGCTAAAGCTATACAATACGCTGTCGTACGAAAGAAGCACTACAAGAAGGGAGGAGGGTATTGTTAGGGAGCGCCGCCTAGCCTAGGTCCTAGACCTAAGCCAGCCGTCGCCCTAAGGACTGCGACTTAGCGGCGCTAGCACGACCCTACCCTCTATACGGAGTTACCGACACGACCCTACTCCTATACAGAGGGAGAATCCTATAGCCCTATATAGAGGGGAATTGCCGCCCCTCTAATTAGAGGAAAAACTCTGTACTACTGTACAGAGGGAAACTCCCGACCCTCTGTACAGAGTGTAAACCTTGCACCCCTATACAGAGGAAAATTGCTAGCTTAGCTTTGTAGGTACAAATTGTACAGCAGCGGACGACGAAGAAACTGCCTATTAGTTCCTTTATAGAGATACCTAGCCTTAAGTTTCTAAATCAAGATTCTTAAGCCCTTACAGTTACTTTAATGCCTTAATTGGTGCCTTAATTGGTGCCTTGCCAAGGCTACAGAATTTCCAGAGGTCGTTGCAGGGGTCGCAGAGGTCGCAGAGGTCGTTCAATTCTGTATACGTACTTCTAAATTCTGAACTGTATATGTTGTCTGCAGCAGCTGCCTGTTGTCTGCAGCAGCTGTCTGGTGCTCTGTCTGCAGCAGCTGTCTGGTGCTCTGTCTGTAGCAGCTGTCTAGTGCTCTGTCTGCAGCAGCTGTCTGGTGCTCTGCCTAGTGCTCTGCCTGGTGTTCTGCCTGGTGGCTCTGCCTAGTGGCTCTGCCTAGTAGTACAGCAGCCCTGTATACAGCAGTCTGTATTGTCTGCATCTGTGTTGTCTGCAGCAGCTGTCTGCCTGGTGCTCTGCCTAGTGCTCTGCCTGGATTGCTCTGCCTGGTGCTCGGCCTGGTGCTCGACCTGGTGCTCGGCCTAGTGCTTGGCCTGGTGCTCGTACCTAGGTGCTCTGCCTAGTGCCTTGCCTCTGCTTTGCCTGTATTGTCTGCAGCAGCCGCACCTGCCTGCAGCAGTACTGTGTTGTCTGCACCTATATTGCCTGCAGCGGTGCCTCTTTTTAAGCTTTAATCTCGTGCCTTTTTGCTGTCGCTTTAGTGCCTTATTTGGTGCCTTGCTAAGGCTGCAGAATTCTCAGATGTCGCAGAGGTCGCGGTCGCGGAGGTCGCGGAGGTCGTCGGGGTCGCAGAGGTCGCTTTGCAAACACGTGCTGCTTCAAAACTGTCGCTTCTTAAGCCGTCGCTTTGCCTGTGCTTTGCCTGTATTGTCTGCAGCAGCTGTGCCTATAGCTGGCTGTGCCTGGCTGCAGCAGCCCTGTATTGCCTGCACTATCTGCACCTGTATTGTCTGCAGCTGTGTTGTCTGCATCTGTGTTGTCTGCATCTGTGTTGCCTGCAGCTGCCTGTTGTCTGTAGCAGCTGTGCCTGTCTGCAGCAGCTGTGCCTGTCTGCAGCAGCTGTGCCTGTCTGTAGCTATGCTTCTGAACGTGCTCTTCTGAACCTGAACAGTATGTGTTGTCTGCAGCTTCCTGTTGTCTGCAGCAGCTGTCTGCCTAGTGCTCTGCCTAGATTGCTCTGCCTAGTGCTCGGCCTGGTGCTCTTGCAGCTGCCTTGTGCTTGTGCCTATAGCTGTGTTGCCTGCAGCTGCTATGTCTGCCTGCAGCAGCAGCCCTGTATATAGCAGTCTGTATTGTCTGCACCTGTGTTGCCTGCAGCTGTGTTGCCTATAGCCGTACCTCTGTTGCCTCGTACTTTGCCGTACGTCTCGATTGTGGTACGTCTCGATGGTAGTGCCTCTCGATAGGCAGATATTGCTTGCAGCCGTGCTGTGCCTAGAGCTGTATTGTCTGCAGCTGTATTGCCTGCAGCAGCTGTGCCTACTATAGCTGTACTGAACTGTATATTGCTGAACTTGTCGCTTTTGGCTGCTCTTGTTGCTCGTGCTGCTCTTGTTGCTCGTGCTGCTCTTGTTGCTCGTGCTGCTGCGGAGGCCGCAGAGGTCGTAGGGGTCGCGTACTAAATGTATGCTTTGCCTCGATTGCTGGCCGTATGTCTCTGTTACAGTCAACAGATGTAAAACGGAAAACACGGTCACCAGATATAAAACGGCAAACAACAGCATCCAGGACCTAACCAGAACTATCAAGATTTACAGACTACAGGCTAACAACTACTAGATAGAAGAAGACTCTAAGAGAGTAAAAGGCGAATTATCTCGCGATGCAAACACTCCTAGCTTAGTTCTAGAACCTTTGGAAAAAGCGGGTCTAGGAAATAAATTTGTTTATAGAACAAAGAAACAGAGTTTAATAAGAAAGTTACTAGCAAACACTTAGCAAACAACTAGCTAGGGCAGAGGGATATAAGAGCCTGCTGCCGCCCCCCTAATCTTTCTCTTCTTCTTGTTTATAGCTCGTCTTGTGCATTAATTCAGCTTTTACACCTTAGACTCCAGCCCTTCTCTTCTTTACTTAGTTTTTATATCCCTTACTTTAGACTTTAGCCTCCCCCTCTAATATCAACTTTTATACCCCTTCCTTTAGACTTTGTTTTATCCAACTCCTCCTACCTACTTCGACTTTTATATCGACCTCTTCCAACCTCTTAGCTCTCCCCTTAACATTACGAGCTATTTACTAAACACTAGACTATTAACATAGTCTTCTACACCCTACGAGAAGAGGTCCCCTTTAAGGAATACTTACAACTAGACCTATTAGCAGAAGGAATTATTAACCTAATAAACAACGATCCTACCCTTGCTATCCGAGTCTTCTTTATAGCAACAAACATTGTCTATATAGGCATTGAATAAGTGAAGGAACTTGACTAATACATTAATAGCCTAGAAGCAATGCTATTGGATAGCAAGGATCAGGTATAAGAGATAGAACGAAAGATTGCGAATCTTACAATTAAGAAAGCTTAGACATAAGGACAGTTGCAGGAAGCTTTGAACCTAAGGACACAGAACACTACCAGAGAACCTACTAGTAAGAGAGTAGCTAACCTAGAACAATTTTATAGAGACAAGGACAAGTTTAATAAATTTCGACTACGATTGTTAATCAAACTCTTAGCTAACGCAGACCACTTCCTAAACAAACAACAGAAGGTCTCGTACGCGTTCTCCCTCCTTGTTAGCAAGGCACTGCAACAGGTCTTACACTAGTTTTAACCTAAAGACACTACAAGTTACTTGTCTAAATGTTACTACCTTGCTTACCGCTCTCGACTCGGCCTTTAGCAACCTATACTACAAGTCTATAGCCCAGCAGCTAATCCGAACCCTTAAGCAAACTAACAAGCTATTCTCTAACTACTACGCACAATTCTTACAGGAAATCGGTTACTGCAAATACAATACAGAAGCCCAAAAGTCGGCTTTAGTTACTAGCCTAAGCACTGAACTTCTTACTAAACTGGAGGACTAAGAGCATAAATGTTTGTTATTTTACAAACTGGTTACCCTCTGCCAACGCCTCGACAGTCGTCGAGACCTGTTCTTAAACATTATTAAGGCACGCGGCAACCTACTTAACAACTGTACAAGCCAGCGTCCGGTTACGACTCTTCCTACCTTTACCTAAAACTAACCTAATCCTCCCTTAGCCCTACGACTTCCTCCTATTAACAGCGAACCTATAGACCTTAGTTCAGCTAAGCTTTAAGATAGTCGACTTACACAAGAAGAAAAGCAGCGTCGCTGCAACCAACGTCTCTATATATACTGTAGGGAGCTAAACTACATCGCAATTAACTGCCTAACTCTGGTTAATCGCTGCAACAAGGCAGACACTCCTCTCGGATTCTCTGTAGCCGCCCTAGCACTAAAGGACAATAACAAGGACTAGGGAAACGCTTAGGCCTGTTAACAAGACGCCTAACAGGCAAGCATTTAGATCGACATCGTGCAATCTCTTCTTCTACAGTGCAATTCTATACTAAGGCAGAGGATAAGTTAACTGTCCTCCCTTTGTAGTTACAGCAAATATCTACACTAAGAAGAATTCTACACACTTAGTATTTACAATAATCAACTGCGGCACAACTAGCAAGAGTTTTATTAACCCTAGACTTGTTAACTCCTTAGGAATCCCTACTTAGAACTGAAAATACCCTAGACCCTTAAAGATGTTTAACAGCAGCGAGGCCTCTGCAGGAGGTATAACTTAGATTGCCTATATTAAACTGTAACTTAGGAACAACTATAAAAGAATATCTCTCTTACTTTATTACACCTCTGCCTAACTAGAAAATAATCCTAGGACTGCCTTAGCTAAAGCTCTACAACCTATAGATTAACTAGGATACAGGAAGCCTCGACATAAACTTAGAGCATTGCCGAAACTATTGCTACACTTTGACTTAGCTTACTCCTACGAACAGCACAAGAGATTCGATCCTCTAAGTATCCGCAGCTGCTTTCTATACAGCTGCAAAGGAAAAAGGAGCTCAAATCTTTGCTGTATTAATAGAAGACATCGAGAAAGCCCTTACTAAGTTCGACGAAAACCGAGAAGCTACCAATCTAGAGACAAAAGTATTAACAGAATACTACGACTTCCTTAGTATATAGTTAGTTAAAGAAGCTGACAAGCTACGCTCCTTACCGATCTTACGACTACAAGATTGAACTAGAAGAAGGTCTAGACACCCCCTTTCGGACCTCTCTACTAAATGTCCTGCGAAGAACTCTAAGTCCTGCAAAAGTTTCTACAACAAAACCTTTAGAAAGGCTTTATTCGATCTAGTCGCTTACCTGCCGCTAGCCCTGTTATGTTCGTTAAGAAGCCCGGGTAGAGGGCTACGCTTCTGTGTTAACTACTGCAATCTTAACGCTATCTCTAAGAAGAACCGGTATCGATCCCTCTAATCTAAGAAACACTGGAACGCCTCTCGAAAGCAAAATAGTTTACTAAGCTCGATATAATTGCAGCCTTTAACAAGATTCGGATAGCTAAAGGACAAGAATAGTTAAGGCCGGCTTTAGAACCCGGTACAACAGCCTGTTCGAATCGCTAGTAATGCCCTTTAGAATATGCAATGCACCTAGCACTTTTCAAAATATATAAATGACACACTAAGAGAGTCACTTGGACTAATTTGTTACGACTTATATTACGATATCCTAGTCTACAGCACATATACTAAAAGAACATTAGGAAACACGTCCGAAAGGTACTTGGCGAAACTGGCAGAAGCAGGCTTGCATCAGATATTAGAGAAGTGCGAATTTTACTAACAAGAAGTTCAATTCCTTAGCCTTATTATATTAGACAAAGGCATCCGTATAGACCTAGCAAAGATTCAAGCAATCCTAGACTAGAAGATACTAAAGACTGTTAAAGAAGTATAAGGCTTCCTTAGGTTTCGCTAACTTCTACTATCGTTTTATTTAGGGCTTTAGCTTAATAGTAAAGCTACTAACTGCTCTGACAAAGAAAGAAGCTAAGTTTAACTAGACTGACTCCTGCCAACATGTATTTGACCTCCTATAGCAATGATTTACTAAAGATCCAATCCTTGAACACTTTGACTTTAACTTGGAAACCTGCGTAGAAACAGACGCCTCTAAACGGAGCTATTAGAGCAGTCCTCCTTTAACGAAAATCGCCTAACTAGCTATATTGCTCCTAGTAGCTTACCTTTTAAAGAAGATGGTGCTACCACTGGCCGAATGCAATTACCGATAACAAACAAAAGATATACTGACAAGGAGTCTCGCTTGCAA